>CAUYUJ010017640.1:151956-154456 GCA_963575745.1 Prorocentrum cordatum | reverse complement strand
GCGGCCAAGCGAGAACCACGTACGCGTGCACGTTGGGGGCCCTCGGTAACCAGCAGAGCACCGCGGGTAACCAGGGTGCAGACGGTCCCGGCCCTGTGTGGAGCCGCACAAACAACCCCCAAACAAGGCGCGCAGAGATGCGCGAGGGTGCCGCAACAGGCGCGCGGCGAACGCGGCTGCCCGTGGATAGCAGTGGTGGCGCCGCTGCTTGCCACCAGCCTTGCAGATGCCGCTGGTGGGCGAGGATGGCATGTGCATGTCCAACGTGCGAGGTCGGAGCCGGACGCCGACTTCGACGATGGCTTCGCGTGCCTCTCCGAGCTCATTGGCGGTGACGGCGGCGGCAGCGTGCTGGGCCTCGGCGCCGAAGGGGATCCCCATCCTACGTAGTGTTTCAGGCTCCCTTCCCAGACATCCGTCGGTCGCCCCTCAAGAACTCGCGGGCGATATATGCAGTGCGGGCGGCGGTGTACCAGCAGGTCCACACCACCGTGCGTCACGCAATAGCGCAGGCAATGCAGTTGGCAGGCCATTACTGCGTGCAGGAAGCCCAGAGGATGAGGAAGGACCACGCCGACGCGATCAAGAAGAACGACCCCGAGCCCGAGTTGGACAAGCTCGGCGCTCCCCACCCCCACCTGTGGTTGGCCATGGTAGGGGCCGTGGTCCAGCAAGGAGTCGCGTGCGGAGGGGCCAACCATCGGGCGCTCAAGACATGCCTCGACGCGATCAGGGCCGACGATGTCACTGCGACAGACAAGCTGCGAGGTCCGACATTGCATAGTGTCGCCCGCCCGCGGCCGCCAGATGATGGAGACCCATATCGAAGCGAAGGAGACGGGAGTGCAGTCACCGTTGCTCGGCCCCTTGGAGAAATTAGGCGCGGAGCTGAACAAGGGAACGCCGCCGAAGTCGTAAAACGGGAGGCTGATGCGGTTGGTACAGGACAGCGTGGAGGGCAGGTAGAGACACGGACCTTGGTGAGCCCCACGAGTTCAAGAATGAGACCGATTTCGACCCCGATTGCCACCAGGGGATCTGGGGAGCTGGCGACGCCGATGGGCCGACCTCGTCGAGGGGCGCTCGTGATCCAGCTTCGCCCCCCTGCGCCCGCAGCTCCAGGCCCCGACGTCTTCGTCGAGCGCGCTCCCTCTGCGTTCGGGAAGGGAGCCTCTCCTCTTCTTGCCCCTGCCCCGGCTCCTCCGGCCCCTCGCCTCGCCTCCTGCTGCCTCGCCCAGTGCCAGCCAGCATCCTGGGCTCCTCCCTCCTCCCTCCTCCCTCCTCCGTCCTCCCTCCTCCCTCCTCCCTCCTCCCTCCCTCCTCCTCCTCCTCCTCCTCCTCCTCCTCCTCCTCCTCCTCCTCCTCCTCCTCGGGGCCCGCCCCCCGACGGGCTTCTGCGGCGACGCCGCGGTGCTGTCCTCCCCGGGGCCCTGCCTCTCCCGGCTCTGGGCGCGAGGAGGGGTGGGCACGTCCGATGCCTGGCACTCACATAGTCACGAACGAACAACACACACCCATACCCATAGGGGGGTCGTTGGGAGGAGGACTGGCCGTGGGTATGGGTGCGGGTTGTCGGACCCTGGGGAACGCTCCCGTCCGAGCGGGGACCCTCATTCGACAACACGTACCCATAGCCCTCTCCGACCCCCCTATGGGTATGGGTGTGTGTGTGTGTGTGTTGTTGGTTCGTCACATACTGGCTGCTGGCAATCTCGGTTTCTGCAGTTTCTCGTACAGTTCTTTCCATGTGCTGGGTTCACTTTACCTCTGCCAGTGAGACCGACCTTCTTTGAGTCCGTGCCTGCCCTGCTCGCCCGAGCGCCCACCTCATCTGCTGTGCCGCATGGAAGGGGCCGCGCCTCGGGGCCCGGGCCCGCCCTCGCCCCCCTCGCCCCCCGCCTGCCCCCGCTCCCGGGGTCGGCGCCGTCTGGCCCGGTGCGTGTGCGCCCGGCCGCCGCGAGCGACGCCGGGCGGCGCGGGGCCGCTGCCGTCTGCTGGCAGAGGGTCGACCGTGCCGCTGGATGGGCAGGTACGGCAGGTTCGCGTCGTGTCGACCGGCGGCGACCCCGCCGCGGGCGTTCAAGGTTGAACGCCGCCAGTGGCCCAGAACCGGCCTATATGGAACGATCGAGCGATCCACAGTCGCCGATCGTTCAAGGTTGAACGATCCACGCGGAGTCAGAAACCAACGCCGGGGTCGCCACGACACGAACCTGACGTAGGTCGCCTCGGGATGCTCGGTGTCGTGGGCGCCCCTGGCCTCAAAATGGTTGCTCAGTGGAGCGTCTCGGACCCCGGCGTGCCCCCGCAATCCTGTCTGCCGCAGAGCAGCAGCCCCGCGGTGCTGCGGAGTGTTGGGCGCCTCCTGGCCCCAGGGATGCCTCCCTGATCGGTGCCGTGGGGCGTTCGAGCCCGCCATGTGCTGTGCACCGCCGCAGCTGCGCACGCGAGGAGCTTGAGTTCACGTTTTGGCTTTCGAATGGGGCACGGTTTGGTTCGT
>CAUYUJ010017640.1:136956-146956 GCA_963575745.1 Prorocentrum cordatum | reverse complement strand
GTACAAGGGCAGGCGGGTGACTGGGATATGTCCAAGGAGCACCAGTTAACGAGAATGCCACTATTTGAGCGTTGCGGATCTGGAGAATATGTTACACCGGAGCACAACTTATCCTTTGACGAAGCTTAGAGAAAACGTAAGCACAAGCATAAGCAGAGGTAGCAATCGAACAATACACGAGTCAACGGCAATGTTGGTCCTATGGACCTTCAGCGGTAACATATCGAAATTGCGTGAATGGACAGGTCGATTCTTCAATGTTTTGGAACAGGTGCACAAGGGGAACCGCAAGGCGGTGACGAGATTCAGTGACAAACCAGTGATCTTGGATGGGGCGGATCCAGGTACGAATGTATAAGGTGAACAAGTCTGGCTGTTGAGCGGTAAGCTCACTGCAGCTGAATGCAACATGGCAGCGAGAGAGCGGTAATCACAATATGACATCAACGAAAACCACACATTGAAATAAGATGGAGTAGACCAGTTGGGCGAACATCTGTGGTGCGTAGTCACAGACAATGGAAAGTGCAGACGTACGAGGTCAGTTGCGTGAGTTACATGAGGCAAGGAGTGATCCCGTATACGAAATACACAAATGGCATTCGGCAGTCACCGGAGTAACTGCATCTGCTCGCGTGAGCTTAACGATGAACCTGAAGAGGCCCCAAGAGGTGAGGAATACTTCGTTACGGCTGAAACAGCGGAGCAGCCTGGTTGAGAAGATGGAGACATGTGGCATCGCGCGCGTTGCTTTTGCCCCTCAGACTTGAAGCACTCAAGATAGTCTAGTCATGACCCGCGCTGGTGAATGGGCTAGCGATTGGCTACAGGACTGTTTCAAAGCCCTGGGGTCCCTGGCGGAACGTGTCATGCCAGATGTCACTTCCATTGCGAGGACTGTGCGCGCAAAGAGAGATTGGACGCCGACTCGAAGCGCAGTGGCGCGATGGAGATCGGTGGCGCAGGCCAATCAGGTGACTCGTCAAATCACGCGCCAGGCGGTGGGGCGCCCATGGCCAGGGCCTGCCGCGCAAGGGCAAAGGCACAGGTGCCTCCGAGGAGGGAGGAGATCCAGGCTGGCAGGTGTGAGGCGGGGGAGGAAAGCCTGCGGCGGTGACGGGGCCGCCGAGGCCAGCGGCTCCAGGGCGCGCCGCTGGTGGAGGTGAGGGCTGCGCCCCCGCGAGCGAGGGGGAGTGCTGCCCGCGCGGGCAGCAAGGCCGCCCGGCGGCCAAGGGCCAGAGAGATGCTGGCGAGGCAGGCCGAGGCCAGCCGCGGAGGCGCTCTTCCACGCGCGCGGGGCCGGCCGCGGCCCGGGGCGGACGCGGACTGTTGTGCTGCAGTGCCTGGTCCGCCAGAAGACGGGCACAACGACGGTAGTCACCACCCACCAGACCACCCCAACCCAACCCGCAGGCTCAGATTGACCCTCGATTTCTAGTGGGGGGGGGGTCGGGAAACATTGATAAAACTCGCGTGGAACCCGTACCCCCCCAACCCGAAATTCGGGTCTTCGGGTTGGGTTGGGGTGGTCTGGCAGGTAGTCAGGTAGAGGGAAACAATACGGGAGCACCCCCCTGCCCCTCGAACCCAAGGTTGGCACGCGCGGGGGAGACTGCGGTCGGGAGGCGCAACTCATCAGACCCGCCGCCAACTCTGAGCATTGGGGGGAGGGGGAGGCGTTCACAGATGGATGTGGCATGGGTGTTCGCTATTTTTTTCCCGAGGCCTGTATTGCTGCAGCGTGGCAGGGGCAGGAGGGAGCGCCATAGTCAGGCCGAGCCTGCCGGGAGAGGGCGGACAGGGTGTTTGAGGTCGCTGTTTTTTTTCCCCCGAGGCCAGTATTGCTGCAGCGTGACAGGCGCCAGAGGGAGCGCCATGAGCAGGCCAGGCCTGCCGGGAGAGGGTGGACAGAGCGTTCGAGGTCGCTATTTGTTTTTTCCCCGAGGCCTGTGTTGCTGCAGCGTGGCAGGGGCCGGAGGGAGCGCCATGAGCAGGCCGGGCCTGCCGGGAGGGGGCGGGCAGGGCGTGCGAGGTCGCGGTCGCGCCGCCTCGCGCACGGGCGGGAGCGCGACAGTTCCTCCCCGCCCCCCCTCCCGCGGTTACACGCCGGTCGTTGAAGTAGGTATTTTTGGCTTCCCAGATTCCAATCTGCTTCAAGCGCCTTCCTACTTCAAGAATCGGCATGCTTTTGCTGTGGTATGTTGTCTCTGGGAGGACCTGGGCCCAATCCACTATATCCGCCTTCCTACCTCATGTTTCTACCTACTTCTTCCGACCGGCGTGTACCATTCTCCATGGAGGATCCAACGTTGGTGCAGCAAGCAAGCATCGTACGGAGATCCCTTCATCAGCAACGCTACTCCGAACTTCTTATTAATCAACCGGGGGGTGACACACGTGAAAACGCGGCGCGGCCAACCCTCCCTGGCATCACCCCCGCGCCCCAGAGGGAAGGGAAAGAATCCCAGACCCCCCCTGGCACCCCCGCGGACGCGCCGCGGCCAACCCCCCCGGGCACGCCAAGGGGGGGCGATTATTAAGCGATCCAGAGTACGTTATGACCAACGCAAGCCTCCCTCAAACTCTGTGACCTATCGGGTTGTTCCTTGCGCTCGGGCCTTTCGTAAGTTTTCCGCTCGTGACACCATCGGCAGGCATGTCCAGGTCGAATGGGGGATTCGTTCTAAAGACCGCATGTCACCGAGAACTTCCCCGTTTGACTCAAGTGGCACATTGTTGCCTCTCGGCAGCATAAACCCGAACATACATAGAACTCCTAATTGTTACGAGTAAAAGAGCGCGCTGTCATCATCACTAACTCATCACTATCGTTCGGGGACGCTTGCGAGAGGAGGATGGTGAGGAGGAGGAACATCAGGAACACGGTGCTAATGATGACGACGGTGGGTCTGACGAGGACGTGTCCCTATGCAGACCACGATGGGGTCGGAGCGTGCTGGGGTGCTTCCTTGGCCGTTGTGGCCGATGAAGGGTGTCCACGGTTCATGAATTGGGCTGGCGAACTTGTCTCCCAAAGGCACACTCGGTAAGGATGGTTCTGCAGCTGTCCCTTTTCTCGTTCTTGCCATCCGAACGGATGGTTCGGATTCGGTATTCTCGACAACCACTGGACCCAACACGGATCACATTGTGCGCAACAGGAGAGGCGAACGAGTCTAGAAGGAGACCGACTCCTCTCCTCCTGCTCTCTGGTGCTTCAGCCCCCTCCTCGTCCCCTTCCTCGTCCTCCTCCTCCTCCTCCTCCTCCCTCCTCCTCCCTTCTCCTCTTCCTCTTCCTCCCTCTTCCTCTTCCTCCCTCCTCCTCCTCCTCCTCCTCCTCCTCCTCCTCCTCGTCTTTCTCCCTCCTGCCCCAAGGGGGTGCCTCGGCAGCCGAGGGCGCGCCGGGGCCTCGGAGGAGCCACAGCCCGCCTCGGCCCGGCGGACGACGGCGGTGGCCCTTCGGCAGCCCCGTGGTGCGCGCCCGCACCGCGCCAGGGGCTGGGTGGGCCCCACGTCAGCTCGCGCCGCGTGCTGCGCTGTGCGGCGGTCGAGGAGGTTCCAATCAACGGGCGAAGAACGGTATGACATAAACTTTTTCGCTGTCGGGGGCGCCTGTCCCAGGGCGGCTGGAAAGTTTATACCCTTACGGTGGCACCGTAGGGGTATAAACTTTCCAGCCGCCCTGGGGCAGGCGCCCCCGACAGCGAAAAGGTTTACCTTATACCGTTCTTCGCCCGTTAAGCCTGGGGCTGCGTGGGCCCCCCGTCAGCTCGCGCCGCGTGCTGCGCCGTGCGGCGGTCGAGGAGGTTCCAAGGTCGCCGACCCTCACCACCCACCAAGCGACCCCAACCCAACCCGAAGGCCGCAATTTTCCCTCCACTTCCAGTGGGGGGGGGTCGGGGAACATTGAAAAAACACATGGAACCCGTACCCCCCCCAACCCGAAATTCTGGTCAAATTCGGGTCTTCGGGTTGGGTTGTGGTGGTCTGGTAGGTAGTCAGACCCGAAGAGCAGGGGCCGCAGGGACCTTGATCCCAGGGTGGGCCGCGGATGAGGCCGTTCGCGAGCGAGCTCCGCGCCGGCTTTCGCTGGCAAGGCTTCGCGGCAGTGCCCGCGTGCGCGCCATCAGTCTGTGTTCTGGTAAGGGGGCTGGGGGTTTGCATGGGGCGTTGGTGCGTTGCTGACCCGTCAGTCGCCGCGGGTCGCGCAAGGTCGCGGCGGGAGCCCCCTTCGTTATGGTGAGGAGCATGAAGAACCTTATGCCGTGGGCATGGAAAACGGAAGATGATGAGGGGGAGGTGGATGAGGATAATCATGAGCATGACATACCTATACGACCACCCTGCGGGTGAAAAGGACGTGTGGGGTTGGGGGGAGGGAACCAGTTGACAACAGTCGATCCCAGTATCCACCGATCGATCTCACTATCGATCGGTCTCATTATCCATCGATCTCACTATGTAATAACTCACTTATCTATCAAACTCACGGAGCAGCCATCGGGACAACCATAGGGGCACCGTCGGGACACCATCGGGACACGATCTGGACGCTTTCGGGACACCATCGGGGCACCATGGGGACACCATCGGGACACAATCGAGACAGTATCGGGAAACCATTGGGACACCATCGGAGCACCATCGGGAGACCATGTGGATAACATCGGAACACAATCGGGACACCATCGGGACGCCATCGGGACACCATGCGGATACCACCGGGACTTTTTTTGGCATGAACTACGAGGCGAGCAATTAGCTCCACGGCACAGGCCCCACAGTGAGGTCATCCGTTTGTGGGTGCCGTCCCCTGCAGATACGATTGAACAAAGTTCTCTGCTTGGGCTTGGGCTTCACACACTCCTTAGCCAAGCCTCGAACATGGCTGTGAGCGGCGTAGGAATAGCAACGGATACAAACTGTAATCACCGTGCCATTCGAAACGGGAATGGTGACAGGCACGTGGCCTAAATCCCGCAAGACTGGGCCGTCAAGCCGCGAAAAATCATCACAAACACCAGGGAGCCCTCAACCGTGCGCCCATGCAAGCAATTCTGACACCGCCAGAGACTGCGAGCGCCCAAGGAGACGTAAGCCCACTCGTGGGGAGGACCCTGGGGCTCCTTGGGCTCGGGAGGCGGGGCAATCCATGGGGCATCCGACAAATCAAGGCGGGGCCATCTGGGAAGCACATTAGCCGCCAAAGCGCACACTGCCTTGGAAATTCGAATGCGCAGAACGAGCTCTCTGAGCTCGTTGTCGGACGCCCTTGGATGAGAAACAGCAGCGAGTTTGGCGGCCTCGTCGGCCTCTGAATTACCAGTGCGCAGCCAGCGCTCCTGATCTGAAGTTCCCGCTTCCAGCGGGTCAAAATGGGCTTTGACCTGAACGACCGATTCGACGAGAGAGGCCCCAACCCGAAACAGCATCATTAGCCCCGCGAGAGGACGCTTATAACTGAGCTGCACAGCAGAGGGGGCTTCGCACTGGTGAACAACATTAGCGCAGTCCGAGAAAAAGGTGGAAGGGCCCCCTATCTCCATTCCACCGCGGGCAATTCCCGCACATTCAGAGCACTGAGACGTCTGTGGGAAGGGGGCGTGCACGGGCCCGAGGAGCCTGCCAAGCCTACGACCATCATCACCCAGAGCCACGAGCCCATAACCCGCACGGGACAATTCGCTAATCTCGTGTCGAAGGCAGCTGCCATCGACAAAAATGTTACCTGCAAACGTGCCACCATCCTGGGGGGGGTTCGTCCCAGAGCAAACGAGCTTGAATGGGTCCACTCTCGCTAGCAGGCCTAGGGCAAGTGTCGCCAGGGTGTGGGAAGAGGCCCCCGTTGAACAGCAGGTGGTCGAGGGGGTCGGACATATCCGCGTCAGCGGCCATCCTCAGAATATCAGTCTCCACCAGCTCCTCTCTCAACGAGGCAACAGAAGGGCAGCTCCAGAGCCTGTGGAAGGTAGTATCCCCTCTCTGGCCACACAGAGCACAAACGTTGTTGACCAGATAGCCTGCTTTTTCTGCACGGTCATAGGTCCACACTGCTTCGCATGCAAGAGCCCGAATGCATCCTTTGCCGAGGTTAGATATCTTGGAAGATCTCAAACGACTGCATACGATGTCGAAACAGAGCCGAGGGCATCCGACTTTGGCCTTGACAGCCGCATCACGTTCGAGACTGCGAAGCGAAGCTGCGTGGAGCATTTTCTTGACCATCGCAGGAGGCACAACCGTGAGAAGAAAGGGCTCGCCGAAGTCATTGACACACGTCACGAAATCAGTCATATGCCATCCGATTCTCTTCAGCGATCGTCTTAATGCTGAGAGCGGTCCTGGAACTTGCCTCCACACTGGCTCAGGTCGACCAAATACCACATCCCATCCCTCCCGCAATTGTGCCCAACTTAGCGAGTAAGGGTAGGAATGTGTCTGTAGTGACCATACCTCCTTGGCATATCGAAGAATGGGTGATACAGCTCCTAGCCAGACAGGATCATCATTATGGCATATCATCGTCGCCGTGAGAGAGCGCCCTTTGGCACTAGGCCTAAGAACCTTGCCTGCCTCCCTCCTTATCTTCAACAATTCAAAATCAGATAACCCATTGGTTTCAGAACCGTATAAAACCCCAGGGAGCGCCCCAGTGATCCAAATGCGACTAGAATACTTCCCAAGACCACGCTTCATCCTGACAATCTTTTTGGTCGTCTGCTTAAGATGCTCAACTCTAGCACGGAATTTGGTACCTCGACGGGCTGCACGTCTGGGCTTGCCACCCGCATCGCCAATGCCTAAGTTGACCGCGCTGTCGGTCTCCGTGCCAGCATAGGGCCCCAGGGAACTTCGCATAGCCCTAGTGACCGCATGACTGGAGCTAGCAAGTGCGGCCTTGTCGACAGCAACCTTACAGCCGCACTCGTGTGTGATAGCTTGAAACAGCTGAGCACTGGCACACTTGAGATCATGCGCAACTTCAGAGACTGATCCAACTGCAGACACAGCGCTGTCGTCGATGTACTGGTCGAACGATACAGTGCCAGGATATTCGATATTGGTAAAAGCCTCGGTAGTGTATACCCTTACAAACGAAGTAGCGAAACTGTACCCAGCGATAACCCCTTTCGTGGCGTAGAAGGGCCCCGAGACATACCCAGCGAGACACACGAAACGAGCCGACTGATACGAGGCTATGGCCAAGCTGAAAATAGCAGGGGGGAAGTTGAACTTTATGCAGTGATACTCTAACCGACTGAGGCATACACCTTCGTAGAACTTGGCCATGTCCCACAGAAGAGTAGCACTTACCTTTCCAGAAGAGGTGGAGGCTTCAGCCTTGAAGCTTTGCCTCCATACAACATCACTGGCAGAAGCAAATGACTGACCAGCATAGAAACCCCTCTGATACTGCAGTTCCCATTGAAGGGCATAGCATCGTCTACAGCGGCCCCAGAGTCGGTAGATAGAGCAAACCAGACCTATAGGCCTCCAGCCCCCCGAGGGTTTCATAAGCAGCGCAAGTTGCACAACTTGTAGTTGGGCTGGAAGGGCTGAACATAACTCCATGATATACATGATATAGCAAACCTTTTCAAGACAATCATCACTCATCCAGGAATAATGCCGCATCTGAAACCCATCCAGCCCGCAAGCAGTCCTCAGGGAATACTTCCTAGAGGCAGACCTAACAAACTCAACCGACATCAGAGGGAGAGGTTCCGTGACTATATTGGCCCTGGCAGGCCTAGGCCTCTTGGGGGCCTCCCACAAGTCCGAGACAATTTTTGCCTGCCCTTCGACAAGGGACAGGGGGTCAGAAACCACAGCACCCGAGGAACTCAAAGTCGTCGAGGGTTTCCAGCCCACAGCGGGCCGACGGGCGAGGTGGGCATTTCTTCCCCCTAACTCGATGTTGTGACGAAGCCAAGATTTCCAACTTTTGGTCCCGTCAGTCCTGGCCTTGCTCTGCGCCGACGACACCGCAGCCTCCAGCCAGCGAAGAATATCATTAAGATGGAGCGGACGCTCCTGGTCGTGTCTACCTGCAATCGATTCGCAGCAGACGTCCCTAGGGGCATCAGCCCCCACCAACAAATTTTGAGTCCGCGTGTGGCTAACGTGGGGAAGAGGGAAAACGTGCCCCTCAAACTGGCACTCATGCATGGCCTCTTCGGCCTGGTCCAGATCTTCGAAAGGGTCGGCATACGCATCACCGAAACACATGGTGGTAACGTAGTCCAGGGTGAACTTGGGAACCTTGGGCTGATTGTCGTCCTGAGGGTAAGACTCTCTTCCCAAAAACTCAGCCGAACCTTCCTTCTGCGCAAGACGGACAAATTCCTGCGTCAGAGAAATCAATTCACGGCACGTCGACAATCCAGCCTCCATTTCGGCTGGAGGGTCCAACAGAGGCGAAGCTTTGAGCCCGAGCTCCTTGGAAGTGGGCGAAGCGCAAGCCCACTTCTTGAAAGTCAGCAGGAACCACTTGAGGCCGAACAACTCGGGGTGACGGCCTTTGCAATAATCTGCCTTGAACACAGGGGCCCAACGAAGCTTCGGCATTTTTTCCCTGGAACCCCAGTGCGGCAGAGAGACCTGGGCCGCAGCAGCAACCTCAACCTCGGCCACGCGGGCCCATCGGCCATACAACCTCGAAAGCCCTTCAAGCTGGTTACTGACCCGCTCCCCAGGGACCAAGGAGTTAATGATACCCCTGGCTAGGCCACGAAGTTTATCCCAAGACGGAGGCTTGGTCAGGTCCAATAGGCTTGACAGCCGCAATCGGGGGCGGCTTAGAAAAGGCGAGGGCTTGCATCTTGCAGGCCTTCGGATACAAAATCAACTGCGCAGGAGAATGGGGGGGGGGGGGGGGGGGGGGTAACGTGGGACGTTTCGATCGTTTCCACGGCCTGAATCACCTTGTACATCCCAGAAGTGACCACGACGAAGTCCAGAACTTTTGCCCCCCCCCCCCCCCCCGTAGTGCTGCAAGTGCCTTCAACTTTCGGAAACACGACGTCCCCTGCGAGCTTCTCAGGGAAACCTCCTGCAATGACATCTTCTGGAGACATGTTAAAGTCGGCTGCGATCACAGCTTCGTTAGAGTACAATGTAGAGGCAGCGCCCACTGCATTCAAGATGGATAAATTGCGGTCCGTCATGCCCTCAGAATGATGCAAATATACTGACGCCAGGAAGAAGAGGTGTTCAGAACTCCCTGGAATATGGATTATGCCTGACACTGCACGGTGCGGGTAAATGATGGAGCCCTGATCAAGTTCATGGAGAACCAGGAAAGATCTGGCCAGGATAGCAACACCTCCACTGCTAACTTCACCCCGACCTGGGCAAGCGGGAGCGAACAGGCCTTTCCAGCCGTTCCTCAAACACCACTCGGCTGCTTCTTTGCAGCCCGAATCCGAAGACATATAATGTTCTTGAACAGCAATCACGTGGGACTTCGTGTGCGCCAACCATTCTTTGCACGACCCCCAGGAGGTGGCATTGCAGGTCTCTATGCACAAAGCGATGTCCCCTGGGCTGGGCTCGGGCGGGGTCCTGAAGGAGACGCAACCAGGACTGCCAGAGTCCAGACCAGGGCCAAACTTGGGCCCACAGACGGGCGGGCCGAGGGGCTCGGGAGCCCCGTTGGAAGATAAGGGGAACGCGTCGGCACCTCGCTGGAGGTGAGCGTCAGCATTCAGATTACTAAAGTTATGACCTAAAAAATTTGCTGCGCGAGCAGCCTTACTGGTCGAGCCCTCAGCGTCGCTGGTGAGCTCACTTGATGATGAAGCCGAAGGCGTACATGTGTGCTGCTGAGAACCCCCCTGCCTTGCGCTAGGCCTAGGCAGGGGGGGGGGGGGGGGGGCTCCTTTGACTCCGTGCCTCCGCCGATGATGGCATCTGCCTGGGCCAAGAGCTCATCTGTTCTGACCTTCTGGCTGACGGTGTCGGGTCCGTCCTGACTGCATGATGATCCTGTACCGCTACC
>CAUYUJ010017640.1:104456-131956 GCA_963575745.1 Prorocentrum cordatum | reverse complement strand
ATCTCACATTCGGTCTCACTATCGATCTCACTATCGAACTCACTATCGATCTCACAATCGATCTGACATTCGGTCTCACTATCGATCTCACTATCGATATCACAATCGATCTCACAATCGATCTCACAATCGATCTGACTATCGATCTCACTATCGAACTCACTATCGAAGTCATGATCGACCTCTCGTTCGATCTCACTATCGATCTCACTATCGAATCACAATCATATCACAATCGATCTCACATTCGGTCTCACTATCGATCTCACTATCGAACTCACTATCGATCTCACTATCGATCTCACATTGGGTCTCACTATCGACCTCACTATCGATATCACAATCGATCTCACAATCGATCTCACATTCGGTCTCACTACCGAACTCACCATCATCACCACCATCATCATCACCATCATCATCATCATCATCGTTGTCATCATCATCATCATCATCATCATCATCATCATCATCATCATCATCATCATCATCATCACCGACGGGACACCGACGGGACACCGGCGGGACACCGCGGGGCCCCGGCCGCCCGGAAGGGAGACATTTGGTCCGGCCGCGCCTCAGCCACACGGGACACCAGCGGGACACCGGCGGGACACCGCGGGCCCGCGGCTGCAGCCCGGCCGCGCCTCAGCCACAGGAGACTTTCTTCTCGCCCGCCCACGCAGCTTCGCCTCGCCCGCACGCACGGCACGCACGAACACGAAACCGAAATCGATTTCCCGGTAGGGGGGCTCTCCGTTCCACTTCGATCTCACCCCCTCACCTCCGACCAGCAACTACCTGAGCTCGTGGCTGCCTGAGCCCCCTGACGAGGGGCAGGTAATCGGAGTAGGACAATCTATCGTCCATAGTATGTCTCACAGCCATCAGGAAGGCATGCAATTCAGCACGAGGACTGGACTGATCAATGGTAGGGAGAGTGCCACACATAATAGCATCCAACTGCAAGGAAAGACCATCAGGAGTCCCAAAACTAACGATAGACCAACCACAACGTCGGAGCCGTTTATCAGTAGCAAATTTACCACCAGAGCCATCCAGGCCCCACAATCCTCCAGGAACCCGTCATTGAGCCCTCAGAGTGCCCCAAGTCCACACGAGAGCTCTAGGAGGAGGAAGGTGACCACAGGTGGCATCCAAACTAGGTGCGCCACGAGTGTAGGAGGCACTGAGGGTCCGCTGCCAGGGCCTCAGGAACCAAATACTCACTGCCAGCAATGTAAGGGTCAGTCAGGAAAGCGTTACACGGGCATCCCCAACCACGATGCAGAGGGGTTTCACGCTCATCTCCACATCGGAAGCACTTCCCTGAGGTCAGATATCCACTATCTTGAAGTCGGCTCTCTGGCCAGCATCCTCCAACAGCAATGGTGATCAAAAGAGCGGCGCCCTTGAAGTCGCCGTCGCCAAGCAACTTCTTCTGCTTAGCACGTTAATGCAGTGAGGTCAGCTCCTGAAACTAGACGTTGGCCACAAAAATGAAGACAAACCCTGGCCCAGACAGGCAGAGGAGGAGGACGAGGAGGAGGAGGATGAGGAGGAGGATGAGGAGGAGCGGGAGGAGAGACAGGAGGAGGAGGAGGAGGAGGAGGAGGAGGAGGAGGAGGAAAAAGAGGATGAGTAGGATGAGGAGGAAGAGCAGGAGGAGGAGGAGGAGGAGGAGGAGGAGTAGGAGCAGGAGGAGGAGAGTGAGGACGAACAGGAGGAACTGGGGGGACAGGGGGGCGAAGAGGGCCCTCCTTGTCCTTGCTCCTTCCCCTCGCCCGCCTTCGCACTCCCACCTCCCTCCTCGCTGCACTCCTCGGGCTCCCCCTCCCGATCCTCCTCGCCTCGTCCCCTTCCCCCCGTGAGGGGGTGGGGGTTGGGGGGGGAGCGGGGCGGGGGCGAGGAGGCCGAGCGGGCCGCTTCGAGCGTGGGCACGGGCAGGACCTGGCCCAGGTCGCCAAGGCTTTCGGCTTCAGCGCGCCGCCAAAGGCCGCCCGCCGCCCCCTTCGCCCGCGCGGCCGCGCGCCCGGGGGTCCCGCGGGCCACGGAGAGCGAGCGCGCTCCGCTCGTCGGGGAGGTGTCGCTGCACTGTTCGCATGGCTCTCGCACGTTCTGGCAGTTTCCGGAGGGTTCCGGAGGGGGGCGGCGGAATGGGAGGACTCCTCCTCTTCCCCTTCCTCCTCCTCCTCCTCTTCCTCCTCCTCCGCCTCCTCCTCCTCCTCCTCCTCCTCCTCCTCCTCCCTCTCACTCCCAGGAGTGCTTGTCAGGGCAAGTGGGCCCCCTTTGCCAGTTTCCCTCCTCCTGCCCGAAGGTGCTTGTCACGGCAAATCGGGGGGCTTGCTTACCTCCTCTCTTCGTCCCTTCCACGGCTGCTCTGCATGCTCCTCGCCGCATCTTTTGCAAATGCACATTTTCATATACTTTCCCCTTCAAGTCGCACACGGCATACAAGCGAAGCTCGTATCAAACGAAGGTTTGCGTATGCTGCACTTGATGGTTAACTTCCCACATCCTACGTGGGGATGTGTTGTTTCTTTAGACATCTCGCGCGGGAACACCCCCTCCTCACGCTCCTCCCCTCTTCTTTTCCTTCTGCACTTGGCATCATCATCATCATCATCATCATCATCATCATCATCATCATCATCATCAGCATCAGCATCAACATCAACATCAACATCAACATCATCACCATCATCACCATCATCATCATCATCATCATAGCTGTGTGCCCAAGCATTTGCAGGGTCGCAGCTTTTACCTTTCACTTGAGTCCCCCCCCCCTCTCCCTCCTGCTCCTGCCATGCCAGTGCTCGCGCGGCTGGATGGGCTCGCTCGGCAGCTGGAGTACGGGCGTAAGATCCACGTCGTTCTTCGCCCCGCTGCTGCTGCAGGCAAGGTGAAGGATAAACTCGTGCTCCGCTCGGCGCAGGTCGGCGCCGCTAGTGACATATTGAAGGTGCAATTGCGTCATCATCTTGCGGTGCTTCGCAGTACGATCCAGACCCACATTGTAATGGACTGCGGGCGCAAGCACTCCGACGGCCTTTCGGAGGTGACATTCTGGGTGTCGACTTCTGCACCTCGGGCTGCTCCTGCCCGCGAATATGATGATAGTGTCGGAGGATCACCATCACCATCATCGTCATCATCACCATCATCATCATCATCATCATCATCATCATCATCTTCCTCCTCATCATCATCATCATCATCAACGTCAGTACCATCATCATGCTTACCATCATCATCATCATCATCATCATCATCATCATCATCATCATCATCATCATCATCATCGTTATCGTCATCATCATCACCATCATCATCAGCAGCATCATCATCACCATCATCACCATCGTCACCGCAATTATCGTCAGCATCTTCATCACCACCATCATCATCGACATCATCACCACCATCATCAGAACCGTCATCATCACCATCATCACCCTCCTCCTCATCATCATCAGCGTCATCGTCATCATCATCGCCATCATCATCATCACCATCATCATTAGTCCTCGTCACCATCATCGTCATCAGTATCATCATCACCATCACCATCACCATCATCATTTCCATCATCAGCATCGTCGCCGTCATCATCATCAGCAGCATCATCGTTATCATTGTCATCATCATCGCCACCATCAGCATCAACGCGATGATCATCATCATCATCATCATCATCATCATCATCATCATTAACGTCATCACAATGATCAGATTCCTCATATTGTTTATGATCATCACCACCATTGTCATCATCATCGTCATCATCGTCAGCTTCATCATAATCATCAGCATCATCATCATCATCACCATCATCACCACAATCATCGTCACCATCATCGTCATGATCACCATCATAACCATCATCCTCATGCAAATCATCATCACCACCATCATCACCATCATCCTAATCATCATCATCACCATCATCATCTTCTTTCCCACCAATCATGTCATTCATCATCATGATGATGATCATCATCATTACCGTCATCATTATCATCATTACCGTCATCATCATCATCATTACCATCATCATCATCATCATCATCATCACCATCACCATCACCATCACCATCATCATCATCACCATCATCATCATCATCATCATCATCATCATCATCATCATCATCATGCTGCGCCGCGCCCTCCCTCGCGCCGCGCCGGGTGGCCCTCGCGCGCTGGGGCGCAGAAGAGCATGCGCTGTTCGCGCTCGCCTGGGCAGGCGCCGCCGGCGGCGGGATCCCCTGGGCCTCCTGGTGAGCTCTGCAGGCCGCCCAGAACCCGCATCTCCGCGAAGCGGCAGCGGAGGCGGGTGCTGCGGGTGCAGCTGCGCCATCTTCGTGCGCTCCCTCATCATCACAACCTCCTGGTGGCCTGCTGCTGCTGCTGCTGCTGCTGCGGTTGCGCGCCACTCGGTTTCTGCGGAGGCAGGGCCTGGGCGGGCTGGAGCCCGCTGGCGCCGCTGGCCCGAGCCGCCTTCATCGCGGAGCTCGCCGACTATGTCGAGACCAAGGGTTTGGCCGCGGTCGCAGAAGCCGCCGACCGCACGGCGGTTTTGCTGGCTGCTGTTCGCGCTTGGCCGGTTCACCGGCGCGTTGCACACCGCGGGCCCCGCCAGTGAGAAGGCCAGCTGGGCGGGCGCCTCCGCCCTCGGAGGCTGGGCGCGGGACCCGTCGGAGGAGGGTGCGAACTCGCGCTCCGGCCCGCCTGACTGGGCTCGGTTCCGGGCCATCGTCGGCTCCCAACCATCCATCGAGGCGGCCTCCGACGCCCTGGGTGGCACGCTGGCCGCTCGCGCCTCCGGCGGGGAGCCTGCAGGAGGAGGACTAGGCCGGGGCGGAGGAGGCGCGGGAGCTGATGGAGGAAGGGGCGGTGAGGCGGGGGCGGGGCAGAGCGAGGCTGCCGTGCCAGATTGCCCGATGCCGGGGTCGCGCTGGGTCCCGAGCTGGCCCTCCTACGCCTGCAGCTCGCGGAGCGCACTCTAGGCAGCCGGGCCCTTCCGGGATGAGCTGGAGGTGGAGTTCCACGTGCCGCCCGCCACGCCCCAGCAGGAAGCGCCGCAGGCGGAGTGCGCCGCGGCGGAGCAGGAGGCTGCTGCGGAGGGCAGCGGCGCCGCAGGACGAGGTGCGGCTGGAGGCGGAGGAGACCCGAGTTCTGGGGGCTGCCAGCCCCTCCTCGGGTGCGCCTGCGGCCGCCGGCGCGTGCCGCCGCTCCGACGAGGCGCTTGCAGGAGGAGCTGGAGTGGCCAGGGGCGGCGGAGCACCATCACCCGCTGGAGATGGAGGAGGCAGAGATGGCAGACATGGCGGTCGAGGTCGCGGAGGAGGCGCGAGGAAGCCTCAGGTGCTGACGGACGCACTCGCTACTGCTGGTGTCCCACCGCCGCTGCCTCCAGACTTCGAGAGCGGAGAAAGCGCTTCGAGGCGGCTCCCACACATCCCCGGCTGCCGAGCGCGTCGCTGATGCGATGCTGGCTGCTGCGCTACCGCCCTCGCACCTTGCCGGGGCTCCTGGCCTGCTGCCGCTCGCAGCACCAGAGCCTCTGGCCGCCCTGGCGGATGCTGCAGTTCCAGGAGACGCCAGCGAGGCCGCTCAGCTTGAGGCGAACATCGACGTGGCCGCCAAGCTCGAGTCCCTGTCCGCGGCGGCTCCCACGCCTGCCACCGGTGGATCTGGGGAGACTGACTCGACATCTCGTCGTTCGCATTGCCGACGCGTGCGCCGCAGCCCTCGGCGAGTCCGCTGCCGCGTGCTGGGCGCGCGGCCCCGAGGCGGAGGCCCATGCGCGGATGCTGTCTGTGTGGTTGTGTTTCTCGCCCGCGCTGCTGGCGCACCCGACGCCGAGGGACGCCCGCGATAGTGCGGAGGAGGATGATCAATGGAGAGGAAGCGTGTTGCCAAATGATTTCCAGATGTCTAGAACATGTTAGATCTGTTTTAAGCATGTAAAAACATGTTTTGAGCATTTGTTCAGGCTATTTTTCTAATTTTGAAACAGATTTTTCAATTCGATGATAGGACTGTTAGGGTGTCCATTGTCGTGGCATCCGCAGAGATAGTGCGTGCCCAGGCCCCGCCCGCCCCATGCGCTCGGCACCCGGCAGCGCATCGAGCTCGTTGAGTTCGGCCAGCATGCGGCGCCGCTGGACATGTCAACGTGGGCTCCCCGCAGGCGTGGGGCGCTGCGCGGGCGCCGGCGAGCAGCGGCAGGTGCTGCCTGGCCACCTGCCCCGTCCACGCGGGCCCGCCTCCCACGGGTCGCCGACGCCCTGCGCCGCGAGGGGGTCGCCCACGCGAGATCCCCGTGCTGCGGGGTCTGCCCAGCCCCTCGCGGGAGGAGAGCACCTCCGATGCCGCGCGGGCGCTCGGGGGCGCGGGGCGCCCGTCGCTGTCGGCGCGGCCCGGGCACGGGCGCCGGGGGCTGCGGCGGCTACTCTGGCGAACTCGTCGGCGCGTCTGCTCCCCGCGGCGCAGCGGGGCGCCGCGCTTCCAGCTCCGCGCGGCGGCGGCCCCGCGGCCGAGAGGCCAGTCGAACGCGCTGCTCCTCCGCGTCGCGAGGGCGCGGCGCAGCCCCGCTGCGCTGGCGGCCTTCGTGGCGGCGTTCGCACGCGGCCGTCTTCTCCGCTGCGCTCGGGCTCGGGCCGGAGGGGTCCCCGCGTGCATCGAGAGGCTGCGCGGGTGGGCTGCTGCCGAGGCCGCGCTTGCCGCGGGCGCGGAGCCAGGGGCCCCCGGCGATCCGCCCGGCGCAATTCTTGCCGGCGGCGCCGCCTTCGCAAAGATCGACCTGCAGAGCTCTGGCGGCCGACTGCAGCGGGCAGGCGCGCCCCGCCGCGTTCGCGAGGCGGCGGCGCTGCCCGCGAAGCTGCTGGCCCTGCAGTGGAAGGCTGGCTCGACCTGGATCTGCATCCGCGTCGGCGATGCTTGGCGCTGCTTGGAGGTGTGGGCGGGGGGTTCGGGCAAGACCTTTATCTATATCCACTGCGTCTTGGAGTTTCGGGCTCCCTTCCTCCAATGCCAGAGGCGCCGTGTATATGGATAAAGCAATTTCGCCCCAGAAGGTAGGTCTTTATCCATGTCCACTGCGCCGCGGCCTGTTGGCGCCCCTTCCCAGAAAGTCCACGACGCAGTGGATCTGGATAGAAGCCGTGCCCGCAGGGGGCATCCAGGGGCCGTTCCTCGCTGAGGTCGCGCTCGACATCGCGATTCGCGCGCTCCTCGCAGGTGCCGTCAGTGCCGAGCGGCGCCCCGCGCGCCCGCTGGTCTGCCAGCGGCGATGTCGGAGTTGCGGACCGTGGGTTATCGCCGCGCTAGCGTGTTCCACGCTGCGGATACTTGGCGACTTGCAGCATGTCTTGGCTGCCGAAAACCGACTGAGCGACGCAAGAAACCGCGGTCGTCTGCGCCGACGTTGGCGCGTGAGCTGTCCGCGTAAGCTCGCGCGGAAGCGCCCTCGCGTCCAATAGCGCGTGCCGCGCCAGCGCCCCGCGTAAGCCCTGTGGTAAGGTCGCTGCGCCATCTTGCGTGAGACCCGTGCTTTTTTGTAGCCCAACTGCAAAGCAGTGCCTCGTTGCTCGGAAGTGCGCTGCTTCTCTGGCGGCGGCCGACGGTGGTCTGGAGCCGCTGGGCCCTGCTGGGCCGGCGCGGCGCGGACCTCTGCGCCAGCTCGCGCCGAGGTCTTTCGGCGGCCTGGATAGGGAAACGAACTCTATACACCGACGCTTTTCCCTACCCTGCGCTGAAATTCGCACAGGAACGCGAATTCTGGTGTATACGGGATCCTGGTGTATACACTTTTCGTTGCTTTCCCGGGACATCGGGGAAACAAGTATACACCACATCACCCCAGCGTCGTCCCCGACCCTCGAAAAGTCCTGGGCTTCAAGAAACAGCCCGCCACTGGTAATGTATACGTTCCAGTTTCCGACTGGAGGCCTCGGGATCGGTCCTGCAGGGCAGGTGCCCTGCGGCGATGCGCGGCTCGCCGCGTCGCCGCGCCTTGCTGAGGGGCAGGCGGGCGCTCGGGCGGACGACGTCCGCCGCACCCCGTGCGCCGCCTTTTCCCTGGGCATGGCCTGGCGCTGCACCGGCCCACGGGCGCGCCGTGCTGCGCGCGTGCCGCTGGCGAAAAGCGTTGCGAGAGGGCTGGATTACGATGAAGTCGGGCCCGTCCCTCTACAGGGGGAATGTTCAAAAAAAGTCAAAAAATATTATGGGGACGATTTTTTGAGTATTTTTGAGCATTTCTGTTTTTTTTTTTTTGGGGGGGGGGGTTGATTTTTCGCCCAAAATCCCCCTGTAGAGGGATGCGCCCGACTTAAGGTTAAGATGTGCGACTGCGTCCACCTGGGGCGCTACTATCAGCCTTGTAGCGAGCTCCGGACGCAGTGCACACGGACATAGAGGCGCTCGCCGGTCAGCAGCACGGTCCGGACTGCGTGGCCGTCGCCTCAGTGCATGCCTTCCTCGCGGGCCTCGGGATGCGGCCCATGGATTTCGCGCGCGCGCGCAGGCGGCATTCTGGGCGTGCCACATCTCCGTGGAGGCGCACGTCCTCGCGGTCTCGGCGGGCATGGGACGCCCTATTGTCGCCCACTCGGATGCGCTTGCAGCTGGCCGCGCGCGGGACGACTTGGAGTCCGCCGACGTCTACATGTGCCCAGGCCGCAGCACCTTCTTGGAAGTATACCGCGGCTCGAGTCCAAGGCGGGGGTTCGTGGGCCGCCGAAGGTTACCCGCCGAAGCAGTCGTCGATTTCTGCACGCGGATTCGGGCGACATCCCCGGTTCCTCTGTGTCGCCGTTGGCCGCTCGGGGGCGGCCAAGAGGGGGGGTGAGGACTACGGGGGGGGGATATCATGGCGGGGGCCCTGATGTCTCCCCAGATGTCATGGCGACTCTTCTTGTTTAAATACGTCCCTGGCACCCCCCCCTGGGCCGCGCACGTGCCGCTGGCCATGATTTGCACCCCCCCCTCTTGGACGACCCCCTCTTCGCCGGCCCCGAGCCGCCATCTGGGACACCTGGTGGTCGAGGTGCGCGCCCAAGGTGGCCGGCGGCGCCTCCTCCTCCTCCTCCTCCTCCTCCTCCTCCTCCTCCTCCCCTCCTCCTCCTCCTCCTCCTCCTCCTCCTCCTCCTCCTCCTCCTCCTCCTCCTCCTCCTCCTCCTCCTCCTCCTCCTCCTCCTCCTCCTCCTCCTCCTCCTCCCCCCTCCTCCTCCTCCTCCTCCTCCTCCCTCCTCCTCCTCCTCCTCTTCCTCCTCCTCCTCCTCCTCCCTCCTCCTCCTCCTCCTCCTCCTCCTCCTCCTCCTCCTCCTCCTCCTCCCCCTCCTACTCCTCCTCCTCCTTCTCCTGCTCCTCCTCCCCCTCCTCCTCCTCCTCCTCCTCCTCCTCCTCCTCCTCCTCCTCCTCCCCCTCCCCCTCCTCCTCCTCCTCCTCCTCCTCCCTCCTCCTCCTCCCTCCTCCTCCTCCTCCTCTCCTCCCTCTTCTCCTCCTCCTCCTCCTCCTCCTCCCTCTCTCCTCCTCCTCCTCCTCTCCTCCTCCTCCTCCCTCCTCCTCCTCCTCCTCCTCCTCCTCCTCCTCCTCTTCCTCCTCCTCCTCCTCCTCCTCCTCCTCCTCCTCCTCCTCCTCCCCCCTCCTCTTCCTCCTCTTCCGCCTCACTCTCCTCCTCCCGCTCCTCCTCCTCCGCTGGCTGCGCGAGCGTGCCGGGGTCTGGCCGCCCTCGCGGCGGCGCGGCTTCGGCGCCGCTTGTCAGTGGGGAGGGGCCACGTGCCCCCAAAAGAGGGCCGCAGTCTGTCTCGCCCCGATGGACCGTTGGACGAGTCAGACCGAGAGTTGCGGTCATCAGTCTGTTTTTGTCCCGGTGTTCGAGCGTTCTCGGCAACGAGCCGCTCGTCAGGAGTTTGAGGGACAAAAGCTTGATCCAACCCTCCCAAGTGAGATGGAATAGGCCTTCTCAGAAGGCTCGGAAGTCTCCTGGCCTTCTGAGAAGTTTTCTAAGCCTGCCCCGAAGACGCAGGAAACTTCTCAGGGGGCGCGAGAGCTTCTGAGAAGCCCCGCCGCCTTCTGAGAGGGCCTTCTCCTTCGCACTTCCCCCCTTCCGCTCGCCGCCGATACATAGCAGTCAGGACTCGGCACGGGCAGCGGGCGCCATGCGACGCTGTTCGGAGCCACGCGGGGCGCCACGCGCGCCACACCCCGGTAGGTTTGCCGCGCCGTGTGCCCCAGGGAAGGAGGAGGAGGAGGAGGAGGAGGAGGAGGAGGAGGAGGAGGAGGAGGAGGAGGAGGAGGAGGAGGAGGAAAGTGGGCATCTTCTCGAATGATGATGGGGGGGGTGCGCGCGCGCGCCGCCTCCCCTCGACCGCCCGCTTCCGTCAGGCAGACCACTCGCGGCATCGCCCCATGGCGCCCCAGTGGACTCAGACGCGGGCGGCCCATAGCGGCCCAAGCGTCAGCGCATACAACCCGATCCCCGCCAATGCAGAGCGGAGCCGTGATAATGCAGGGCAGTCCGAGAAAATGGGAGTGAAGGGGCTGATCGGCACGCAGCAGAAGTCGTCGAATGGAGAGATAATGCATATGCAGAGGCACTGGAGTGCGGACTGGGGGTGGAAGTGGGGAGACATGAAGAAGAAGTCGTGCGGGTTGACCGGGTGGGTTCGGAAGCGCCTGTTCGGCAAGAAAGACCGCGAAGGTTTCTTCTATGTCCCGAAGAAGCTCCAGGGCCGGGTGCGGCGGGTTTCGATGAGAATGGCGCCGATGTTGCTCTACCTCCTGCTCGACTATATCGTGATCCTAGAGAAGTGGGAGCCAGATGTGAAGTGGTGTGGAGTACAGCAGAGTGCATGGAGGAACCAGGCGCACTCGCAGAAGAAGGTGGGATGCGGGATCCTGATGGAGCACGTAGCGAAGCTGAACGAGGTGAGTGTGAGACCGAGTACACTGAACAGGGAGGCGACGGTGCTCCAGCGGGGGTGGCGGTGCAGTGAGTTCGTGACACAGCTCGAAAAGGAGATGCAACGGGCGGACGAGCAGGTGATGAAGGTGAGTGGCAGCAAGAAGATGGACGGGGACAACCAGGGAGGAGCTGAGAAGCTGATCGGGACGTTATGTGCGACGTCCCCATTGCACACGGAGGACCACAGGATCAAAAGCGAGAAGGCCACGAAGTTGACGAAGGAGCGGCGGGCGGTGCGAGAGAAGTTCAGAGAGCTGCAGTTCGGCGGGGGCTGCGGCGTGATGGAGGAGGCGGAGGGCGGCACTGACCTGTACACGAGGGAGCTGGAGCTGGAGAAGGTGAGCAAGTGGCACAGTATCTTGACAACTTCGAGATTGAGCGCGAGATCGTGGACCTTCGCAGCGAGGAAGTGGCTCGTCGCAGAAGACTCGGGCGATACTCAGACGCCGCCGCAGCACATGCAGAAGAAGGACATGGAGGAGGGCGTGGCTCTGAAGCGGCTGGTACACCAACTGAAGAAGTATCGAGGAGTGTGCCAAAGGCCGATGGCGATGAGGCACGCCGAGGAAGTGGAGGGCTGGGCAGAGGAGTTCACACGCTCCCCGACGTACGAAGTTGGCACCGTATGGATCACGGTTGAAATGATCGGCAACGTTCTGGTGGCCCACAAGGAGGAGGCGGAAAAGCAGCTGGACAAGCAGCAGGCAGAGGCGGAGGCGAGCGGTGACCGACGAAGTGAGTTGCTGGCAGCAGTCCATCGAGACGCCCAGCGAGAAGATGAAGGCCGTGAGCGTGAAGCTGGTGATGTACCAGATCAGGCGCGGTGGGGGCGCCGCGGCGGAGGTGGGACGCGCGCTTCGGGGCGCCCTCGCGCGCCGCATGAAGTAGTGAGTGGGGGGAGCCGAGGTAGGTGGGCTAATGAATGACGGGGCTTGGGGTAAACGGCCCTGGCCCGTTCGGGCACGCGGCGGTTTTTTCGTCTTCTTCCGCTCGTTCCTTGTCGGTCGCTTCGCCCCCTCTCCCTCGCCGCGTGCGTCCGTCGCCGTCGCCTCCCGCGTTCGTTCGCGGTCCGACGGTGCCGTGTCTTGCGTTTTTATGGTGCCGATTGTAGGCTTGCCCCGAGCTAAGAGGGTCTAAGGATTTGGCCGCTCGAAGGGGGGAATCAGAATCAGAATCAGGAGGAGGAGGAGGAGGAGGAGGAGGAGGAGGAGGAGGAGGAGGAGGAGGAGGAGGAGGAGGAGGAGGGAGCCAGGCGCGCCCCAGGCGCGCCAGGCGCGGCAGGTGCGCCAGGTGCGCACCACGCGTGCCGAGGGTGCCGCGTGCGCTGGGCGCCAGGCGTGCCACGCGCGCCACGCGCGCGACCCGGGCAGACCCTGCGCCAGGTGCGCCAGCACACGGGGCCGCACGGATCGCGCCACGTGCCTCTGCAGGAGGAGAAGTCAATACAAGTCCAAACATAATGTAGTCCAAAAATAATCAAAAATAGTCAAAATAGGCAAAAATAATCCAAAATAGTCCAAATGTCCAAGAATAGTCGAAGGACGAGTTTGTTTTGGCAGTTTTTTGTTGTTGTTGTTGATGTTTTTTGTGGTTGCTTGACTATTTTTCCATGGTTCGTCCAAGATCCGCCCGTATGGGGGACATGCCCGACCTGAGGCCAGTCCCGCTGCCCCTGTCCGAAACAGAGCACAAGCGATGGCTGGGTGGTTGGCATCGCGTGCGGTGCGTGCACCTTCTGTAACTCAATTCGCATGTCATGTGCTTTCGACAGCGATGGGGTGGGCCAGCACGCAGCGTGCCAAGTGTCCCCGCCCCCACCACTCTTGTCAAAAGCCATTGCGGCACGATGATCGTGTTCCGGCACATGGTTACGCATTAGACTTCATGTGAAGTTTGCCTGTTTTCGACATGGGGGGTGGAGGGTTGGGCAGGAACGTGGTCTTGGTTAGCGGCCACTTGCATGGGGGACGGGGTGTCCATGCTCCAGGAGCAGCGGTACACCCTTCCCCGAAGCGGGAGACTGGAATTGTCACAGGAGAGCTCGCGCCGTGAACCACCTGCGCCAAGAGGGCTTGTGGGACACTGTGTTGCACTCGTCCGCAGGTCCCGACACTTGCATGCACATTTTTTCGTGCGCATATGCCTGTCTAGCCATTCGTCCACGTGTGACCACGCGTAACCTGTCTCGCCGACCATTGCTTAAGTTTGCTTTCGTCCGCCTTACGCATGCCATGTTCCGATAAGGCCAGATACTCTATGAGACTGTAAGGTTGAGCTCAGCTAGTGGCAGTTACCCTAGCAATTGGCATAGGCGTTGTAGGCATATGCGCATGCGTAGGCATGGGTGTGTGCATGTGCATGCGGGCGGGTATGTGCATGCGTAGGGTTCTCATCACGGGGAGGGCTGTCCATCGCCACCTCGGGCGGACACTGTTTTAAGTTGTCTCGAGAAGGTATGCTGCATGCAAGTCTGTTTGGAGAATGTATGCATCGTGCGGAAGAAATCGTCCTTGTTCGATCGACGAGTTTGATTGCGAGATGGCTGCTGACTGCTGGTTGTCACGATCATTCTGCCCATGTTCCATGTCTCACCCACCGTTTCCGCTCCTTCGGTTGCCCAGGTGGAGCTGAACCTCAAGCACACGGCAGCGCCCGCCCTAACTATTGTAGGTTATCTGTTTGCCCGAGAGATCAGGGTGAATTTGAGGAGGAGGAGGAGGGGGAGGGGGAGGGGGAGGAGGAGGAGGAGGAGGGAGGAGGAGGAGGAGGAGGAGAGGAGGAGGAGGAGGAGGGAGAGGAGGAGGAGGAGGAGGAGTAGGACAATGAGGAGAACAAGAGGGATAGAAGGAATGGAGGGACGGAGGATACTCAGGGAGGAAATAGGAGAGACGGAGGATGAGGAGGAGGAGGAGGAAGAAGAGGAGGAGTATGAGGAGGAGGAGGAAGAGGAAGAGGAGTAGGGGGGAAGCATGACACTGTTCTTGTTCGCCTTGCTGGTATGCGCATGTGTTTCAGCGTAAGTGCCTCCAACCTAGAAAGTATTACCTACATGGGGCTCTTGATAGACCGTTTGTGTATACGTGATTTTTGCGGGGCCAGCCCCTTCTGCAGCAGCGTGTTTTTTTGCATATTGTGTGGTGTTCATTTCTGCACCCTCTGCTGGTACGCTCCCCTGATCCTGAACCGCCCATCCATGCTGTTCGCTTCCCCGCATAAGCCCCAACTAGCGCTCCGATGGGCGCGTTCGGGTGGAGTAGAAGGCGGCTCCTCCTCCTTCTCCTCCTCGTCCTCCTTCTCCTCTCTTCTCCTCTCTCCTCCCTCCTCTTCCTCTCCTCCTCCTCCTCCTCCTCCTCCTCCTCCTTCTGCATCCCCTTCCCTTATCAATAACTCCTCCCTGTCGCCCCCCTCCAGACGTGTATGTAATTGGGGCGGGCCCGGCGTTTTGCTTGAGACCTCTTCATTATCTATTGCCACGAATTTGGGAATTTGCAGCAGTTTCACGGATGGAGGGCGGCCCGTTGTCAAAGTGTAGTTATCCTTGTAGCGCCGCGCACATTCGTTTCAAAAACTGTGTAGCAGTTTCAAGGATGGTGGGCGGTCTGGTTATGGGGTGCGCTCTCTTTAGCGATGCGCGCAGTCGGTTTTCTGAAGTTTTAGTTTCAAGGATGGAGGGCGGTCCGTTGTCAGATTGTGGCTCCGCACATGTGTGTTCTTTATGATAAAAGTGGAGTAGCTTGGAGCAGTTTCAAGGGCTCGTATGGTTAGTAACGGAGTACTGACGCGATTGAGGATTGCCTGGGCGCAAAAAGTGATGTTGATTCGCGGTGTCGACGTCCCCAGTGTGGTGTTCTGGCACGGTTTAGGATTGTCAGGACGCAACAGTCGTGTTGATTCGCGGCGTTGCAATCCAATGGTATGTTGGCAGGAATGGGGATTCTCAAACGGTTGTCTTCCAATGGGCCACTTCCCGCAATGACGATCATTTTTTGACGCTTCGCCAAAACCCATCAGCCCATCCAGAAACGATGGCCAGACGAGTTGCCATGATCAGGGATGTGGAGGAGCATGCAGCGGAATGAACGGCTGGGTAAGACGTCATACCCCAAGAGGGGGAGGATGGAGGAGGAATTGGATGAGGATGAGGATGTGGATGAGGGGGGGAGATCGAAGTGGAACGGAGAGCCCCCCTACCGGGAAATCGATTTCGGTTTCGTGTTCGTGCGTGCCGTGCGTGCAGGCGAGGCGAAGCTGCGTGGGCGGGCGAGAAGAAAGTCTCCTGTGGCTGAGGCGCGGCCGGACCAAATGTCTCCCTTCCGGGCAGCCGGGGGCCCGCGGTGTCCCGCCGGTGTCCCGCTGGTGTCCCGTGTGGCTGAGGCGCGGCCGGACCAAATGTCTCCCTTCCGGGCGGCCGGGGCCCCGCGGTGTCCCGCCGGTGTCCCGTCGGTGTCCCGTCGGTGATGATGATGATGATGATGATGATGATGATGATGATGATGATGATGATGATGATGATGATGATGATGATGTTGACGTTGACGATGACGATGACGATGACGATGATGCTGCTGCTGCTGATGATGATCATGATGATGATGATGGTGGTGGTGGTGATGATGATGATGATGATGATGCTGATGATGATGATGATGATGATGATGATGATGATGATGAGAAAGAGGAGGAGGAAGAAGAGGGATAGGGGGAGGGAGAGGAGGGATGAGGCAGGAGGAGGAATAGGCGGATGAGGAGGAGGATGAGGAGGGCGAGCAGAAAAGGCCATAGGCCTCTTGTATACCTCTCGAAGTCTATTCTCGGATATTTGAGAGCCCTTGGAGTCCTCTTAGGGCGTCTTGGGGTCTCTTGGCAGTCCCGGGGGCCTCTTGGAGCGTCGTGGGTGCCTTTTGGGGGCTTTTTGGAAGTCTCTTGGAGCCTCTTTGGGGCATATTGGGGGCCTCTTCGGGGCCTCTTGGGGCCTCCTAGGCACCTCTTGGGGCCGTCTTGATGCACCCTTGCGAGCCTCGGGGGCCATCTGGGGGCCATCTTCGAGGAGATCGATCAAAGGAGGGGATCTCCGCAAGTGGGGCCCTCCCCATCGCCGATACCTTTTGCGGCGTTTTGGGTATCTCGTGTGAGCATCTTGGGGGCCGTCTTGGGACACCCTGGGGAGCCTCGGGGCCATCTTGGGGCCATCTTGGAGGAGATCAATCAAAGGAGGGGACCTGCGTAATTAGCACTCCCCCCCAGGAGGCCAAAGTGTGGGCGGAAGCCTCGCAAACGCTTGGTCTTGGCCTTTTCGCCGAGGCCAAAGAAGGCCCTCTGACACCCGCGACCTCCCCCGTCCAGGTCCAGGGGGGGGTAGATGTAGGGGTAAACCCCTCCAGAATAGGAAGAGAGAAGATGGAAGAGGCAGCTCCCTAAACCACTCACGCCCAGAGTGCTGGTTGGATTCTTGTAGAGATCTATGAAGAGGGAACTTGGAGGCATGGTTTGATGCAGCATCGTTGATGCGTCTTGGGTTTACACTGGTCCTCCTCCCGAGAGGCTCGGATTTTGGCGGCCGCGGCCAAGCGCGCCCTTGTTTCCGAGGCTTGTGCCTCTCAAGTAGGGCCAGCACTGGGCTGACCTCGTCCCTCCTCTCGCGCGGTCGCGGGGAGGAAGGGGCCAGAGGGCGCCCTCACCCTTTGTGGTGCGGACGCTGGTCCAAGGCTTGGTTCCTGCTTCTCCCGGTCCTCCTCCTCCTCCTCCTCCTGCTCCTCCTCCCCCTCCTCCTCCTCCTCCTCCTCCTCCTCCTCCTCCTCCTCCTCCTATTCCTCTTCCTCTTCCTCCTTCTCCTCCTCCTCCTCCTCGTCCTCCTCCTCCTCCCCCTCCTCCTCCTCCTCCTTCTCTCCTCCTCCTCCTCCTCCTCCTCCTCCTCCTCCTCCTCTCCCTCCTCCTCCTCCTCCTCCTTCTATTCCTTCTCCTCCTCCTATTCCTCCTCCTCCTCCAAAACGTTCCGAAACGCTCTCCTCCTCTCCTCGTGCTTGTCTCCCCCCCCCCTCCGCAACCGTCCTCTCTCGAGCGAATTCGAGTGCCGGGGCGGGGGCGCCTCCGGGCAACAAGAAAAAAGGGCCCGCGCCGCGCGCGCGCGTGGCGATGGGCGGGCGCGCCGGCAGATGCAGCGCTATAGCTACCCGCACGCCTCGCGGTTGCACTACGGGTGGTCCGAGCCCGGCCGTCGGGTGCCAGCCAAAGCTCGAATCACAACAAGCGCCATAAACCCGAGGCGGGAGTCTACACCTGACCACCGCCTGGAGGATCAACTTTCTAGGACCTCGGTAGGCGGCGGACACGGGCAGATTCGGGCCCCCGGGGGCCAGAAACAATGTCCACATCCACCGCCCGCTGGGGCACCAGGACGTCGGTTCCCAGGTGGTGGATATGGATAAACCCCCGCCTCGCAATAAACATGAGCTTTTGGCACTCCGTGCGGATTTCTTGGATCCGCGCTGGGGCACCCCCGGCGGTAGTGGTTTCCAGCGCAGATCCAAGAAAAAATCCACGCGGAGCGCCAACAGTTTATGTTTATGGCGTTCCTTCTTCGTCTTCTTCTTCTTCTTCTTCCTTTCTTCTGAAAGCCACGAGGGGGGGGGGGCAGTGCGCCAGATGAGGGAAAGGTAGGTGAGAGGCAGAGGTGCCGATGTAGCTGCCCCCCCCTCGTTTTCCCACTTAGTGGGCCTCCTGGGAGGCCCTTGTCGGCACGGCCGGGTTCGCCTCGAGATTCTGGTCAGAACGCAGCCTGGGAGAGGTGCAGAAAGTGGCGGTATCGGTACCCCCCCGGTTTCCCCAGTGCAAGCCAACACGGTAGATTCATGTGGAGATTGCGCGCCAGCGTTGCCGGCGAGGGCGTTCAAGGTTGAATTCCGCACGATAGAGCGACGCGGAAGCAGCAAGGGACACGGTGACACCACAGGACCCGACTGGATTCAACCCTGAACGATCGGGGCCGCGATCGGTTCGAGGTGGTGTCAAAAGCCTTCGCGTGCGCCGATGCCGCACGAACCTACCGTCGCGGTAGGTTTCCGATGCGGTAAGAAATTTTGGGCAGCATTTCTCGTTTGTTCTCAAGGTCGAGTGGTGCCCCCAGGGCTCTGGCGGGTCCCTGGGGTCTTCGGGATGAGACATATTTCCTTGGGGCGCCTGCGGGTAAGTTGGTTTGCTAGCCTCTTTCGACGATAGCGAGCGGGAGCGGGGAAACCGTACTTCGTCTTGGGCATGCGCCTGGTTGTCCCCCCAAAGGGTCAGTGCATCCCCCCCCTCACCCTTCATTGGGGAGGGGAGGGAGGATCGGTAGGAGGGGGAGGGAGAATGAATAGGAGGATGAGGAGGATGAGGATGAGGATGAGGATGAGGGTGAGGATGAGGATGAGGATGAGGATGAGGATGAGGAGGAGGAGGAGGAGGAGGAGGAGGAAGGGATAGGAGGAGGAGGAGGAGGAAGGGATAGGAGAGAGGAGGAGGAAGATGGGCAGGATGAGCGAGAGAAGGGAAAGGATGGGTAGGAGAGAGGGGGGAGGAGAAGGGGGAGATGGATGTCGAGTAATATGGATGGCAAGGATCATTAAACCTAGGATGCATTAACGATGCTGTAATCCACTCTCCCGTCACACGCCAACTCCTACTACCCCCGACAACTTGGCTTCAAAAGTGCGCCACACAATCCAGTAGCACATTCCCCAAGCAGTGCTCCTTACACTTACGGGGGCTCTGATCTCTTCTCTCGGGAGCTGGGCTCCGCTGTCGGGTCCGCCGCCTTGTGCTCGCCGTCACCGCACCGCCGCCGCCCCTCGCTGCAACCGAACCGTTGCGATCCAATGGACTGCACCCTAAGCGACTGCGATCGATTGGAGAGGCTCGTCTGCGGCCCCGTCTTGCGGCCCCGTTCCCGCGCGGGCGAGGCCGCCCCGTTGCACCCTTCACACCGTTGCACTTGCCATCGCGTTGCTCTGCTCTGCACTGCTTTTTGTATGGCTTCAAATCGCGCTACATTGATTTGCGCTGCTCTGCATGACTCTGCACTGCTTTGCCTATCTGTGCACATCTCTGCCTTGCGTTGCTCTGGTTTGCACTGCCCTGCATGGCGTCGCATTGAGTTGCCGAGCATTGCTTCGCTTTGCTTCGCATTGCTTGGCATTGTTCAGCACTGCTTTGCGTTGCTTTGTAGTGCTTTGCGTTACTTTGCATTGCATTACTGTGCATTGCTCTGAACTGCTTTGCATTGCAGTGGCAGTGCTTTGCATCCCTTTGCACTGCTTGGCATTGCTTGGCAAATGCTTTGCAGCTGCTTTTCCCTTGCTCCGAGCCACAGGTATTGCTCCACATGGATGGCACCGCCCAGCTGTCATCACACCGATTGCACCGCCTGCACTGCACCGCATAGGCTGCAAGAAGGTCACTGTTTGGCGTCCCTGCTTGCGAACACTTTGTGTTATGGGCATGGGCCGTGCTGCGCGCGCGGTGCTTGCTGGCGCCCCCGCGCCGCGCTCGATCGCTGTGGAGCGCCCCCGTCGCGACGGGGCCGAGACCACGCCTCGCCGTGCTTCGTTACTGCAGGGGGCGGCGCTGAAGGGTGCGAGAAGACGGCGACGTCGCAGGGGCGCGTCAGAAAACTCTCGAGGCCAGCTTTGCAGGGGGCTGGCCGCGCGTCACGACTGCGAGGGCGTGCCGACCCTGCAGAGACTGGCGCGCGCCCGCGGCGTGCGCGCAGCTCGAGGGCAGACGCACAGCAGCTGTGGCCGCCCGAAGCGCTCCGTACCGATCTCCCCGACTCCGGATAGACGCACAGTGGATCGAGCAGCTGCTGGAGTAGCTGCGGGCCGCTCCTGGTGGACGTAGATAAGGTGAGCCCACAGTCCTCAGTATCGTTTAACCGATCCCCATCCCCATGCTCATCCCCTTCGAGACCCCCACCAAATTGCACCCCCAGTTGGGGATACACCCCTCGAAACCCGAAGGACACGGCCTATATCCCCATCTAGGGGGGTAAATCGGCCAGTGGGGCCCAGCCCACGCTGGTGGGGATGGGGATCGGTTAAACGATACTCAAGTCCCGGCGGCCTTGGCTGGCTGCGCCGCTGTTTCTAATATCAGATCACATAGGTTCCGCCCCGACTGGGCGCGTCGCGTCGGCGCGAGCGGCAGCCTGGGCCTGAAGCTGCCATCCGCTATCCTGCTCGGATGCAGGAGTGGAGAGAGACCGAGGCATCATGCGTGCGGGTTGAGGGAGACGGGAAGCATGCGTAATTAATGAAGACTTCGAGACGAAAGAGCCTTGACAACATGGGCCTCAACGTGCGTTGCACAATTTGCCATGATATTTGGTGTTCTGGGTATGGGCGACGTTGCGTGCGAAATGTTTGTTGGCGCCCCTTCTCCAGTGTCGGTCATCGTAGAACTTCCGAGTCGCGACCGCGTTTCGCTTTGTTCCGTTATTCAAGGGCGGCGTTGCAACGGACGAAAAGGGGGTGATATTGCAGGTCACCGCCCACCAAACCACCCCAATTCAATCCGAAGGCCTCAATTTGCCCTCCAGTTCCAGTGGGGGGGGTCGGGGAACGTTGAAAAAACACATGGAACCCGTACCCCCCCCAACCCGAAATTCGGGTCAAATTCGGGTCTTCGGGTTGGGTTGTGGTGGTCTGGTAGGTAGTCAGCAAGGGTGCGTCAACAAACAATCGAGGCTATTTTTGAAGATGGTTGACTGCACGGAATGAATGCGAGGGCGATCCGACCTGCAAAGACCTGTTAGCGCCCTTGGGCGCGCGCGCAGCTCGATTGTAAGCTCACAGCAACTACGACCGCCATTAGCATCCCTTACTGATCATTTTCCTGTTCCAGATGGATCCGCAGTTGATCAAACAGTCGTTGGTTCTTGAACGGATGCGGGTCCATCCTTTGTATAAGCGAAGCAAGAGGTCGGACGTTCCTGGTTGACGTAGCCGCTATGATGGTCCTGCTGCGTGTCAGGTCGCAAGGCTCCTCCCCCCTGGGCGGGTCGCGTTGGCGCGAGCGGCAGCCTGGACCAGAAGCTGCCATCCACCATCCTGCTCGGATACAGTCAGGAGGGAAACAAAAATACACAGACAGAATTAATAGTCGATTCCCAGAAAATATGGGAACATATGGGAGGTGGGGGGAAGACAAAGACCCAGAACACATGGGACAATTTGGGGAATCTGGTTATTTGTGTGTATTTATTTGTGTGTCCCAGGCCCCTTCATACAGGAATGGAGGTACTGAGGCATCATGTGGGTTAAGCGAGACAGAGCATGCGCAATTCAGAGTTCGAAGTGACAGGACCTCGACAACACTGGCCTCAGGGCGCAGTGCGCACTTTACCAGAGCACTCTGTGTTCTGGGTCCCTGGGCATGGGTGGCTTTGCGTGAGAAGCGGTTGTTGGCGCCCCCATGGGTGACTGTGCGTGCGAAGTGATTGTTGGCGCCCCCTATGGGTGGCTTTACGTGCGAAGTGGTTGTTGGCGCCCCCCTATCAGTAGCTTTACGTGCGAAGTGGTTGCTGGCGCCCCCTATGGGTGGCTTTGCGTGCAGAGTGATTGTTGGCGCCCCCTTCCTAATCTCGGTCGTCAGGTGGAGCTTCCCAGTCGCGCCGGCCCAGACCGCGCTTCGCTCTGCTTCGACATTGGAGGGGGGCGACGTTGAAAGGGGCGGGAAGGGGCCGACATTGCGGGGGCGCGTCAGCAATTCCTGCTCCTGCTGCCGAGGTGTGGAGGCCCCGAGAGGCGTGCCTCTCTGTGGCGAGAGGCGCCGCAGTGAGATATGCGAGCGCCCGATGGGCCTGCCATCAGGAGGGAGGAGGAGGAGGAGGAGGAGGAGGAGGAGGAGGAGGAGGAGGAGGAGGAAGGAGGAGGAGGAGGAGGAGGAGGATGACGGGCCCCGCCGTCCCTGTGGTCGTGGGGCCGCCCTGGAGGCTGCCGCCCGACCACCCTGAGCGTGCAGGAGCGGGACGTGGAGTTTTTCCCAGATCGCCACAGGCTCACCCCTTTCCTCCCTCCCTCCCTCCTTTCCTTCCCTCCTTTTCTCCTTCCTTCTCTCCCTCCTTCCTCCTCTTCCTCCTCCCCCTCCTCCTCCTTCATCCCTCCTCCTTCCTTCCTCCCTCCTCCCTCCTCCCTCCTCCCTCCTCCTCCCTCCTCCTCCTCCTCCTCCTCCTCCTCCTTCTTTCCAGTTTTTCCTCCCTCCATCCCTCGAGGAAGAACGAACGCCATAAACATACACTTTTGGCTCTCCGCACGGATTTCTTGGGTTCGCGCTGGGCCCCCCTGGCGGCGCCTCCGGCGCCGCCCCTGGCGCGCTCCGCGCGCCAGCGAGGGGGGTCCGGCGCAGATCTAAGAAATCCGCGCGGAGCGCCACAAGTTGATGCTTACGCTGTTTTTTCTTCCTCTATTTCTCTTTGTCGAGTTTTGGGTGGGCACCTTTTTGGGCCTCAAGAGGCCTCTAGGGACCACCGAGGAAGCGACTGCCCCACTTCAAGGCAGGAGACCAGCTGTCAACCTGCACCAGCGTCCCCCCCGTCCACTTCCCCTTCCTCGAATTGTTATTTGGCCTTTCTTGGGCCTCCAGAGACCTCCAGAAACTTCTGGGGAAGAGATCCCCCCCTCCTCACCAGTCCTGGCCAGGCCCATCCTGAGCCTGGGATTGGTGTGTGAGCTCCTGGTCTTGCCAGGCAGGCGTACACCAATCTCACGATGGGCTCGACCTGCGTCAGTATATATATATATATATATATACAAGCATACACATATATATATATATACACAAGATTTTACCGGCTCGCTTCGCTTCGCCTTTAAAATCTTGGTCGCATGGCGCCAGAGAGGCGCGATGGGACCGGCAGTCGTCACTGCCGCGGTGCGATTCGGGAAGTGGTCATGGGTGTCATAGGACTCATTGGAATTGTAGGGCTCCTGGGGTTCCGTGAGGTCATCGGCTCTTGGGAATCATCGGGCTCGTAAGGTCCGTGAGGCTCAGAAGGCTCATAGGGCTCATTGGGTCGCATGGGGCCACAGGGATCGCAGGGCTCGTCAGGCTCACAGGGGTCGTAGGGCTCATATGGCTCACAGGGCTCCAGTGCTCATAGGGCTCATTGGGCTCATGGTCCCATAGGGCTCGTAGGGCTCGCAGGGCTTCTAGGGCTCATAGGGCTCACAGGGCTCATAGGGCTCACAGGGCTCATTGGGCTCATAGGTCTCTTGGTGCCCGCGGGGCTCATAGTGCTCATAGGGCTCCTGGGGCTCGTAGGGCTCATAGGACTCATACGGCTCGTAGGGCTCATAGGGCTCATCAGGTTCATGAGGCCCATGCGGCTCACAGCAGTCATAAGGCTCATAAGGCCTATAGGGTCATAGGGCCAATAAGGCCAAGGGTTCTCATAGGGCTCACATGGCTCACAGGCTCATGTGGCCCATGAAGCTCGTAGAGCCCTCCGGGCCCGTAGGGCTCATTGGGCTCATGAGGCTCATAGGAATCGTACGGCCCATAGGGCTCAAAGGGCTCATGGTGCCCGTAGGGCTCATAGTGCTCATGGGGCTCCTGGGGCTTATAGGGCTCATACGGCCCGTAGGGCTCATAGCGCTCATGGTGCCCGCGGGGCTCATAGTGCTCATAGGCCTCCTGGGGCTCATAAGGCTCGTAGGGCTCACACGGCCTGCATGGCCTATAGGGCTCATAGGGCTCATGGTGCCCGCAGGGCTCGTAGTGCTCATAGGGCTCCTGGGGTTCATAGGGTTCATAGGGCTCATAAGGCTTATACGGCCTGTAGGGCTCACAGGGCTCATGGGGCTCAAAGGCCATACATGGCTCGTAGGGGGTCGTAGGGCCCCCGGGGGCCATAGGGCTCATAGGGGTCATGGTGCCCGTAGGGCTCATAGTGCTCATGGGGCTCCTGTGGTTCATGGGGCTCATACGGCCCGGGAGCCCGTAGGGCTCATAGGGCTCATGGTGCTCGCAGGGCTCACAGTGCTCATATGGCTCCTGGGGCTCATAGGGCTCATACGGCGTGTAGGGCTCATAGGGCTCTTAGGGCTCAAAGCCCATACATGCTCGTAAGGTGTCGTGGGGCCCGCGGGGGCCGTAGGCCTCATAAGGCTCATAGGGCTCATACGGCCCAGGGGCCCATACGGCCCGTAAGGCTCACAGGGCTCGCCAGGCCCATAGGGCTCATAGGGCGCGAATGCCCCGACCACGTCTGATGTGCCTCTGCGGTCCGGGCGGGCTCGGGGAGGTTCCCGAGGGATCTGGAGCTGGCCTTAAACGTGTTTTTGCCTGTGGGCTCAAGCTCCACGCCAGCTCGGTGCTGCCTTTTAGCCATGGTTCGGCTCGAGCAGAAAAGCTAGGGTGCATGCAGGATGATGAGGCCCGTCGGCGGGGTTTTGGGTCGTTGGGCGCATGAGGCTGTGAGTCTGACTGGTCCAGAAGTCGTAGTATTCACAGGTCCCAGAGAGATCAGAAGGCAAGAAGGGATCGTCCTCTCGAAGAGCCAAGCTGGCTCTTGCACCGGGCAGGGCAGAACTGCGCCTGCCCCTCGGGCATGTAGTGAGTGTAGGGGTTGGGGGATGGGTGCGGGGTTGCGGGCCTGATAGGGCCCGGAAAGGTCATGCAACTCGCAGGGCTCATCGGGCTCCTAAGCTCGTAGGGGTCATGGGGTTCTCAGAGTCGTAGAACTCATAGGGCTCATATGTTTAGTAGGGGTCGTAGGGCTCATGGGGCCCATAGGGGTCTCAGGGGGCATATGGGTGGAGGGCTCATGTGGCTCGTGAGGCTCACCAGGTGCAGAGGACTCGTAAGGGCTCGCAAGGGGCACAGGGGCCAGAGAGTCCATAGCATCCTAGGGCTCACAGGGCTCACATGGGTCGTAGGGCTCGTAGGGCTCATTGGGCTCATAGTTGTAGGGCTCGTAAGGCTCGCAGGGGTCGTAGGGCTCGTAGGGGTCGTCGGGCTGGTAGGGCTCATAAGGCTCTTAGGGTTCATGGGGCTCGTAGGGGTGATGGAGCTCGGAGGATGGGGCTCATAGGGCTCGTGCAGGCTTCATAGGGCCCGTAGGGATGGTAGGGCTCACAGGGATCATGGGGCCTATAGGGCTTACAGGGGCCACGGAGCTCATAGGGCTTACAGGGCGCATAGGGGTCGGAGGTCTCACGGGGCTCGGAGGTGTCATAGGGCTCATGGGGCTCATTGGGCTCAGAGGGCTCGTAGGGCTCGTAGGAGTCGTAGGTCTCGTAGGGCTCATAGGGAGCGTAGGGCTGATGGGGCGTGTAGGGCTCACATGGATCACGGCCGTCATGAAACTCTGTGAGGTGTTGTTGTGGCCTCCTGTGGCCGTCTTGGGGGGCTTTTGGGAGCCGTTGGGGACACGACACTGACGGCTCTTTGTTGGGCCGTCTTGGGGCTCTCGTGGGCCGTGCGGAAGTGCTTTGGGCCGGGTAGGGAACCTCATTGAAGCATTTGTGTGGCCTCCCGGGGTGGGGCTCTTGAGCTCATTTGTTGGGCTGGGAAGGCGTCGTCGAGGTCTCTTGGGGCTCTCTGGGACCCTCGGAGGGCTCTTTGGGGGGCCCCTCGGCGGCTCTGGGGCCATATTTGGGGGAAGAGCTCAAAAGGTCAGTTCCGTTGGTCCTTCTTGGGGCCATCTTGGGCTGTCTTGCGGGACTTCTTGGGTGGTCTTGGGCCGTCTTGGGGGCCATCTTGGGGCCCTCTTGGGGCCCTCTTGGGCCGTTGTGGGGCCCTCATGGGAACCACTTCCGGCGTCTTGGGGCAATCTTGGGGGCCTGTTTGACCGTCTTGCGTGGTCGAGAGGTCGAGAAAGCGAGCACGTTGAAAATTATGAAAAACCATAGGAAACTTACGAATTTTGGCTTCTGGGGCCCGCGGTGACCTATGGGCTCTCGTGGGGCGTCTTGGGGGCCTTTTGGGCCGTCCGGAGACCATCTTGGGCGTGTTGGAGCGGTCTTGGGCCGTTTCGGTGCTCCGCGGGACCGTCCAGGGAGCGATCTTGAGCTCGCCAGGGCGGCTTGGGATGACCGAGAGGGGCCTCCGGAACCGAATACCCGAATTTCCCGCCGATGGGAGCGCCCAGGGCCGAATTTATGTACGGGGGGGGTCACCCGCGGTTTTCCGATATAAGAATATTCGAAGAGGAATATGTATGTATATATCGGAGGTTGGGGGGTGAGTCCGACGTGAAACGGAGACCTCCCCTACCGGGAAATCAGGTGGGATGCTCCAAATTAGCCTGGCGAAGGACCCAACCATATGCAGTTGTGGGTGCCGCAGCTGTGAGCATCGTCTTCGGTGGAGCTCCCTATGGGGCCACGAAGCGCGTGAGGGGCGTGCCGAAACGGAGGCGGTGACGCCATGCGAACCTTGCCGCTGGACCTTCAGTGGAGTCCCCAATGTGGCCACGAACCGTGTGATGGGTGTGCCAAACTGGGGGTGGAACCGCATACGAACTTTTCCACCAGGGCGTTCGCTGGAGGTCCCTATGGGGCCACGAAACGTGTGACGGGTGTGCCAAAATGGGGATGGAACCGCATGCGAACTTTGCCACCGGGGCGGGCGTTCGGTAGAGGTCCTTATGGGGCCACGAACCTTGTGAGGGGTGCCAAACTGGGGGTGGAACCGCATACGAACTTTGCCACCAGGGCGTCCGGTGGAGGTCCCTATGGGGCCTCGAACCGTGTCATGGGTGTGCCAAACTGGGGGTGGAACCGCATGCGAACCTTGCCACCGGGGCGTTCGGTGGAGGTCCCTATGGGACCACGAAACGTGTGACGGGTGTGCCAAAATGGGGATGGAACCGTATGCGAACTTTGCCACCGGGGCGGGCGTTCGGTAGAGGTCCTTATGGGGCCACGAACCTTGTGAGGGGTGCCAAACTGGGGGTGGAACCGCATACGAACTTTGCCACCTGGGCGTTCGGTGGAGGTTCCTATGGGGCCACGAAACGTGTGAGGGGTCTGCCCAAATCGGGGTGGAACCGCATGCGAACCTTGCCACCGGGGCGTTCAGTGTGCAGGGTGTGCCAAACTGGGGGTGGAACCGCATATGAACTTTGCCACCAGGGCGTTCGGTCGAGGTCCCTATGGGGCCACGAACCGTGTGAGGGGTGTGCCAAACTGGGGGTGGAACCGCATGCGAACTTTGCCACCAGGGCGTTCGGTGGAGGTCCCGATGGGGCCACGAAACGTGTGAGGTGTGTATGTGTGTGCCAAACTGGGGGTTGAACCGCATGCTATTTTTGCCTCTGGGGCGTTCGGTGGAGGTCCCTATGGGGCCACGAACCTTGTGAGGGGTGTGCCAAACTGGGGGTGGAACCGCATACGAACTTTTCCACCAGGGCGTTCGCTGGAGGTCCCTATGGGGCCACGAAACGTGTGACGGGTGTGCCAAAATGGGGATGGAACCGCATGCGAACTTTGCCACCGGGGCGTTCGGTGGAGGTCCCTATGGGGCCACGAAACGTGTGAGGGGTGTGCCAAAC
>CAUYUJ010017640.1:101064-104356 GCA_963575745.1 Prorocentrum cordatum | reverse complement strand
GAGAGCGCGGTCGACGTGCGGTCTTCGCCAAGGCGCTGCGCCATGCGTGAGTGAAGGTGGACTGCTTTTTCGGCGCCGCGCACGCTTTTCGTCTTCGCCGCGCTCCTCGGGCACTCTGCGGCCCAGGTTTTTTTGTTGTCGCCGCCGCGCCGCGCGGGGATTTTTTTTGGGAGTTCCACACTCCCGCCCGTGCGCGGTCCGCTTTTCTTCCCCTCGCCAAGTCGTTGGAAGTCCTCTTCCTCCGCCTTCTCCTCCTGCTCCTCCTAAATACTCCCTCCTTCATCACCCTCCTTCCTCCACATAATCCTCCTCCATCGCTCGCCCTCCTCCTCCTCCTCCTCCTCCTCCCTCCCTCATCCTCTCCTTCTCCTTACTCCTCCTCCTCCGCATCCAACCACTCCTCCTCCTCCTCCTCTCCTCCTCCTAAGCCTCCTCCATACCTCTCCTCCCTCTCTCCTAATCCTCCTCCTCCTCCTCCCCTCCTCCTCCTCACCCTCTCCTCTCCTCACTCCTCCTCCTCCTCCTCACTCCTCCTTCTGCTCCTCCTCCTCCTCCTCCTCCTGCTCCTACTCCTCCTCCTCCGTCCTCCTCCTCCTCCTCCTCCTTCTCCTCCTCCAGACCGCGCGCGCCCGCCTCCGTTCGCTAGGTGGGAGCGCATCGTGCCACCGTTGATTCGTCTGTTTTGGGATGGAGGCTGGAGTGGGCGGCGCCCGCTGACTCGTTCGACCTGGAAATTTTTGACGAGTATATCTTCTTCCACTCGGCCACCCAGCAAGCCGAACACGGCGCATTCCAGTCCCAACATCACATGGTGCCACCGTGGACTCGTCCTGTTTCGGGAGGGAGGGAGGCGGGAGTGGGCGGGGCCCGCTGACTCTCGTTCGACCTGGGGAATTTCTGATGAGTATATTTTCTCCCACTCTGCCACCCGAATCCGGGCCGAAGACGGCCCGGTCCGGGCCTGTCCATCCCGCTCGTACACAACAGTACACAGGCGGTTTTCTCCCCCTTCGACGTGGACATGGCGTTGTCGACGATGCAGAGTGGGTGGCACGAGTGGGGCGCGGCGCGCATCGTGGGCGAGTTGGCGAAAAGTCACGCTTGCCCCGGCGCCTGCTGCGCAACCCGTTTCCGAAAGCTGCGCTCCCCCTTCGGGCGCGGCGCACCCTGCCCGCTTGCCACTTTTCGTCGGAGGCGGGGCCGCGAATGCCGCGCGCGAGCGGGCGACACGCCGCTCTCTCCCCGGCGCCGCAGGTTTCGCCTGGAAGTGGCGCTCCCGCTAGGGTGCGGCGCATGTGGGGGCGCTCGTCCAGTAGTCAAGAGCGGGGCCGCGCCCTGGAGCACATGACGTCGTCTCTCACGGAAGCCTCGTCGAACGAGAACTTCGTCATCGCAGACTTCGCTCGCAGGCTGTGCCCCCGCCCGGGTGCGGCTCGTCTTCTGCCCTCGCCCGTCCCGTCGGAGGCACGCCTGCGCGCGACAGACCTCGGTGGTGTTGCTGCCTCAGCACCGCGCGGGGTTCCTCCTCCTCCTCCTCCTCCTCCTCCTCCTCCTCCTCCTCCCTCTCCTCCTCCCTCTCCTCCTCCTCCTCCTCCTCCTCCTCCTCCTCCTCCTCCTTCTCCTCCCTCCCTCTCCTCCTCCCTCTCCTCCTCCTCCTCCTCCTCCTCTCTCCTCCTCCTCCTCCTCCTCCTCCTCCTCCTCCTGGGAGCTCTTCCCTGCCGCCGGCTCGCGGCCCCTGCACCCCGCCCCCCCGCGCGTTCCTCTCCCCGCCCCCGCCGCACGCCGCACGGTAGGTTGAAGTCGGGCCTGTCCCTCTACAGGAGTCGTATTCAAAAGTAGTCAGAACAAATAATCTGGGGACGATGTTTTGACAATTTTTGCCAATTTTGGTGGCATTTCTTGAGCATTTTGTTTTTTTGTTGTTGTTGAACATTATTCCTTCTAAAGAATTATTATTGTTGGGACCCCTGGTGCGCGACCTCTGCGCCGCGCCTAGGCCGCAGCTACATTTTCATCATTTTTTCGCGAAAGCTTCAGAAAAGTGGATGAGCTCCGGATCCGGTTTTTTGTTGACGCTCGTTTTCCCTTGCAAAAAACAATAGAAAATGAAAATTCTTGTTTTTACTTGATCAAATTGCAAGAATCCCTTGCAAAAAATAAGGTAAAGTGGACATTCGTGCGCGCAAGACGAAATCCTTCCAAAACCTTAGGTTTCGTAACGATTTTAACATAAAAACATCAAAAACCCAATGGTTTTTTAAGAAAAAATTGTCAAAATGTCCTTCCGCGCGCGCTGTCCGAATCCCACAAAACCAATGGTTTTTCAACATTTATGTTACATGAGCTCGCGCGAGCTACTTTTTCTTGTTCTAACATAATCAAATTTCAATAATCCCTTGCAAAAAATAAGGTAAAGTGGACATTCGCGCGCGCAAGACGAAATCCTTCCAGAACCTTAGGTTTCGTAACGATTTCAACATAAAAACATCAAAAACCCAATGGTTTTTCAAAAAAAAATGTCCAAATTTCATCCCGCGCGCGCTGTCCGACTCCCACAAAACCAATGGTTTTTCAACATTTATGTTACATGAGCTCGCGCGAGCTACTTTTTCTTGTTCTAACATAATCAAATTTCAATACTCCCTTGCAAAAAAAAGTAAAGTGGACATTCGCGCGCGCAAGACCAACAAAAAACACGACGATCTCAGGAACTTGCCCCAAAAATGTGACAACTCCGCTCTCTCTGTCTCTCTCTCTGTCTGCTCTCTGTCTCTCTCTCTGTCTGTCTGTGTCATGTATTGTATGTCACAATTGCAGGATGCTGGGCACACGCGCGCCCCGAATAAGTGACCAAGTTCTGTGGGTGTGTACCCCACGCCAGTGTAGTAGCCACGGTCGTCCGCACGCCACGAAGTGAAGTGTCCCAACGTCATAGGGCGGGAAGCTGGGTTTGGGTGGTCGCGAAGAGTCGTTTGGATATTTGGTAGAGCTTGAACTGCCCCCCCACGAAGTGGGGGTATTGTCTCGCGTCGCATGAAAACCCTGGCACTGGTGAGAACACTGAGCGTTCGGGTAACATGATTGTTGTTGTTGTTGTTGTTGTTATTGCTGTTGCTGTTGCTGTTGCTGTTGCTGTTGCTGTTTTGCTGTTGTTGTTGTTGCTGTGGTTGTGGTTGTGGTTGTGGTTGCTGTTGTTGCTGTTGCTGTTGCTGTTGCTGTTGTTGCTGTTGTTGTTGTTGTTGTTGTTGTTGTTGTTGTTGTTGTTGTTGTTGTTGTTGGTGTTGTTGTTTCA
>CAUYUJ010017640.1:46064-96064 GCA_963575745.1 Prorocentrum cordatum | reverse complement strand
TGGGCCGCTGCAGTGCGCGCCCCAGGCGTCCCGAGGGTGGTCCCTGCTGGCTCTTCCTCTTTAGCTGGCAGCACGCGCGCGCCCCCGTGCGCGGTTGCTGTGCAGGCCGTTGGGGCGCCATATCATACAGTCGTGTTCGTGATTCACTTGCACGTTCTCGGTCATTGCGTCATTGCCTCCTCCCTCCTCCTCCTGCTCCTCCTCGTCCTTTTTCTTTCCTCGTCCTAGGCCTCGTGGGTGTCAACAATACCCCGTCTCCTCCTTTTCACCACCGTCATCATCACCGTCAACATCACTGTTCTCACAATCACCATTACCATCATTATCACCATCATCATCATTGTCATCATCATCATCATCATCCTCATTCTCCTCCTCATCATTATCACCATCCGCATCCTCACCATCACCATCATCATCATCAGCATCATCAGCATCGCCGTCATCACCGTCATCACCGTCACCATGATTCGCATAACCAGCATACTTCGCATATGTGCCATACTTACCATGCTTACTGTCATCAGCATACCCCAGCATGATCAGCATCAGTATCACCGTCATCGTCGACACCATCACCACCATCATGACCATCATCATCCTCACCGTCACCATTGTCATCACCATCGCCATCGCCAACATCTTCACCACCATCCCCATCATCACCATCATCATCACCATCATCCGAATCACCATCGTCCCTGCCATCATACTCACCGTGATCATGGTCGCCATCATCATCATCATCATGATCATCATATGAAACCATGTTGGTTCAAGGCCGATCAGATTTCCAGTGACCGCGAGTCCCGTGGGCGTTTCGAGCGGTAGGACCGCTCCGACGCCGAGGGCCAGCGATTCTGTGCAGCCAATTCCGAAGTTTCGGCATCATTCCATATCTTTCATATCTTGCCGCGCAGGGAGGCCATGGCACCGATTCGTTCGAGTTTGGGCAGTGGCGACAGCACTGGCGGCGGCTGCGGTGGCGGAGGCAATCAGCGTTGCGGAGCTCGGAGTCCATGGCGGCGTCAGCCTTGGGTTCAGCTTGTCCAGTTGTGCCTCGACGGCTACAGCAGTGGCGGCGGACGGACGCAGACTCCCAGGCCCAGGAGCTGGGGCCAAGGAGGCAGCAGCGGCGGCAGGCCCAAGGCTTGTACCATAAGCAAAAGTGCGGCAAGTGGCTCTGGGCAGATCGGCTGGCGGACGCTGCCTACAAGTGCAAGTGTGGCGGTTCGGCATGGGGGCCAACGGCTCTTGGCAAGCCGCAGGCCTGGCAGCTGCAGCGGCTACTGCATCGACAACTATTGCGAGAAGGACGCCCTTGGCACTTCCATCCGGGCGCGCGAGATGGTGGCGTAGCTCAGCGCAGGGGGCGACGACAGGCGCGTCGAGGAGGCGCTCAACATCATGGCGTCGAAGTCTTCGGGGGGGGGATCTCAGCGAGCAGAGCGGCGCTCCGAGCGGCGCTCCTTCGCCGATCTCCAGGTTTCAGCGCCCCGAGCAGCGGGGGGCGCGCGCAGAAAAAAAGGCCGCGCGCCAGCAGCAGAAAGCGCGCCGTCGGCGAGAGCGGCTTCGCGCGGAGCTCGCGTAGGCGGAGAGGGACTTCAAGGGCCGCTCGGCGGAGGCCCGACAGGAGGAGGATCGCGTTGGGGAGCATCTGCGACGTCATCCACTCGTGACGCAGCCAGCGCGTGAAGGTGGAGGAAGCACGCCCATGCCCCCCATCGCCGCGCTGCTTGGCGACGACGACCTGGGGGTTGACGCGGGCGAACTCTTCGACGTGGGCGACTGCGAGAGCGTGGTCGCAGCCGACGGCGTCGAGGCGCTGGAGAAGCGCAAAGCCGACTTCGTCGGGGAGGCGATGGCAGCGGCCGCGTAGGCCTTCGCGTCGGCGGCGGATGAGCTCAATGAGCAGAAGTCGGCGCAGCAGGCATGGCTCGACGAGGTGCGGAAGCATAAGAAGAGGGCAGTCGAGGGGGCCGGGCCGCTGGGCGAGAGAGTGCCAGCAGGAGGCAGTTCCTGGCGTTGCGCCCGTGCCAGCGGCATCGGCGGCGCGCTCTGGCAGGTTGCATTCAGCTCGAGACGGCGGCGAAGCGGGGCGGCGAGGCGCGGCGCGCGCCGTCGCGGCGCGCGAAGGGCGGGGCGGCGCGCCAGTTCGACGACGCCGCGTCGAGGGAGCTCGGCAGCAGGTGCGGCAGCTGAGTGCGCGTGGTAGAGCAGTTCTGCGTCGCGATGCTTCGGATCGATCCGAAGGGCCGTCGTTGCTACTGCGGGCGCGGGGAGTGTTAGACTTCGACCTCAGCGCCGTCGGGCTTGGGGTCGACGTCGGGGCCGACTGGGGCCAGTCCAGCAGGTGGTGGTGGGCCCTGTCGTTGTGGCCGGGGGATCTTCAGTGTAGTGGGGGCAGGGGGCCGAGGGCGTCCAAGCTCGGGAGCTTTCGCGAGGGCGTCGTCAACGCCATCCGACCGGCGGCGCCATCCAGATGACGGCGAAGAAGAGGGGAAAGTGGAGGGTATCGTGAAGCAAGATCAATGCTCTGAGTAGCGCGCAGCTGCAGCAGTTGGGCGTGGCAGCGCTCGCCACGGCGAAGCCGGGCAATCGCTGGGAGGTCACGGGCGCGCTGGTCGGCTACGCCAGAAGGGCGCAGGGGCAGGGGGCGACGGGTGCAGGGGGGCTGCGCCGCGCGAGGAAGGGCCGGCCAAGGCGCGACAACAATATCTGCGCCAATGGTATTGAGACGCACAACATAGCGGAGAGCATGGGCGGGAAGGGGGCGCAATGGAAGAATAAGTGGGGCCCAGTTGCTCAGCGTGCTCGAAAGCGCGAGGGGGGCGGCCGCGGAAGAGGGCTGGGTGCCCCTCGCCACGGGGGCGCCGGGCCGCGCCATCGACTCGATGGTGAAGAGTAAGGCGAAGGGCGCGGAGCAGATGGGGGCGCTGATTTCAAGTTGTTGCCGCCGAGCGCGCGCGAGGGCCTGGGGCGGCAGATCGAGTGCGTCGAGAGCAGTGGCGCATGGCCTTGGCAGCTGCTCATCGCGGTGGTGAACTTGCTGAGGAAGGAGACCAGTGGTGACTGACCATCGGGCTCCTGCCAGAAGTGGCGAAGCCATGGTCCAAGGTGCACAGTGAGTGTACCAACGAGTGGGCGAAGGCGATGGCAGGCAGGTGGGGCGCGGCCATCGCGGGCAACAGCGCGCTGAAGGAGGTGCTGGTTCGGTCTTTTGCCGACGAGGTCATCCAGTGGGCGCCGCAGAAGATCTACGCGGCCGCGGTGCCTTGGGACGCGGCGGAGTTCTACGACGCCTTGGTGCCGGTGCTGCTCTTGGGCGAGGGTGTGAGGCTTGGGCTGCCAGCGCGCGCTTTGCACCTGGAGATGCTCAGCCACCAGAGCAGCGGGCTCGTCGGAGAGAGGGCGGCGCGCGCGGGGCCCATCGCCCCCGAGAGGTCCATCTGCGCGGGCGCCAGGGGGGATCGACTTCGGCAGGGTCGCTTTGTGCCCGGTGCTCGAGAAGGCGAGCAACAAGTTCCACAGGTGAGCGTGCGCACGTGGGTCGGCGACGCCACCGCGAGGAGCGAAGGGTCGAAAGCCCAGCTGATCAAGCAGCTGACGGGGGCAGGGGTGAACTGCGCAGCAGGCGCCAAGACGGCGAGGCTGGTGATGTCCTAGAGGTCAGCCGTCGTAAGGAATAACAAGGATGTGACGCAGCATGTCGCGCTCAAGCTGCAGGTCCGCAGCGTCGCGGCCGCGCTGAGGGGTCAGGCGCCCGACCTCGGGGTTGACAGGGGCAGCGTCGCGTAGGCCAAGTGCAAGCGCGCGAAAAGGACGGCGCGCGCGGACAGACAGGTAGAGAAGGCCACGCGGCCGTTCCGAGCTGGGCGAGGGGCTCGAGGCGGAGCGCGAGCAGTGGCGAATAGAGGATCGCTGCCGCGGGCGGCGCGCGCGCGCAAGGTCTTCGGCATGGCGTCCTCGGTGATCGCCATGTGGGGGAGTAGGAGGCTTGCAGGCTTGATCGCTCCTCGGCAGAGCGGGAGGTTCCTCGCCATTTTGCTGCAGCTGGAGTTGGGGCGAGGCGACCCCGGGCAAGGACTCCTGGATGCACCTCGTCAGCGAGGGCATGAGGAGGTGCAGGGCTTAGTTGGTTCGGGAGAGGATCGTCACGGAGATGAAGACCAAGAAGGAGAGTGATCGATGGCGAAGAGTTACACGAGTCGCCAAGGCGATGGTCTACACGCTGCTGGACATGGGCTGGGTACCCCTCGGCCCATGGAATTGGGGGCCAGACAGCGGCGAGGTCTTCGGGGGCGACGACCCCGAGAAGTTGGGCGACGATGTGGGCGCTGGCGGGCTGAAGGCGGCGCTCGCAGAGCGTCGAGCGGATGCAGTGGGCCGAGGCAGTGGAGCACTGCGGGTGGAAGGGCACGGAGGAAGGCGCGGACCTCCACTCCGCGAGGAGCTGGCTGAGAAGGCTCAAGAAACAGGGCAAATGCCGCATGGTCGGGGCTGTGGAGGCAGTTCTCGCTGGTGGTATTTGGCCGCGGCAGCGGGTCGCCGAACATGGGGGTCGAGGTGGAGAGCGTGCTATGCCCGAAGTGCGAGGAGGAGCCAGAGACTTGGGGGCATTGCGTGTGAAAGTGCAGTCGCAACCTCAAATTCCCCGAGTGCGAGAGGTCCAAGCGCTTGGAGGAGAAGGCCAACGAGGGGGGTCGAGATCCAGCAGCGCCTGTGGCTCAGAGGCATTTTGCCCAAGAGCTGGGCGCAGGTCATGTTGTTATTTGAGCTAGGAGAAGACCTGCGAGAAGAGGTCGGAGAGGCCCGCATGGACGTCAACGAGTGGGTCTAGACGGCAGGAAGCGCATCGGGGGGCGAGAACACCGATGACCCGAGGATGAGAAGGATCGCGTGGCTGGACCGTATTCAACTCGGAGCTGAACGAGGGCAGGTTCTCCATGGGCGGTCGAGAGGGATGTGCGGCTTGGCGGCAGAGTGTCAACCGAGGCGAGCTCGCAGCGGTCGTCGAGATGCTCGAGTACCTGCAGCCGCGCAAGAAGATCATGTACATCACGGGTTCCAGCTACGTTGCCCGAGGAGCGGATCGGATTCGCGAGAGCCAGATGCCCAATGCGCACCAGGACGTCGGGAAGCGGTGCCGTGAAGCAGCCGTGCTGAAATATATGATGGTCACGAAGATCGAGAGCCGCCTGTCGGTGGCGGATGCAATCATGGCAGGGGTCGACATGGGCGGCGACTACGCGGGCAACCATCGCGCCGGCGAGCTCGTGGAGGGCATCCTGGAGGAGGTCGAGGCCCCCCAGGGCGACGTGCGGAGGATCAGGTTCGCGGAGGAGGTCGCTGCGCATATCCGCCAGGGGGCTTGCACGACGCCCGCGGCTGCGATGGAAGCGGAGCCAGCCTGGCAGCCCGCCGCCAAGGAGCGCAAGAAGGGGAATATGAAGCTCGAGAAGGGCGGGCAGCTCGTCGCGGACACCGAGCACGTCATCGTAGAGACCCGAGCGCGAAGCACTTCAAGTGCGAGCAGTGCGGGGCGAGGATGCCGAGGCGCAAGTCGGGCGCCGGGTTGAAGGAGCCATGCGCGGAGTTAGTGGCACAGGAGTCGTCACCTTTCGGCGCGAAGATGAGCTGGGATGTCCAGGTGGGCTTGCAGACGGCGCGCGAGACGCGCCTCGCAGACTACGACGTGAGGTTGCAGTTCCACTGCTGCACGGCTTGCGGCTGCATCGCGAAGGAAGTGGTGGAAGACCTCGCCAAGGCGTGCATCGGCATCCCCAAGTAGTCGGGGATCCAGAATTTGGCGCGTATCATGAAGGGGCTGCAGCCAGGCAGCTCCGCGTGGGCGCAGCCTACAACGCGGCCAGGACGCTGGCGATCAAGAAGCCGATTACAGCTGGTGCGACGGCGAACGGAGCGACGAGGGCGTCGAGGGTGACGCATTCGAGCTGAAGCGCTACGAGTACCTGATGCCGCCGCTAGCGGCGTCGGGAGCTGGCTGCCAGCCTGGCGGCGGTGGAGCCGCTGGACCACTGCTACAACAACAGGAGCATCATCATTCTCATCATCATCATCCTCCTCATCATCAGCATCATCATCATCTTTATCATCATCAACATCAGCATCATCATCACCATCATCATCATCATCATCATCGTTATCATCATCATCATCATCATCATCACCATCGTCGTCATCGCCCCCCCTCCCCTCCCATTTTCTCATCCCCTATGCTCCCATGTTTCCCGCCTCCCCTCCTCTCCTCTCCCTCTCCCCGCATTCCCTCTTTCCCTCCTCCCCTCCTCCCCTCCTTCCCTTCCCCTATCCTTATCACTCTGCCCCCTCCACCCTCTCCCTGCAATGTTTCTTAAGCGTGTGTGTTTTTTTTTATGTGTGTGTGCTTGTTTGTGTATGTACAGTATGCGCGTGTGTGTGTGTGTGTGTGTGTGTTTGTGTGTGTTGCCACATCGCCAGCGCAGTCACTGTGCCTAGCCGCCGACGCAAAAAAAACATGTGTGTGTGTTTGTGTGTGTGCTGCTTTGTTGGTTTAGGGCTACACCGCCTGTCCCTAGCCCATTCCCACAAGAAGGTGCTCCAGATGTTCCCGGAAACTTGCCGGGGAACGTTTTTGGCGATGTTCCCGGAAGCTTTTCTGGGAGCATCCAAGGGGACCCAAAGGAAAGGATTGGGCCACACTTGTTTCTCAAGGGCCCCCCCCGAGAAATTCGAGTGAGTCTCTCAGTATAACAAAAACAGTTCAATATGTGTGTGCTGCTTCAGACTCATTGCTCATTGGTGCGCGATTTGATTCAGCTGATGTGTATGCTGATCGATGTCGGTTGGCGTTTTGTGTTTCTTCACTTCATCCATTTGTACCACCTCGCATACAATTTCCAAATCCACAATCATGAACAAATTATTGTCAAATCTAGTGGAAATCCAAACTGACTCTTCAAGCGGGAGGATCCACGACCCCGCCCCGGGGCTGCCCGCAGGAGGGGTTCCCACGCCCCCTGTTGCCCGCCCTGGGTGCGGGGGCCAGGGGTGGTCTCTTGGGCCCGCAGGCTCCAGGAAGCCTTCCCCGGGAGCCTCGGTCCGCCCGCAGAGGCGTCTGGGGACGTCCGTCCCGCGGCAGTGGTCTGGCTCTCCGTAGCCGCGTGAGCTCGGCGTCCGTGGCCTGCCCCCCCCCCCCCCTCCCTCCCCCGCATTTTCCATTTTCTGCCCTCCCCGCCCAACCCGTGCGAGGGGGGGGGCGCCGCATGTGCCTGACCAGGAGATTCGGTAAGCAAGTTGGCACCAGGGCAATGTGGCAACCCAGCCTGGAGGGCTCCATGCCCCTGGGGCCTCCATCAGACCAGCGTGCGACGTACAGTAGTCTTCAATCGAGTGTTTGTCTGCGAGCGCAAGAAATCGCATGCTGTAGTCCATCGCACCCTCTGCTGGGAAATGCTGCCTTCGCAGTTCCCGGTGGGGGTCAGGATCCCTCTCTCTCTTTTTTTTTCTCTCTCTCTCTCTCTCTCTCTTGTTCTCCCTCTCTTTATCCCACCTCCTCACGCCCCTCCTCCCAGTCCATGCACCTCCTGCTCTTCTCCTCTTTTGTGATCATGCTGATTCTTCTTCATCTTCTCCTGCTCCTCCTCCTCCTCCTCCTTCACCTCCCACTCCTCCTCCTCCTCCTCCACCCCCCTCCTCGAGCGGAGGACGACGTCGGCCGGATCGTGGCACTCCTGGAGGAGGAGTGGCTCTGCGACCCGCGCACGCTCCAGGGCCTCTCCGACGGCGGGTGGCACCAGCTCCGCATCCCTTTGGGCCTGAAGGAGGAGCTCCGGCGCCGGGTCTACAGCGCCAAGCACGCGCCAGCTGGCCACGGCAAGGATCTCCTGCACGCAAGAGCGGCCCTTTGCTGGAGAGGCCTCTGGTGCGGGCTCATGGACGCCCCCCCCCCCTCGATCGCGGAGCGCGGTGCGGCAGGAGCAGCCTGCGCGCTTGGGTTTGCCCCCTCGAGCGCCCCCAAGGCCGCGCACTCTTATCCGGGGCCACTCTTGCGTCTAGCCGAAAGGACGGCGCAGAAGCCGGTGCTGCCTTCAGCGCCGCCATCAGCGCATCCAAAGGCGCTGCTGCGCCAGCAGCCGCGGGTGCGCAGGGCAAGGTGGAGCCGCCGAAGGAGACCCCCCAGGAGGAGATCCTGCGGCTTGTGCGGGAAGAGTTCCGCCTCCGTGCCATGGCCGCCCAGACTGGGTTCAGGCAAGCCGACGGGGGCCTGAGAGGCCTGGCTCAGCGCTTCCTTAGCATGGATGACGACAACAACAAAAGGATCAGCAAGCACGAGTTCAAGAAGGGAATCAGTGAACTGCGGCTGTCATTCGAACTATCGGCGGAGGACTTCGAGAACCTGTGGAGCGCACTCGACGAAGACGGAAGTGGCTTTGCCAGCTTCGACGAGCTCGTGAACTTGTTAGGTCAAACCATGACACCCCGACGGCGACACGCTATCAGGTCGTTGTTCCAGAGGCTGGACAGGACGGGAAACGGGATGATCCAGCTCGAGGATATCAAGCTGCGGTATCTCGACGGTGGTTGTCGTGAGGAGGACTTGCCCTCGGACAGTGACATCTTTGCTGGCCTCGAGAACTTTAGGAAAAACATCGGCGCTGGAACTCCGGGTGTCGTCCGGCTGGCGGACTTCGAGAAGTATTACGACAGGCTTGGCCGCAACATCTTCAGCGACGACTACTTCGAGGACATGCTCACCCGCGCGTGGCGCTTGGAGGAGGGCTGGCTCAAGGAGTTCGGCCCGCCCCCCCGGGTGGCTGCGCAGCCGCCAAGACCGCCGAGGCCGCAGTCGGCGGCAGTGGAGCAGCCCAGGGCGGGGATGGGGCCACCCCGGCCCAACAGCCGGGCTGGCCCTCCATCGAGCAGCAGCGCCAGGCTGGGCTTCGGCTGAGGCTCTCGTCGGGCTCCGCAGCCGCCGGCCGCCTCCGCGCCTGCTCCCCCTGGTGCCTCTCTCGGAGGCAGGCAGGCCGCCCGCGCCCCCCGCGTCCGTTGCCGCGGCGCACCCTCCCTGGCATCTGCTGCCGCGCTTTCTCCCAGCCTGGCGCGGCCTTCGGGTGGACGAGGCCCAAGGCACACACGGCACCTGGCGGCGCCCTGAGAAATGTTGGCAAGGGAGGGTGCAGGCTTCATCGATCCAAGGCCATTGAACGACAAGCTGCGAGCGGCCACTAGGAGGAGGAGGAGGAGGAGGAGGAGGAGGAGGAGGAGGAGGAGGAGGAGGAAGAGGAGGATATTTGAACGGTGATTATGAGAGGGAGCATGCTGCTTGCTGCTGATGAGCATGATGATGATGATGATGATGATGATGATGATGATGATGATGATGATGATGATGATGATAGTGATAGTGATGGTGATGGTGATGGTGATGGTGATGGTGATGGTGATGGTGATGGTGAGGGTGATGGTGATAATGATGATGTTGATTATGCTGATGCTGATGCTGATGCTGATGACGTTGCTGCTGCTGATGATGACGATTATACTAACGATCAGGACGATGATGACGATGATGATGATGATGATGATGATGATGGTGATGGTGATGACGAAAATAGTAATGATGATGATGATGACGATGGTGATGCTGCTGATGGTGATCATGATGAGGATGCTGATGCTGATGGTGATGATGTTGTTGATGATGATGCTGATGATGACGGTGGTGATAATGCTGATGTTGATGATGATGAGGATGATGAGGATGATGAGAGTGATTCTGATAATTATGATGAGGATGCTGATGACGATAGTGATGATGATGATGACGTCGATAATGGTGATGGTGGTGATGGTGATGGTGATGATAACGGTGATGATGATTATGATCATGATCATGATGATGAGGATGAAGAAGTCGCTTCTGATGATGCTGCTTCTGATGATAATGATTCTGATGGTAGTGGTGGTGCTGATGCTGATTTTGGTGATACGGATGTAGGTGCTGATGATGATCAAGATGATAATGATGTTGATGATGATGATAATGATGATGATGATGTTGATGATAATGATGATGATGATGATGATGATGATGATGATGATGACGGTGGTGATAATGCTGATGCTGATGATGATGATGCGGATAATGGTGACGAGGATGATGAGGATGATGATGGTGATTCTGATAAGGATGATGATGACGATGTTGATTGTGATGGTGATGACGATGACGCCGATCATGGTGATGATGATGATGCTGGTGATGGTAACGGTGATGATGACCATGATCATGATCATGATGATTAGGATGAAGAAGTCGATTCTGATGATGCTGCTTCTGATGATGATGATTCTGATGGTAGTGGTGGTGTTGATGCTGATTCTGGTGATACGGATGTAGGTGCTGATGATGATCAAGATGATGATGATGCTGGCGATGATGATGAAGATGATGGTGATAATGCCGATGTTGATGATGATGAGGATGATGACGATGACGATGACGATTACGATATCGATGACTATACCGATGAACGGTGATGATGCTGCTGATGATGGGATGATGGTGATGATGTTGATGATGATGATGATCGTGAGTACGTATGATGAAAATTATGCTGCTGATGATGACTATGATGATGAGGAGGAGATGATGATGCTGATGATGCTGCTGATGATGATGCTGACGATGATGATGCTGATGATGACGATGCTGCTGATGATGATGATGACGATGATGATGCCGATACTGATGCTGCTGCTGCTGATGATGATGGTGATGATGACGATGATGATGATGATGATGATGACGATGATGTTGATGATGATGATGATGATGATGATGATGATGATGATGATGATGATGAAGTTGGAGATGATTGGCGGCCCCTTCTGTAGAACCCCCTCAGTAAGACTAGATTATGCAGCTGTTGTGAGTCTGGGTCCCTTCAGGATTCCTGTGCCAATGATATCAGAATCCGGATTTCTGCAGTAAGGTTCCCTTGTACAGGATTCCTTCAGTAAGTACCCCCATCACGACCGAATCGGGTCCGCATACAATTGGGTGCTGCTGTACCTGGATCCCCACAGCTCGCCTCCGCGGCGCGCTGATGCTTCCTTACTGCAGGAACCTCATGGCCACTGTAACGAGGCCGGCAGAGCTGCCTGGGGTCGTCCAGCAGCTTGTTGTCTGTTGCTGTCATCTTGGCATCGCTCGGACGTGGGCATGTTTTCTCTGCGAGGCCCTTCGAGGAGCATCTTGGATCCTCGTGTGAAGAGGCAGCGCGCAAGGCCGAACACAGGCACGGGGAATGGACGTCCGAGCGATGGCGAGTTGTCTGCGCCGGGATGGGGGTGCGAGGCGATGCGACGCCCCCCCTTCCCCCCGTGGGGGAGAGGCCGGCCCCGCGCAGAGGGGGGTAGGGGGAGGGGGGAAGGCTTCTCAGAAGGGGGCTGCTCCTCAGAAGGCGCGGGCAGTCTCTATAGATGTAGGGCCGGCGCCGTCTGAGGAGCAGCCCCTTTCCAAGAAGCCCCCCCCCCCTCCACCTACCCCCCTTGTGCCCCTTCGCCGAAGGCGGGGAGCTTAGAGAGAGCTGCCGCGCCTTCTCCCCGACGGACGGGGCGAGGAGGCGCTGCCCCCCTCCGTGGGGGTCCGAGGGGGGTCGCCCCCGCCTCGCCCGCAGCCTCCGCCCCTGCGCTCGGCCCCGTCCCGCGGCCCTGCTCGACTGGACATACGGGCCTCGGAAACAAATAGCGAACGCTCATGCCACATTCATCTGTGAACGCCTCCCCCTCCCCCCAATGTGCTCGAAGTCGGCGGCGGGTCTGATGAGCTGGCACCTCGACCGCAGTCTCCCCCGCGCGTGCCAACTCTGAGTTGTGGGGGGCAGGGGGGGTGTTCACTGATTGTTCCCCTCTGCCGCAGGAGTGACCTCTCGCCGGAGCGACCCTTGATGCGGGCCCACATGGGATCCTCCGCTCGCCGAGGGCGAGGCGGCAGCAGCGGCCTGCGCGCCCAGGTCTGGCCACCCCGCGTCCCTCGTGAAGGCCGCGCACCAAAGGTCACTCTTGCCCAAGGTCACTCCTGCGTAAAGCCGACCCGCGGGTCCTGGCGGACCTGGGCCTCGTCGGGGTCGCGGGTGCCGCCCTCGGCGTGCTGACGCTGCGGGCCACGACGGCCCGACGGTGTGCCTGCCGAGAAAGAATCGTTCCCTTTTTGCTGATGGTGGTGATGATGGCGATGATCAGGAGCGACGTTGGGGGGGGGATAGGGGCAGGGGGGGGATGCATCGACTCCCAATCGCCCACTTACCGCAGATAGGGGTCGGATAGCCCCACCCCGCCCAGGAACGCGCGGATTCGCTATCGGGCGCCCATCACCTACCTATCGGCGATGTATCGCCGATTCCAGGTCGATGCTTCCCCGCCTAAGCCAGTCCCCCCCTTATCGTTGCCCCTAAGATGGATGAGAGGGGCCGCGGGGGAGTGGTGGTGGTGGTGGCTGCGGCGGCTGCGACGAGAGCGAGTGACTCGCCCGCGCGCAGGCCCGCAAGCAGGTGAAGAAAGGCGCGAATGGGTTGAAGGCCTGCCGCTGGGTGAGGGGCATGAGTGCGCACTTGCTCATTGGGCGGGCTGAGGAGAAATAGGGAAACTCATGGTCGGGGCTTGGAAGGAGGATGTAGCGGATGGGGGAGGAGGAGGAGGAGGAGGAGGAGGAGGAGGAGGAGGAGGAGGAGGAGGAGGACTTATAAAGATGGAGGATAAGGAGACACGAGGCAAGAGGAGGGGGAGGAGAAGGAGGAGGAGGAGGAGGAGGAGGAGGAGGAGGAGGAGGAGGAGGAGGAGGAGGAGAGGGGGATATGAGGGAGGGAGGGAGGGAGGGAGGGAGGATAAACAGGATAAACAGGTGTCCTCGGGTCCTTCCTCTACTGTGTAGAGGGACCTGTCAAAGCCTGCTGGGGCCCTCACCTCAAAGGCACACCGCGGTCGGGTGCTGACCCTCCCGCCAACATTCTCGCATTCTCGCACGCGGCTGGAACATCAACCACCGTGTGCTTGCGCGAAAACGCTGCGCAGTATTTTCACGTTCCCCGAGAGTGCATTTGGCTGAAGCATTCACCACCCTGTGCCCCCACGTGCCCCTTCTCGCAGTGCCAGATGCTGCTACTGCGCTCCTTCTCGCAGGAGCTGATCCCAGCGTTGTAACCGAGGATGCTCCGCTGCGCCCCGCTCGCAGTGCCAGCTGCTGCCGCTGCACGCCTTCTCTAGTCCAAGCGTTGTGGCCGACGACCCGCTTGCTGCGTATGCCGAGTTTGAGCCACGCGGGAACGGCCGCGTTTCCTCTCGCCGGCCCCTGCGCCTCCGCCGTCCGCCGTGTCGAGCAGAGCCCAGCGTGGCGACGACCCGCCTTGTTTCTCGCGGTGCCTCGGCCGCCATTGCCTATATCTGTCGCACGCACTGATCCCAGCGTCCGCCGTGCCAGGCCCGTTTCCACCACACTTCTTCGTCATCGGAAGTGCCTTCATCGTTCCCTGAGCCTGCATTTGTAGACGACTCCTCCGCTGGTCAGCAGGGTGTAATAGCGCGTGCCAATCGATGTCAGTTTCATCCGGCACTATCGCTTTCTCCCTCCCTTGCTGCCGGAGGTCGGCCTCAGGCTTAGGATTGACGTCGGAGGACCTGAGCGGTGCAGGTGCGTCTGGCCCCTCCTGGAGTTCGACTGAGTCGATTCCAATGTCGCGAAGGAGCGCAGTACAGGATTCTGGGTCATCAATACCGAAGAAACCGCGTGTTTCGAGTCTGAATTGTTCTACTGCCTTCCTTCGTTCAGCATGACTCATGTTGAACCATCGGCTCGGGTGTATCCCAGGGTTGGTGGAACCTGGCAATTTCTTTAACCATTGAGCACCATGTAGTGGGTTAGGGTCAGTGACCCATACTCTTGTAACAGGTACGTAATCTGGATCGCAGTACACCGCGACTCGGATGCTTCACGTTTTCCGTCGTCCTCCCAACGGTAACTTCTCTGTTAGCTCATCCTTAGTGAGCCTGGCCACGACGCGTCGATCTTCATGATATTCCATCGTGTCAAGATTTTGCGTGGTGCGGGCGAGAAGCTGACCTGGTCCCGGTACTCTCGATCTCGGCGGAGCCGCGGAGAAGTTGGACTGACGATCCAATCTGTACTCAACGTGTGCGAGACCAAGCTTCTGTTTTGGGTGAATATCTGGTCTCGAATCTCGTTGGGGGTCCCGACCGTCCGGCGCCGCAGGCACGTCGTCCACTGCAATTCTCCCCGGACCGTCATCATTAGAGTCGTCCTCGGGGTCCGAAGGTGGCGCGGCCTCGCCCCCTGGAGGGGGCGGTGGTATCGGTTCGCCGGGGTCTCTGTCACTAAACGGCAGAGCCGTCTGTGAACCTAGTCGGGCCCCCTGTCCAGCTGAGTCGGCAGAGGAGCCGCCGGGGGGCATTATAACGTTCTTAATTTCGGTCTGGGCTTTCTCGTGCGCTTCTCTCATGGGGAATTTGGGCTCTTGGTCAGCCGTAGTGCCATCAAAAATGTTATTGTAGACCTGATCAGACTTCTCAGTTATCGGGCGCTTGCCTGCTGGCGTTCGCCCGGATTCCATGTTGAGTCCGTCCAGTTGTCTCAGTGGCGACGCGTAGCTCTCGGGCCCTACCATGCCCCCCGCTTTCTGTTCATTTCCGAGGTAAATCCCCGTGACTATCGCCCCGCCGGTTTTAGCGATCCGAAATCGAGATTTTGGAGGGGGCATGAAGCGTGCGGGGGATCCGAAAGGAAGGAGCGGAGCGGCAAAGTCGTGTCCGAATTTGCGCTTCCATGACGAATTACCCTCCTCAGGAATCCGAGCGTTATAACAGAGACACAAATATTGGACGGCATGCGTCCAAGATGGCGGGGGAAGACCGGCCTGCATCAGTAAGGCTCGGGTCTCCATCTGAACGATTCCGTTGGACCGTTCAGCAACAGCCATAAGCTGTTTGTTACCAGGGATGGTTGGATCTTGTGCTATCTTTTATTATATGCATGCACGTGCGAGTTCCCTCGCACCATCAGTATAACAGTATTCTAACCTCTCTCCCGTAGCTTCAAGGTTTACTCAAAAGTTACACACGTGAACCGCATATTTATCATGCACGCCCTGAACCGCAAGGAAGTCTGTAGCCCGGTCGCGAAAAGTTACGCCCGCGGTCTCATCGTGAGGTCCCCGCGACAGGTCATCCATCGCAAGCCGGTGATCCATTGTGGTCAGGTGTCCGAACGTGACGGGGTTCGCGCGTGGCCTAGGTTCCTTGAGCCCTTTGTTGCGCGCCTTTCTTTGTTGGCGCGGTAATGCCTTTGCCCAGTTACATACCGAGCAGAAAGGATTCTTCGGAGTATGAGTTAGCAACTGCGTGATGGATGCCGCGCTCTTTTTGAGTCGCTCAGTCGCTGAGACTTGCACCTCAACCTCTGTATCATCTGGGTCGGAGTCGGGTGGTGCGTCGATGTCAACAAGGTCAACACCACCCGAGCCCTCATCTGCATCCCCCATCTGGCCAGGTGCTGCAGCAGTTGTGTTGGAGTCAAGCCCATGATCCATGTGATGGGGCAAAAATCCTAAGACCCCGTGTAGGCAAGAGCTCTTATGTACAGCCGCATAGCCTCCGGCTAAGCCGTGGCGTGGTGTAGTGCAACCAACGACCGAGTCGTGGTTGGGAGAAGATGAGGGACTTGCTAAGCTCACGACGCCGGTCGGTGTTCGATTCCAACCGCACTCACGAGCTTTCTGAGGCGAATCGTAGAAATAGGTGACGACATCCATGGAGTCTACGTCGGACGGGAACGGACTCACGGGCACGGCCGGGCTGCCGTCCGCATAGCCATGGTTGCCAATCATCTCTTGTGTATGCAAGTCTATGGTTACGCGACTCTGGATTGATTGGGGCGGAGGGCCCCCCGCAGACTCCACATCATCCAGAAATGTCTTGGCGCCTGACGTCGCGCAACACCGCCGCTCGGGAGCTGCAGGTTTCCCGGCAGCAACTGCGCACATCCACTGACCCAGCGCCGCGCTGCCAGATAGGGTCAAGTAAGGTATCTTGCCCTCGACGGTCAGGTCCACTCCGTGATTGTTGGGCAGAAGTAAGTAGGGTCGTTGGCCTGCTGGCCAAACGAAACTAGAGCCGTGATCCATGCACCGCTCTCTTACTTATATCACTGCCGGTGTTTCTGACATGGCCAATTTTTCAAAATTTCCACCCCTAAAGTTGGGGCATGCGACGCGAATTGAACCTAGGGCCCGTGAAGAACCCCCGGCAGTGTTCAGGGTGATCGACTCCTCAAGACGCCTGATCATTCCCATTGCGCCTGCAGCGCGAATAAACTTCTCCGCGATAAGATTGTATCCACAGCCTGTGTCAACTATGAACCTAGGCGATCCGAGGTGCACGGGTGATCTATCCTTGCGCCCCACGGCGGCTGAGCCGCCTGGGACATCCGCTTCCCTTCCCTCGGAGCCCAACCAAAGATGCCAGACTTCATCGGCAAGGTCGGACGCCCTGATCAGGGCTTGCATCGACGACGCTTTCCATTGTGTTAACATCTGTCGATGTTCTGCGCTCGGGAATCTCCACCTATCGTCTACACTCGAAGGCAGCTCCTTCGGGCTGTGGCGACGTACCTCCGAGTGGCAGTGGGCTCTCGAATTGAGGGGTGTATTCGAACGCGAAGGCCGCTCCGATCCGTCTTCGCAGACCCGACGCAGCTTTTAAAATGGGGTTCGCCACAAAACAATGTAATTGCTTCCCTTGGAAGAGGTTGTAACTGAACGAGGGTAGCGACGAGTCTAGTCATCCTTTCCTTACGTTCCTCTTGCATTTCGGAAGCGGGAGCTGCTTCCTCGGAGAACTCATTAATTCCCATGGTACGTGCATGGTATTCCTCAACCGTTGAAAAAGAGCTGGTTGGGATAGTCTGAAGGCCAGCTTCTGGCCAGCGGGGCTGGACATGCATAGGTGCTCATACTGGCTGAGCCAGGGGGCCGAAGCCCTTTTACCCCTTGTTGGCTGAGCCGAGACGGGCGTCGTGACACCCTCTTAGCGAGGTGAACGAGCATCAGCGTGAAGAGTGAGAATTGCCCCGTCAGCATCTCGGCACTGGCGCGAATTCCGCCAGTCTCAGCCACCGTCGCGGATGGCCAGGCGTGTTCTTCGCGAACCAGCAGTCCTTGCCGCGCGAGCAGGCCCTTGTTTCCGCGAATACTTTGCACGGTTTGTCTTTGCTTTTCCCTTTGCCCTTCTCTCATCTTCTCTCTATTCTTGTCATGGTCCTTACTTGACTCTCGGCTGAGCGGTGTCTCCCCTGGCGCGGTACTGCTGGCATTAGCAGCTGCGGAGTCGGTTTGCTTTAGTGGTCCGTTGGTAGCAGAGAGACTTTCCTGCCTCGAGCTGGGCTTCTTCGTATTTGTCTCGCTTTATCTTCTCAGCATCCGTCAAGCCTCGATGCTGTTTATAACGTCCGCTCTGTGGACCCTTACAATTGCGAGGATCTCGCGAGAAGGCATAACGCACAAGCTTGCTCTGACGTTCTCGCGACGCCTCGGATTGGCTCATCGTCCGTGGATGTGTTGCATTGGAGTTGCCAAACTTTTTCGACGGAGTCGAAGCGCGAGGCCGATCCTTCCCTTTAGGACCTTTGTCACCTGGTTTCCCGCTCCTGTCGATCCGATCATTCTTCCCGCCAACTGGTTTGGTGGTGCCGCCCGCCACCGGCTGATCCGGAGCAGCTGCCGCCTTGGGCTTCTTGTGGTTGTAAGGGCAACCCTGTCCTGCCTCGGGACAGTTCTTTCCTTGCTTGACGTATCTGCAGGTCGTCTCGCCTTTGGTACGTCCGCTCGCTGTCTTGTCAGTGGGCGCGCCTAGCCGGTGCGCTGTCGCTGCCATCGCGGAAGCTTGTCGTCTGCCCCCGCCACCCTCATTCATCCCGCCGCTGAGGCGAGCTTGTCTATTTCTAAAATTAAGGGTCTACTCGTGTTCGGAAATTGCCCACTTTTCACGATCCCGCATCATGAGCAACTCAACCTGCCGCAGGAGCTACTGGTAGGAACGCGTTCCTGTTCCGGGAGGGTCTGTCGATATCTCGTACCACTGCGTGATCCCGTCTGTGTTCAGAATTTGTTTGACCTGTTCATAGAAATGCGCGGGGATTGAGGCCTCCATTTCGTCCGAAGGTTCTCTAGCGCCGTATAATTCCTGATAGCGCTCCATCCGTTCATTGTAGAAATAATGCAGGTTCTGATTGGGCTACTGGCGATCGATAGTGATCTTAAAGAGATGACGGCATATCCAGTGCTGGCCATTCTCGGATTTGACCGAACACCAGACACATATGGCACGGATTATCTCGCGACCCGTGAGAAGGCGTTGCCCAATCTGACACGAATGTAGCATGCGGTTGACTTGCGAGAGGAGATGGGCATGTTGTTCCGAAAGATTACGGCTACGTTTCATTGTGGCAAATTTCTCAAGCAGGTTCGCTGCTATCTTCATATCAAGACGCATGAAGGCTCCGGCTGTCTGGAGGTTCTCCTTGGGAATGTCTGGATTCATGGCTTCCATGATCCACGTTTGCGCTGCCTTGACATCGTGCCAAGAACCAGCCACCGCTCTTATACAGTGTTGTTTCCATTCTCGTAGTGTCTGGACGTTTGGAATGTCCATAAGGTTAAGCTCCTTATTATTCCCAAAGGTTCTCCAATTGGGGCCATTGCTTTGGCAATGCATGGCTGCAGCGCGGAGTTGTTGGGACCATTTGTCCCTCCACCGCCGTCTCCGCCTGGGCCTCCTCCATCACCAGGTCCCCCCGGAGGGTCGCCTGGGGGCTTGGGTTTTCCAGTCTCATCGAACTGCATCGCCGCGATCATCCCGGTGCTGGGCACTGTACTCTGGTCGTCCCTCTGACCATCATCGTTGCCTCCATGTCCGCCCCCATTCCCACCAGATACGGCGGTGCCGCTGGTGAAGGGAGGTGACCAGGTAGGTCACAGTTGTCGGGAGACCCCGAGAACTTGGTGTTGAAAGGGAAGTTACCAGGGTTCGATCCTTGAGTATTTTCCTGGGCGGGGTTCTCTACGGCCGGCCCTGGAATGAATCGTGAGTTCGAGAGGAGGCCTGTGTGCGTGTTGTGCCGTTAATGGAGGCATTCAGTCAAAGTCCGACTCCATTGATTTGAACGACGGTATGCCCATGACAGTGGCGAATTTGCTAACAAGTTGTTCCAACCCTGCGTCCTTTTGTAATGCACGTTCCTTTGTCAATTGTTTTCCGCGGCATTTCCTGATGTGAACTGGCGGCGGCTATATCTCGTCTTACGGCTGCCAATTCCGCCTTGTGATCTTCCAGCTTTTGTATCTGCAGCTGGCGCCTTTTCAATGATCTCCTCCGATTTCTCCGAGTGTCTCGGCGCCGTCTCATTTGCCTCGCTTTTGTTGCGGTGGATGTCTTCAAGTATGCTCAACTGTTCTGCCTTTATCACGGGATCGTCTTGTTCCCTGGACTCCTTGCTCCTGGCGCATTCTGTGCACCTCTTGGTACCTCCGTCCTGATGTATGTGGGTTTCGCACCCCACGCAAATCCCTATCACAAACTTTAAACATATGTGACATGGCTCATCTGGCGTGCCCATCCGAGTTCGGGTCGGCTTGGCCGCCCTCACTCGGACTGGGCGAGCAACAGTCGGGCTCGGTGGAGGCTCAACATACGTCGGCTGGGCCGGCGTTGAGTTGGTCCTCTCCTGTGATCCAGCACCTCCTGGCTGAGCCGTAGATGTGAGCATGACCTTCGGCGCAGCTGCCGCGCCAGGTTGCCTGGCTGTCCGGATCTTCTCCAGGGACTCTCTCGCAGTCTTGCGCTGCTCTAGGTCGGATTTCTGCCTCCTGTTCTCTTCGCCCACGGCACGAATGACGAGTGCATCGTTCTCGATTTGCTCCTCTGCGCACCCCTTTGCGTGGTTCCAGGCCTCGGCCATCCTTCTTTGTCAGGAGGGAAAGAAACACACAGACACAATCAATCGGCGATTCCCCAGAAAATATGGGAAACTATGGGAAGTGGGGGGGAAGACAAAAACCCAGAAAATATGGGAAACTATGGGGAATCTCTTGATTTGTGTGTATGGATTTGTGTGCCCCAGGGCCCCTTCGCTTCGACCGTCATGCCCGAGGGCCTGGGCCCTCCGACCCTGCTCCGGGGAGTGCTCGCGCCGCTTCTGGCTTTCCTCTTTTTCTTCGGCCTCGGGCCGGGCGGCATCACGTCGCGTTGACTACGGAGCTCCTGGTGTTCTTTTTGGCTGCCCTGCCCTCGAGCCACTCTCTCTCCTTCCCGCCTGGCTGCCTCAGCTATCCTTTGAGGCTCCACGCGCTCTCTATCAGCCTGCAGTTGGGACGACGAGGTCATTTGTTCGGCCGCTCCCTGGATCCTCCGCTCCTCTTCCTCCTCCTGTGCGAGACGCCGCTGGGCCACGTCCGCAATCCCTGCTATTTCCGCTTCCGCTTGCAGTATGCGTTTCTGCGCATCTTCTGCAATGTTTTCTTTTTCAGCTCTATCTGCCATTGCCCTCTTCTCTGCCTCGGATTCAGCGAGCTTGCGGTTGGCTTCCTCGGCGGCCTGAAGAAGAATCTGTTGCATCTGCGCACTTGCTGCCCTCAGCTGCTCTCTATCTTGATTATGTTTCTCTTCCCAAATTCGAATGGCGATATGACGACAGTTATGTTCCTCCAGGGTAATGCATTCTTCGCAGAGCCACGATAAGCTACATTTCGGACGCACCTTCGAACACTGTGCACATACAGGTCGGCAACACGACCCCCCCGGTTTGCGTGCTTTCACTGGGCAACGAGTCTCCGCTTGAGGCGTGCATTTGGGGCCCGCGTTCCAGCAATTGTCCGGATAGAAGAAATGCTGGTGGTCCTATTCGACGACGGACGAGGTGACTCAAGGGCGTCGAATCCTCTTGAGCTGGAACGTCAGGCTCTCGGAGCCTTTTCCCGACCTCTGCTGGATGTCGGCGTATGCTGCTCCCTCATTCTTGACCCCTTGCTCCTCAAAGTGTCGTGTTGCCTCTGCATTTGCTCATCCCTTTCGTCTTGCATAATGAGCCCACCAATCTCTGGTACACTGTCATGGCCAACCTCGGTGGCATGAAACTTTGTCGATAGAAACCCTTCGACAATGGTGGAGGATTAAGATCGTCAGTATCGCTCTTGGTCTTCTTTGTCTTCGGGAGTGGAGTCACACCGGTCGGTTCTCTCGCGTGCCGAGCTGGGCGCGTGGCGTCGGGCGAGTTCTCTATCGGCTGAGCCGAGAAACTCCCCCTTCCACGGCCAACCCTCCCGATTTCGGAGCTTCTTTCTTCCTCGAGATCGTCATCCGAATCAAGGATAGCCCTCCGAAGGTCCTCAGCCGGCGCGTAATCGATTGTCTCGGTATCCGACAGGTCTACGCCTGAGGCGAGCCCGTCAGACGAGTTCTGGAGAGGATTAAGATGATACGGTGGACCAGGCGACGTATGACATGGGGCATATTCTCCGTTCTTTTCGATTGAATGCGAGCTCTCTTCCTCTGACTGTCCATCGCTCTCTTCTTCGCCTGTCCATTCATCACAAATTGTGCTATTGGTTCCTCGTCATGATGCTCTCCACCCGCTGAGCCGGTGGGAACATCTTCTGGCGGGCTCTGCTCTCCATAGGTCGTGTTGACCGATATCCTCGGGCTTGAGTGCGCTGATGCGACTTCAGGTGGCCTTCCGACGGAAACACTGGCTGAGCCATGCCCTCCGCCTGACGTTTGAATTCTTGCCTTCATCTGGTTATCTGTAGGGGGAATCCCCCTTTGTCAGATCACACACAGATTCCAAAGCTTGCCTTCTGGGAAGATTGAGACAAGGAGGCCGCCCCTAGAGGCGCCTTTCTTGGTAATGCGCTCGGGACGGTATTGTCGTTCTACTTCCCCGAGCGTTCCTTCCTGTGATCCCATGTTCAGCGAAGCCAGCGGCTGAGCCGTCGGTTCGTCTGATAACCAGCTTTTTGCTTGTAAATTGTTAATCCCAGCATTATGTTCCAATGCTGTCTCAAGATCGGAACACTCCTTCCTTGCCATGGCTTCGGCGGAGCCCTCTGATCTTGAGACAGTATTGGGACATAATGCTGGGATTATCACTATCCAGGCAAAAAAACTCTGGCGGCTCCCACTTAGGGGGTGCTGAGATCCGCACCTCGTTCGAGACATCATCATAATCTGCTCTGAGCGCAGGCGAGCCTGGCCCCCCCCAAGAGCCCCAAAGGCAAACTGCTCGAGACATCCTCGCCATCTGGGCCCCCCCTGGGGTGCGAAAGCAAATGCTTCGCACGAGACATCATTTTCACCAGCATCACTCATCATTTGCAGCATCATCGTCGCCATCATATTCGTATCGTCGTCGTTCGGCACCGTCATACTCAGGGTGCATCGCCATACCATGAGTAGGATGGGGAAGAGAGGGAGCAGGGGAGGAGGTGTGAGGAAGGAGTCGGCGCGGTCACAAGAACAGCAATAAACCCATCCTTTAGATACTGGGAATAACAGGATATCCGTCCTCTGGATTTGGGGAACAAGGACCCCAGCCTTTGGTTATGGGGGAATTCATCGCACATAACAACATAACCTAACACAAAAAGCGTAATATGGTATATCATATTCTGCGTGGGATGGGGAAGAGAAGGATGATGGGAGAAGGTGTGAGGAAGGAATCGGCGCGGTCAGAGTAATAACAAGAACCCGTCTTTTGAATATGGGGAATATAACAGGAACCCCATCCATTGTCTATGGGGAATAACATATCATAACATACCATAACTTAGCATAACGTAATATAACATACCATAGCATAGCATCTACATCATCACCGTCGTCTTCGGGAGAGCGTCATCAGGGGGAGGAGGAGAAGGGAGGAGGTTGGGAAGTATGGTCCGCGCGGTCACAGTAATTTCAATAATCCCATCTTGTGGATATAGGGAAATAACACGAGCCCCCATCCTATGGATCTGGGGAACAACAAGACCCCAATTCTTTGGATATGGGGAATAACAAAAACGCCATCCTTTGGATATGGGAAGTAACTAGAACCCCATCCTCTGGATAAGGGGAACGAGGACCCCCTCCTCTGGATATGGGGGAACAAGAACCCCTTATGTGGAACACGAACCCTATCCTTTGGACATGTGGATTATCATGACATAGCATGAGGAGGAGGAGGAGGAGGGAGGAGGGAAAAGGTGTGAGCCTCGGCGCGGTCGGAGTAATCACAATAGCCCCATCACTGGTACATGGGTAACAAACTGCCCAGGGCCACCTCGGAGCTTGTTCGAGGCGTATTTGGCGTCGTCCTGGGGGTCTTGGAACCCTCCCGTGGGAGCGGCTGCGACCCTCCCGGCGCCATCTCGGAGGCCACCGGGCAAAAGGGGCGAGGCTCTCAAGTCGCGGCCTTCCCCCTAAACCCTAAACCCCCTGCCTCCCCCTCCCTCCCTCCCTCCTCCCTCCCCTCCTCCCTCCCCTCCCCCCTCTCTCCCTCCCTCCCTCCCTCCAGGGTCGGAAATAGGTTCAAAAATAGTGTTTGCAAGTATATTTTCCTTATGATTTCACTTAATCAATCCTGTGGCAGTCGTACAAACATATTGTGGCCTGTCGGGGCTCTGGAGGTAATTTTGGAGCCTCTGTGGGGCTGTCCTTCCAGGTTATCTTGTGACCACTTGAAAGGCCCCAGGGACCAACCGAAAATCGAATAGTACCAGGAGGCGCCAGTCATTCAACACGCTCCTGTTCTTACGACCTGTTCCAGACTCTCGTGGTCATGCTTGGGACGCCCGGAGGTCGCAACAGCGGTGTCTTATCGTGGTCAAGTGGGGCCATCTTTGCGTCATCGCGGAGGCCACCTCGGGCTCACCATCCGGGGCCACCGTGATCGCTCCGGCTGGTCGCGACGGGGATGTCCCCCGGTGCATCGGTGGAGGGGTAATGCCCTCCCCGAGTGGGAATACAGTCAACCCGCATAGTGAGGACGAGCGACTTTCCAAGGTCACCCTTGTATCCTTCCTCTTCGGCCCATCTTTGGCCGCTTTCGCTGGCCGCGCCCCGCTCGCAGAGCGTTGACATGGCCTTCCAGGGCCCTAGCATCCTCATCGAGCGTCCTTAGTATACGGGCTGGCTGTATGCATTTCCATGTTGGTGGGGCTGCTATGCCAAAACCCCGTGCGCTACGAGGGCTGGTGGGGTATTGGGGTCGACGGCGTACAGTCCTTGACGCGCTCAGGATCCATTCGGGCTCGCGGGAGGTTGGCGGGTCACAGTTGTTAGGGCCCTTATTGTGGATGTCGTTTCTGTTGTAGTTCCACCTGGAGGCGCCTGTTCCGAGAGCCATTGGCTTTGTGTGAATATAGTTCGATTTGGTCGATCCCAGACAGGTTGCACGATCAAACCGAGGGCATGCCCCCTCCTGAGTTTATCAACAGTTATCCAGCTGCTTCCTGCAAGCCCCGCCACCATGTCAGCGCAGCAGCGCAACAGGATGGAGGTTGCGTCTGAGCTTGGCGCCCTGTTTGAGCAGGCGCGGGGCTTGACCCCCTTCATGTCCGTAGCCTTCCTTCTCTTCTTCCTTTCTCCTTTATCATCGTTTCTGCTCCTTTTCCTCCTCCCCCTGCTCCTCCTGCAGCCCCCGTCCTAGGCTGGAGGGGGACCTCTCAGGGACGCCAGCTCCTCCTACTCCTCCTCCTCCTCCTCCTCCTCCTCCCCCTTCTCCTCCTCCCCCTCCTCCTCCTCCTTCTCCTCCTCCTCCCCATTCTCCCCATTGGGGGCATATTCCAGGCTTCATACGAGCTTCTTTGGGGCCTCTGGGGACCCTCTTGGAGGCTTCTTTGGGGCTTCTCGGACAATGTGGGAGCTTTCTGTGGGCGCTCTTGGAGCCGACTTTGGCCCGTCTTTGAGGCGTCTTGTGGCTCTCTGAGGCGTTCCGACGCGATCTTTAAGACAGTGATTCGGTAGCAAAACGCTTTGTGATATTCCGCCAATTTTTCAGTGCGCTTCGCCTCCTAATTACGCTCTCAGGGCCTCGCAGGAGGTATCATGAGGCGTCTCTTGGCGGTTTCTTCGGGCCTCTTGGGGGGATCTTGGAGCCTGAGGGGTTCGTTAGACCGTCTTCGGATTGACCTTGGGCATCTTGCAGCTTTTTTTTGACGGTTTGCTATTTTGGAGCCGTCTGAAAGTCGACGCGGGCGCTCGAGAGCAACATCAAGGAGGGCGTTTTTTGGACCCAGGCTGCCTCGAAGGGCGGGGTTCGTCCTCAGAGACCAAACGAAAAGGCCCAGCCGGGCAGCAAAAGAGCAGTCGAGCACGCCCTGACGTGTCGCTGGCACGGTGGCGGATGTCTTCGGGAAGCAAGAGCTCGGCAGCATTCTCAGCGTCAGCAGCGATATTGTCGTTCATCGTCGCCATTCTCCTGTTTTCCGTCGTCATGGTGTACATACGTTCGCCGTGGTCGCTGCCATCGTGAGTGCTCTCGCAGCCGCTCCCTCTACAGGTTCCCCTCGCGAGCGCAGGTAATTCCACCGATTACTCTACCAGGCGCGATGCCAGGGATGCAGGCCTCCTCCATCTTCAGCTTCCTGTTCCGGAGCTCGGAGACCTCTCGGAAGGACAAGCAGAACACCACCAGGTCGCCGATCAAGCAGGTCCCGGGATGCAACCGAGCAGCCCTCAGATGTAGGGATCATGAATAAAGCGCGACCGGGGCGTGCTTTTAGCTTTGGGATCCTCTCGCATCGATCGGGCTCGAGAATCAACGTGCGAAGACGGGGTCGTTGGCTCCAGTCGTGAGAGCCGTTTCTCTTGGTCCGCGGCGCTGGGTCCCGAGGAAGTTGACCCCTCTGCCCTCCCTCCTTCCGCCCACCTCCTCCTCCTCCTCCTCCTCCTCCTCCTTCTACTTCTCCTCCTCCTCCTCCTCCTTCTCCTCTATCCTCTCTCCTCCTCCTCCTTCTCCTCTATCCTCCTCCTCCTCCTCCTCCTCCTCCTCCTCCTCCTGCTCCTCCTCCACTCGAGCAGCCCCAGCACCCCCTTCCGCCAGGGCGTCCTGCCTGCGCCTGTGGCCGTGCCCTCCGCGCCGCCTCTCGGCCGACTCTGGCACCGGCGCCCGGGCGAATTCAGTCGGGGCCCTGAAGAAGGAACCTTTTTCGTTGAGGAGGGGCTCCGTGTTCCTTAATTGTTTCGCAGCTTGCATTGGATGTTCCTTAGGTTTTCGATACGAAATCGAAGTTCAACTTATGGGAAATAGGGGCCTCGTTCCTTATTTAATCGCTTCGCTCATTCCGCCGGCCCATGATGAGGCACCGCGGTCGATTGGGCGAGAGGTCGTTGGCAGTGCGGAGCTGCAGGGGTCGGCGCATGTTTGATTCAGGTGCTGCTCATGATGCTGCCGATGCCGATCAAGCGTTGGCGGCAGAGCGCTTTCCTGAGCCATGCTCTGAAATCAAATGTGATTTTGTTCCATGGCGCTGCCGCGCACATCCGCCAGGATCTTGCGTGGCATTGCGGAGGTTTTGGGCGGGGACTGCGGAGCTTTAGGGTGCGAGGTGGAGGAGGCGAGAAGGAGGAGGTGCCGTTTGGGAGGCATTTGGGGATCGCTTGAGACGCCGTTCGGAGGCGCCTGGGAGCTTTCTGGGGCATCCTGGGAGCCTCTTCGCGGCATCTTGGGCCTCTTGGGGGCCTCTCGGGGCGTCCTGGGGCCCTCTTGGGGCAGAACGCTCAAGTTTTCGATTCGTGGTCCCTCTCTTGGGCCCCTCTTGGGGCCGTCTTGGGGCTCTCTTGGGCCGTCTTGGTCCCTTTTGGGCCGTCTCGGGGCCTTCTTGGGCCGTCTTGGGGCCTTCTTGGAGGCCTCCTGGGCCGTCTTGGGGCGCTCTTGGGGGCTTCTTGGGTCGTCTTGGAGCGTCGGAAAGGCGAAGAATGCGAGGAAGCCAAACACCTTCAGAAACCGAATGGAAATCGCTGAGTTTTGCTTCTTGGGGCTCCGTTTTGGAGCCTTTTGGGGTTTCTTTCGGGCCTCTTGGCGCCTCTTGGGGCCTCTCGGGGGCCTCTTGGGGCGTCCTGGGAGCCTCTTGGAGCGGAAGCCTCGGATTTTCGGTTCGTGGTCTCCATCTTGCTCCTCTTGGGGCCCTCTTGGGCCGTCTTGGGCGCATTCTGGGCTGTCTTGAAGCTCTCTTGGGCGGTCTTGGGGCTCTCTTGGGGGCCTCTTGGGCCGTCTTGGGGTGGTCTTGGGGGCTTCTTGGGGGCCTCGTGGGCCATCTTGGAGTGTCGGAAACGCCAAAGGGCGATGGGGGCCATAAACCTTCAAAAAACCCAATGGAAATCATTGAGTTTGGCCTCTTGGGGCTCCGTTTTGGAGCCTTTTTGGGGTTTCTTTCGGGCCTCTTGGGGCCTCTTGGGCCTCTTGGGGCGTCCTGGAGGCCTCTTGGAGCGGAGGGCTCGGATTTTCGGTTCGTGCTTTCCATTTCGGGCCCCTCTTGGGGCCCTTTTGGGTGCCTTTTAGGTTGTCTTGGGGCCCTCTTGGGCGGTCTTGGGGCTCTCTTGGGGGCCTCTTGGGGCGCCTTTGCGTGGTCTTGGGGGCCTCTTGGGTCGTCTTGGGGCGTCGGAAAGGCGAAAAGGCGAGGAAGCCAAAAACTTTCAAAAACCGAAGGAAAATCATGGATTTGTGCTTCTTGGGGCTCTCTTTGGAAGGGTCGGGGCTCTCTTGGGACGTCTTGGAGGCCTCTTGGGCCGTCTTGGCGCCGTGTTGGGCGTCTTGGGCCGATCGTTCGGTGATTCGGGGCCCTCTTGGACCGTCTTGGGGGCCACTTTTGGCCCTCTTGGCGCGCTCCGGGGGGCGTGGGGGGCCGCGCCCAGGAGGGGGGCCATCTCTGAGTAATAGTTCCCGGGCTGCGGTCGGGGTACTTTTCGCCGGGGGGCCCCCAGGGGCCGCCCCGCGCGCGCGAACTAGAATTATTGTCAACCAGTCACCGGAGATCTTAGCACGCCTCTGGCCCGTTCGGCCGGCGAATTTAGGGTTCCTGAGGTCAACGCTTCGACTGTGCGCCGCCAAGGCCTGCGAAGTCGAGCACTTCATCAACCGCTCGCGTCTATAGTGATCATTTTCTGATTCATTGTTTTGCCGATCGGCGCGGGCCCTCGCCCCCCCCCCCCCCCATGGAGTGGATCTTGGCCGGTTTTTGGAGCCCCAGTTTCGAGCGGGCGGAGTCTCCCACGTGATGGGCGCCCTGCTGCAAACAACCGCACTACGCAGGGGTCCGAAGCCAGACCCCCCCCCCCCCTTCCGCCCAATGTCGAAACGCCGAATAAGAAAACGCCCACATACCCATCGGTCGTTGAAAGTAGGTATTCTTGGAGTCCCAGATCCCAGTCTACTTCGAGCGCCCTCCTGCTTCAGGAGCCGATCTGCTTTTGCTCTGCCTGGTTATTCTCTGAGAGGGCCCGGACTCAATCCACTTTATCCGCTTTCCTACTTCATGTCTTTACCTACTTCTTCCGACCGATGTGTACGCCACCGACGCCCGCGAAATCGAGCACTTCATCAGCTTCTCGCGTCCACGATCTGCTAAAATTGCCGTCTTCGTCCGCGCCAAGGGTCGGCCCGCTCGCGCGCCACCACGAGGCACGCGCCGCCACACGCCAGCGGAGCTTCAGGGCCACCATGTGAGCGTTTTCTGATTCGGCGTTTCGACGTTGGGCGGAAGGGGGGGAGGGCGGGGGTCTGGCTCTGGACCTCTGCTTCGTACGACTGTTTGCGGCAGGGCGTCCACCACGTGGGAGACTCCACCCGCTCGAAAAAAGGCGCCAAAAACCAGGCAAAATCTACTCCATCGGGGGGGAGGGAGGGGGGGGGTGCAAGGGCCCGCGCCGATCGGCAAAACAATGAATCAGACAACGATCGCCATCCAGCCAGGCCAAGGCTGTCAATTCGAGACGGCCACACCGACGCACCAGTTATCTTCGCCGAGAAACAAAGACAGGAACTGCAACACCAACTAAGCTTAAAGGCTGCACCACGAGAGGTACATCTGGTCCAGGAAGGTTCGGAGACGACGAAGCGGCACGTGAGTCTCATGAGCCCCACCCTTCTCGCTCACCGCTTCCGGCGATCGGTCGGGTGGGTAACCGTTCGGTAGGCTGCCGCGTCTGGCGATTGACCATTCGGCGGGAGGCATCAGCGAGCACCAGCATGAACAGGAACATCAGCATGCATACACATGTACTGGAGGAGGAGGAAGAGGAGGAGGAGGAGGAGGAGGAGGAGGAGGAGGAGGAGGAGGAGGAGGAAGAGGAAGAGGAAGAGGAGGAGAAGGAGGAGGAGGAGGAGGAGGAGGAGGAGGTGCTACACTCAAGACGGATCTGACTCGATTCGGGGCCCAGCAGGTCGGGCTGGGTCGCGCGCGCCCACGGAGGACCCAGGACGCCCCAGAGTGCCCAAGAAGGGCCCCAAGACGGGCTTCAAGAGGGCTTCGAGAGGCTCCTCAGGCGATCCATGAGTCAGCCCGAGTCGCCGAGCGATCGGTCCAAGACGCTCCAGGTGGCCTCCAGATGGCCCCTACGAGGCCTCCAGGACGCCCCACGAGGCCTCGAGGAACCCTCCCAAGAGAGCTCCAAACGGCAGACAGCGTCCCAGTCCGCCGGGGAACCATGCTCTTTAGCACATGCGTCTTTTCAGCCTTCACGGCGTCTGAGACGGCCCAACAGGCCTCCCAGATCATCCGAAGACGGCCCAAGATGCCCCCAAGAGGGCCTCGAGACGCCTCAAGAGGGCCCCAAGAGGGTCCAATAGGGGGAACTGGAATTCAGATTCTGAGCCCTCTGCCCCAAAAAGGGCCCCTTCTATCGAAAACGCCTACGGCGAATCACCGCCGCCCCGTGCCTTTTTGGAAGCGCCTATGTGGCCGAACGTTGAGGCCAGACCTGCCAAGCTATCGGACCATGTGCTCCCCGAATCGGTTTGGAAAGCCTTCGGGGAACACGTGGACATCTTGAAGGTCCTCTTGGCCGCCTGGAGGCCATTTTGACCCTTTCGGGCCTTCTTGGAGGACGTCTTGGAGGGCTCTTGGGCCGTCTTGGAGGCCATCTTGAGCGTCTTGGAGGCCTGTTGGGCAGTCTTGGGGGCCTCTTTGGCGATCTTTGGGGGCACTTGGGTCGTCTCGGGCCGTCGGAAAGCCAGACACAAACCAAATGCCACAATCCTTCAAGAACTCATGGGAAATCGATAATTTTGGCCTGTTCGGGCCTTCCTGGAGGCCCTCTTGGAGGCCTCTTGGGCCGTCTTGGGCCATGTTAGGGCCATCTTGGTGGGCCCCTGGCCCGTCCGACGCCGTCGAAAGCCGTTTGGGGAGCCTTTCTGGGCCGACTTGGGGTCCTCTTGGGGTGCTCCAGGGCCGTCTTAGAGGCCATCTTGGCCGTCTTGGAGGGCTCTTGGGTCGTCTTTGTGCCCTCTTGGGGCTGTCTTGGGGGCCTCTAGGGCCGTTCTGGGGCCATCTTGGAGGCCTCTTGGGCGATCTTTGGGCGATCTTTGGGGGCTCTTGGGCCGTATCGGGCCGTCGGAAGGCCGAAACGAAGCAGATGTCAAAATCTGTCAACAACCTTCGGAACATTAGTGTTTTCGGCCTTTTCTGGCCTTCCTGGATGCCCTCTTGGAGGCCTCTTGGGCCGTCTTGGGCCAGCTTCGAGCCACCTTCGGCCATCTTGGTAGGCTCCTGGCCCGTCTGACGCCGTCGGAAGCCGTTCGGGGAGCCTCTCTGGGCCGACTTGGGGCCCTCTTGGAGTGCTCCAGGGCCGTTTTAGAGGCCATCTTGGGCGTCTTGGAGGGCTCTTGGGTCGTCTTTGTGCCCTCTTGGGGCTGTCTTGGGGGCCTCTTGGGCAGTCCTGAGGCCATCTTGTAGGTCTTTGGGCGCTGTGGGGGCGATCTTGGGGGCCTCTTGGGCCGTCTTGGGTCGTCGGAAAGCAGAGAAGAAGCCAATGCCAAAATCCTGCAAAAACCGAAGGACAATCAATGATTTGGGCCTCTTCGGGCCCTCTTGGAGGACCTCTTGGAGGCCTCTTGAGCCGTCTTGGAGGCCTCTGGGGGGCCGTCTTGGGCCGTCTTGGGCCGTCTTGGACTCTCTTGGGCCGTCTTGGAGGCCGTCTTGGACCATCTTGGGCGAACTTGGAGGCCATCTTGGACCATCTTGGAGGCCATCTTGGGCCAACATGGCCATCTTGGAGGCCATCTTGAGCCGTCTTGGAGAATTTGTTGTGATCCGCCGCCCCCTGTCGATTCATCGCAGGGGTGCCTGGCGAGCTGGACTTCTTACGGTTTTGGTTTTGGTTTTTTTCTTTCCAAAAGAGCTCCCCCTGGGGCTTCGGCCCGTCCCGCCGGAGTGCGGGGAGGTTCTTCCAGGGGCCTCTTGGAGGCAGTTTGGACGCTTCTTGGGGGCCGTTTTGTCGCTTCTTGGTGCCTGTTTCGGGCCTCTTGGGGACCTCTTGGGGCCTCTTTGGGGCATTTAGAGGCCTCTTGGGGCCTCTTGGTGGCCTTTTGGGGCCTCCTGGGCGCCTCTTGGTGCCTCCTGGGGGCCTCTTTGGGCGGACGGCTCGGATTTTCGGTTCGTATTCTCTCTCTTGGGTTCCTTTTGGGGCCATCTTTGTGCCCTCTTTGGCTGTTTTGGGCGCCTCTTGGGCCGTCTTGGGGCCCTCTGGGGCCGTTTTGGGACCCTCTTGGAGGCCGTCTTGGGCCTTCTTGGGCCATGTTGTGCGCCTCTTGGGCCGTCTTGGGGCCGCCTGGGGCCGTTTTGGGACAGTCTTGGAGGCCTCTTGGGCCGTCTTGGGCCAGTCTTAGGGATCTCTATAAGGCCCTCTGGGAGCGTCCGGAGGCCGAAGCGGCAAGAACGCCGAAATTCTTCAAAAACAGAGGGACGATCAATGATTTCGGCCTTTGGGGGCCCTCTTGGGAGGCCTCTTGGAGGCCTCTTGGGGCGTCTTGGAGGCATCTTGGGCCGTCTGGGGGCCATTTTGAGCATCTTGGAGCGATCGTTCGGCGACTCGGGGCCCTCTTGGACCGTCTTGGGGGCCTCTTGGGGCCCTCTTGGCCCGTCTTGGGGCCTCTTGGGTCCGAAAAAGTCATGCGGGGAACCGCGAGAAGCCCTGGGAGAGATGGGTGTCGAGGGGCTGCGAATCTCTGAAGGACCCCTCGGGAGACGACTGAGGCTTAGAAGGGTAGCGAGAGGACCTGGGGACACGCCCACTCCGTGCCCAGAGGCATTGTGGCGGACTTGGCATCCTGAGATTGCGTGGGAAGAAAACGCCGCCATCCGTGCGGCCGAGATCTTGCGCCACGCTCGCGCGACCGTTGCTGCAACCGAGATGAGTTTGAGCCTGTGATGCTGTGTATCTTCTGTGTCTTTCGGTATTCGACCTGCCGCAAGCGCAGAAGATCATCTGGCCAACTTCGCGTCATGTTATGTTATGTTCTGCATGTCCCCCTTTCGTTTCCTCGGAAACTGCCTTTGATCTCATCCGCGCACCATGCGGGTATACCCGACACCGAGAGCTTCGTGCGAGCACATGCTTTGGAAAGGCGATGAGTTCGGGATTCGAAACACTTGCCGAATAGTGTCGCGGATAGCTTGTGGCAGCGCCGCATGACAGTCATGAATTTCAGTTGTCATCACTACCGTTGGCCACCTCGCCATAGCGTATCCGCCGCAGGCTGCGACCCACATGGACGAGCACCGACTGAAGGAGGCAGACACATGGCGACGACCACGTCACAACGTGGCTCCTGTAGTAAACCTCCCACCTTTCCACAGGCAGCAAAGTTCCGCTTCTTCAACCTCAAGTGTGAACCTGTCCCGCACGCCGCACCCTTTCAACGCATCAGCAGTGGCTGGAGCGCGTCGTCCGCCGTCCCTTCGCAGCTGGTGTCATGTCTTGAAGTGTAGATGGGCAACGCCGAAATCCACATGATTAGCTTTGCGCACTCGCTGGCTCCGTGCGGACTTTCGTCGACCTGCGCCGCCTCTTCTGCAGGCTTCCGTGCGCCTTGTGCCCCGACCTCCTTTGTGCGGCCCCATCACGTGGAGGCCATGCCGACGATCTTGTGCGCGCCGGTTGCCCCAACCTTGATCCTTCTTTCCTCCCTCCCCCTCCCTTCTCCCCCTTCCTCCTCTACTTTTTCCTCCCCCCTTCCATCCCCCTTCCGTGCCAATAACCCCCCCCCCCTTCGCCCCCCCTGTCGCACTGCAAGACGTGCACGTAGGGTGGGCTGAACTTTTGGGCGCTTGTTTGACTGCGACTATGTTTGGGCGTGTTGCTTGAGACATCTTTCAAAGTACCAGGGGTAAACGAACTCCGGCACTTACAAGGATGGAGGTTCGATGGTTTCCAACAGCGGCTCTCACCTCAGCGCCGCGAGCATGTGTTGTAACATGTTCCAGCCTTGTAGACGGATGGAGGGACGACCGTTTTCCGAATGTGCTTCTCGCCAAAGCGCCGCGCGCATTGATTCTACCATTCTCCAGCAACAAGGATGGATGCCAGCTCGTTTTTGAAGTGTGGCTCTCGCTTGAGATGTCTTATAATTTTCTGGCCCGAAGTTCTAATATGCGGAACTGTTGCACGGATGGAGGACCGCTCCCTTGCAGCATGGGGCTTTCGCTTGAAATTTCTGCGTTCTATGACGATGATTTTGACAGTGGGGGAGGAGGAGGAGGAGGAGGAGGAGGAGGAGGAGGAGGAGGAGGAGGAGGAGGAGGAGAAGGAGGAGGAGGAGGAGGAGGACTCCAATTAAAGAGAGACCATTGCTGGGCATTTCCTTGAACTTCTTCGCAGTGGAAATGGATGCTAGTCTATATGGACTTATGGGGAGGGGGCGCACAATAGTACAAACGCTGATTCTGGACGGACTCGAGACTCCCCCAAAGTCGATGGGTCGAGTGCGCCTGACGAATTAGCTTGGGGGTACCCTTGCAACTAGTTAAGACCAGCCCCGTGTATGTCCTCGAACGGGACAAACAGATCGTACAGGCAAATCCCTTGCCACAGTGCTGAACCTGATGACCGTTCGGCTTCGGCACTATGAACAGCTCGTTGGGTTTCGCCCTGGGCCTAGCCTTACAATACTCTACATCAGGAAAACGACGCCGCGACCAATGTCCGAGAATCCTCGCCGTATAGCGAGCAAGAGAGGCGAGCCGCTCGGCCTGCCTGGCCTCCAGGTCCTGGAGGTACCGCGAGTGGGGGACCTCGCGGGCAGCCTGCTTGGACAAATAATCGACGGCACGATTGCCATGCCACGCCCAGGCTGGACAGCCTAGAGCCTCGGCACGCCACCTACTCTTGTGAGCAGGCACCTTAAAGAAAGTGACGGTTTCTGGGCCTCGGTCCAAAATCCGCTCAAAAATTTCTTCCCAAAACTCACCGAAGGGCAAATCCGTACAGTCCTGGAGACACCCTCGGGACCAAACAGAGAAAAGAGCTTCACAATCGATGCCTAATTCAAGATCTCCAGGCCTTGCATGCCTGAGGATCATGAGCACAGCGTAAAGTTCAGCCCCATATATATATATATATATATGAACCTTCCAAGGAAACCTATGCGGAGTCCACCTGAGCGTGCGCGACGCCGTTGATGGATAACGGTTGAGTTTCATCCATCTTCCGTAGCTGTGTTGGCTGGAGACAGGCAGCGGAGTCACCGGGCGGTGCCGCCCGTCTGTGGCCGCTGCCGAGCCACTCTGTCTACTGAAAGTTCGCCGCGCCGAGCGCGGCCGCGAGCGGGCCACGCTCGGACGACTGATTCTGATCAGCCTCGCTGGCATACTTTGCGGGCTGAGGGGAGCGAAGACCTGGCTGGGAGACGAGGATCCCGGGCGCGGGTCGCCCCTCTCCCGCGCTGCTGCTGGCGAGGAGCCCGATGGAGCGGGCAGCCCCGGGTGCCGTCGGGTGGCCCTTCCCGAGAGGGGCCTGGCTCGACGCGGCGCTGAACGGCGACCTGGTGCCGGGGCTGCCGCTGTGGGCTGGTGCACGGGTCCTGGCGCGTGTCAAGGACGACGACGGGGCGCCGCAGGGCGTCGAGATGCTCGAAGTGGAGGTCGCCTACCAAGCGGACGCCTTCGGCCGTTTCTTCAAGGGCCGGCACGTGGGCGCCAGCGACCCGTACTTCTCATGGTATGCAGCCTCCTCCGGGCAGCAGGGCGCGCGCCCCCTGGCCACGGTCTTCCACCTCTGCAAGTGCAGCGCCGCCGAGTGCGGGGCGGTCGCCCCAGTGGGCGCAGTAGTCGAGCACTTGGACGTGTGGCAGGTGGTGGACCCCCGCGATGTGGCCCGCGAGCAGGCGAAGCTCATCTGCCCGGCCGCGGACCCTGGAGCGCCCGTGCTGACCGACGCGCCCTCGGCCGAGCCGATGCCTGGAGAGCTCGGCGGCTGGCCGCTCGGGGACGGGGCCAACGAGGACGAGGAGGAGCCTCACGGGCCACCGCGCAAGCGAGCCCGCGAGGTGGAGGGCACCCAGACCCCTGGCGGGCCAGGAGATACGAGCCCACTCGACCAGGAGCTTGCTGGGCTCGAGGAGACCGCCGAGGACCCCGAGCTCGAGGCGCGGCTGGCGCGGCTCGGGGGCAAGGCAGCTCGTGGTGGGCCGAGGCAGGGCACGCCCAAGAATGCTGCGCGCCCAGCAGGAGCCGTGGGCGAGCGCCTGGCGCAGGTGGTAGCTGGCCGAGCCGCCACTGCTGCCCCTGCGCGCGCCAGCGGCTCGGGAGCGAGGAGCAGGCTGGCGTCAGCGTTGACCGCTGCGCTCCTGGGGCGCGACGACGACGACGCGGAGGACGGCGCGGAGAGCGACACGGAGCGCCTCGGGGGCCGCGATCGCTACCAGGGCGTGAACATCAAGCGCGATTTGTTCCGCAGGATCGCTCGGCAGCGGCCTGGTGCTCTCCTCGAGAATGGGCTCGGCCACCTGCGCAGCCAGTTCACCCAGCAGTTGTCCGCGGGCGAGGCCGACCCTCTGGCCCCATGCGTCACGCAGTTCCTGAACACGGTGTTCTTCGTTGCTCACCCGCCACGCACACTGGGGACAGACGAGGTGCGGGTCCTCCGCACGCTGGGGCTGGCGCTCGACGGCATCCTGCGCGGAGAGGTCGTCGAGACTGCGGATCTGCTCATGCAGGAGTTCAAGGCGCGGACGATGGCCATCCGCGACGGGAACTGGCGGTCAGCACGGTGGCTCACGCTGGTCGCACAGGAACAGCTTCCATCAGGCGCCACTTTGGACGAGGAGAACGCTGCCGAGAAGGTCGAAGCCCGGGAGCTGAAGGTCGCCGAACTCCGCCAGCGACTTGCAGACCGCAGGCCGGGCTAGGGGTCTGGCCGGGAGCCGTCTCCGTTGCAGGGGGGGACGGCACCTGCAGGCCATGGGCGCGCGGAGGCGTGCCCCCCGCCCCCTGCTACCGGGACGCCAGTCTCGGGATCGGCCGAGGCGATGAGGATCCTTGCCGGACGCGTTCCAGGCGACGGTCCCGCAGCTCCCCCCGCCGAGAAGAAGCCGCCAGCAGCGCGGAGGACCAGCCGCAGTCCCACGCGGTCAGTCCAGCTCCTGAGCGACTCGGAGGGGGACCTCGACGCGGCAGCCGCCGCCAGCGTGCCACCAGCGGAGGCGGCGGCGAGCCGGAGCTTCGCGCAGCACAAGGCGGCCCACCCGAGGCGCGAGGGCGAGACCCAGGCAGCGTGGAAGGCGCGCATCGGGAGGCCGCTGGCTGCCAAGAGCCGCGGCAAAGGCAAGACGGGGAAGAGCCGCGGCACGGGCACTGCTCGCAGGACGGCCTGGGTTCGGGCGTGAGGGCCGACACGGCTAAGGCCGCGGCCCATAGCTCGCCCCCGCCTGCCCTCCGCCCGCCTGAGCGGCAGCTACGCGGCTGTTCGCAGGCTCGGCGGTGGCGCCAGATGCTAGCCGAGGTGGGCACGGGCGTCAGCTCCAAGTTCAGGCTGGCCCTCGCAGTCCACGAGGCGGTGCACGGCTCGCCAGGGGCGATCGGGCGGTTCGTGCGTAAGATGTGCACTTCGCCAGACCCCACGGCCAGCTTCGCGCGGCTGCGCGAGGTGTTGCCGTTACCACTGCCCGACGCCCCACTCTTCGAGAGGTACCGTGCCGCCTGGTACCTGCACCAGCAGCTGCCGGAGACCTGCGAGGTGGACGCCGCCACGGCGCAGGGGTGGGCCCAGCTCGTGGTCTTCAGCCTGAACTACCAGTACACGGGCCACATGCGCAGTCCCACCGTCGCCGCGAGGCGGCCCACGGCTAGTCAGGTTAGTGCGCTCGGCATTGTGCAGGAGGCCTGTGAGTATTTCGTTCAGGATGCCGCCACAGCCTTCGAGCTCCCGGACTGGGACCAGGTCATCTCGTCGAGGACCGTCTCCTACGGGGGCGAGGAGACGGCCCGCGCCTTGCCGCTCTCGCTCGCGGGCATCATGCCAGGCCTCCCCGCGCGCGGCGTTGCCGCCTCGGTCAAGGCGGTCGACATCGCGGACGCTCAGGTGGGCGCCTGGCTTGCCGACCCCACGCTGGCTTTGCTCCCACGAGATGAGTGGCCTGCAGAGGTCCCGCGGGCAGCGATCCAGGTCACGTCCAAGCAGGAGTGGTACCGCATCGGGACCAAGCTCGTCGAGCTGGGGCTGGCGGCGCCGATCGCCGACGACCGCATCTTCAAGGTCGGGAACCGCAAGGTGCTTGCGGGGGCGTTCGGGGTCGCCAAGGGAGGCACGCCGTCACCTGGGCAGGCGTGCGTCCAGCGGTTAATCATCAACATGGTCCCGGCCAACAGCTACCAGCGCATCATGAGGGATGACATCGGGACCCTTAGCGCGTCGCCCTCGTGGGTCGCCATCCCGCTCCCAGAGGGCCACATGCTGCTCTGGTCCTCGGATGACCAAGCCTCCGCTTTCTACTGCTACGAGCTGCCCGAGGCCTGGCAGCCATACATGACCCTCGCGGAGGCGATCCCGAACGAGCTCATCGGTGTGCCGGGTCCTGGGAAGACTCACCTCGCGCTGCGCGTCATCCCGATGGGCTGGATCAACGCGGTCACGGTGTTTCAGCACTGCCACAGGCGCCTCGGGTTCGGCTCTCGCCCCCTCGCTGCGGGGTTTCCCGCAGAGCTCGAGTGGCGCAAAGGACCGGCCGCTTCCGTTCAAGTCGAAGGAGCTCGAGCAGCAGTGGATCCAGTACTACATCGACGACTGGGACCATGGCGAGGTGGTGCCCAACGCGATGGTCGCGGAGCTCCTCGGCACGATGAGCTGCGCGCAGGAGGAGCAGAGGGCCGCCTACGGCCGCTCGGGGATCAGCGTCGCCCCCGGCAAGGCCAAGCACCGCGCGCTGGTCCTGGAGCGGATGGGCGCGGGTCTTGACGGGGCCGTCGGCCGGGTCGGAGTCACGACCGAGAAGCTGCACCAGCTGCTGGCGTTCATCCTGTGGGGCATGGGCAGGCAGGGCCTCTCGTCGCAGGGCATGCTCATGATCCTAGGCAGGTGCGCCAGGGCAGCGGAGTTCAGGAGGCCTTTCATGGGATTCCTCAACAGCGTGTGGGCTGCTGGGCGCTGGACGCGTCCGCAGACTGTTCCCCTTGGCATGTGCGACGAGCTCTTGGGCTTCGCGATGGCGCTGCCGCTGGCCTACACCGACCTGCGCGCGAAGATCGACACTTGTGTCATAGCGACCGATGCCAGCGAGCGCGCCGGGGGCATCTGCCACACGGCCGGGCTCTCGGCGCAGGGCGTTGCGTGCGCGAGAGGGGGAGCTTCGGCTGTGACTTTGCGGCCTGGTGCAGTTGCGGCCCCTGTGCGGGGTGTGCGGTGGCGCCCTCGCATAGTTCTCATCGAGCTCTTCGCTGGCGCCGCGGGGGCCGCGGTGGCGGCCTCCAGGCTCCCGATCGACGTGATGGCCCATGTCAGCTGCGAGGTCGAGCCCGCCGCCCGGCGACTGGTGCGTCGCCGCTGGGCGGGCGTGATCGAGCTTGGCAACATCGAGGCCGTCGACACGGCGCGGTTTACTGAGATGCTGAAGGGCTACGCGCGGGACGCCGACTGGGTCGTCCTGACCGCTGGGAGCCCGTGCCAAGACCTGGCGAGCATCAATGTCGTGGGGACCGGCCTGGAGGGGTCGAGGTCGAGGCTCTTCTTCCGGGTCCCCGAGCTGATCCAGGCCGCAGAGGCTGCCTTTCCCAAGCGCACCATGTGGTTCGTCGAGAACGTGTTCAGCATGACCTTAGAGTCGAGGGCGGAGTTCACCAGGGCGCTTGGAGTCACACCCGTGTTCCTCGATGCCAGGTGTCTCACTCACGTCAGGCGGCCCCGCCTGTACTGGTGCTCGTGGCCCGTCACGGCGTTTTTGGCGTCCGACGCCACCGTCGAGACCAAGGGTGTGGGTGAAGCCATGTACTTCAAGGTCTCGCTTGCGGTGGAGAGGCTCCCACTGAGTGCCTCGCTCCTGGAGGGCTGGTCGACGCTGGACCCTGAGGCAGACCTCCCTTGTTTCACGAGGCCGATCCCGCGAAGTCACCCGCCGTTTCGGCCCGTGGGCCTCGACCGCGCCTCGGTGAGGGCTGCAGAGCGCTGGGCTGCCGACAGCTACCGTTACCAGGTCAACAACTACGAGGACGGCAGCCTCATCTGGGATGCGACGCGTGAGCGGGGCCGGCTGCCCGTGCCTGAGGAGCGTGCTGCCCTGATGGGGTTCGACCGTCTCTATTTCCAGGCCGCTGTAAAAGATAGTGCACCTGGCGCCGAGCGAGACAGCGTCATTGAGTCTCTGATCGGGAATACGTTCTGCGTCCAGGCTGTCATGTACCTTCTCGGCTCGTGGCTCGCTCAGGTGGGGGCGCTAGCGGCCGCCATCCCGGGCAGCAGCTGCCTCGCTGTGGGCACGTGCGAGGCGAACTGGAACGTGGTCCCCGACTTCCAGCAGCCGGGACATCGCGACCCGCGGCTGGAACGCAGCCTGATCGTGGAGTTCCTGAGGGTCGCGGACCGCGGGGGCACGGACGTCCGGCTTGACACCGGGGCACCCTATCGAGCCCGCGCGTGGCCGCGGGCAGCTCTCCGTACGCACCTCTGGGCCTGGCGAATCGCCAAAGGCTTTCGCTGGCAGCGGCCCGGGCACATCTCGGCGCTGGAGCTGGAGGCTGCGGTGGCTGGAGCGCGCTGGAGGTGCCGAGCAGTTGAGAACCACCGCTGCCGCTACCTGCACATACTGGATGCCCAAGCGATCGCGGCAGTCAGCACTAAGGGCAGATCGAGCGCGAGGGCTTTGCAGCCCGCGCTCCGCCGTCTCAACGCCCTCCTCCTCGCGACGGCAGGGTACCCGCTGTACGGCTACTGCGACACCGACGACATGCCCGCCGACACGCCGTCCCGCTGGAGCTTCGGCCGCCGCTGCCTCGCTCCCAGTGCGGCCGCCGGCAAGGGCCAGGAGGGCCGCCCCCAGCAAGCGTGCAGCACAAGCAGCGGCGAAGGTGAGCCGGGTCACAGCTCAGGCGATGGCACGACGAGCTGCAGCGAGATCCCAACCGCTGAGGGAGGCGATGGTCACGCCCCTCACCCTGCAGCGGTACCGTGCGGCAGTCGATGAAGTCGTTGATTTCTGGATCCAGGAGCACCGGCAGCCGCAGACGCCCGCTCAGGTCGACGCTGGCGTGGCCGCCTTCATTGAGAGCCGCTGGCTGAGCGGAGGATCTTTGTTCGAAGTTAATAATGCTATTGCTGGCATCACGCACGCTTTCCCGCCCGTGCGAGGGCACCTGCGGGACAGCTGGCGCTTGGCCAAGACGTGGCAACGCCTGGAGCCAGCGGGGCGGGCGCTGCCGATTGGGCCGCTGATCGCGGCAGCATTCGCTGGTGCATTTGCAGCCGTAGGCCAGCTCGGTGCGGCGGCGGTGCTGGCTGCGGGCTACGATGCTTTCCTCCGGACGGGTGAGATGACCTCGCTCGTGTGGTCCGATGTACAGCTGTACCCACTCCGACGAATGGCCGTGCTGCAGCTGCGCAACGCCAAGAGCCAGCATCAGACTGGTGCCCGAGAGTTCGTGCTCGTGCGGAGTGGTGTGGCGGTCGCCCTCCTTGCTAGAGCAAAGGCTCAGGCGCACGGACAGGACTTGTGCCTCGGAATGGAGCCAAACAGTTTCATGAACACTTTCAGCCGAGTGCGTGAGCTGCTGGAACTGCAGGATGCTAAGCTCACCCTCTACAGCTGGCGGAGGGGCGGCGCCTCCGCCGACTTCCGCAGCCATGGCTCCATGGAGCAGACGCTGCTCCGAGGCAGATGGGCCTCGGCGCGCACGGCCCGCTTGTATGTCCAGGATGCCGTCGCCGAGGCCACTCAATTAAATCTCTCGCCCACGCAGCGGAAGCGCTGCGGCCTGCTCGCGTCCCGCCTGCGAGCAGAAGCGAGATGAACTGTTCTTGCTTTGTACTGCCTGTCTGTCTGTCCCGCCCAGCCTCCACCTTTCTTCCCTCATTTCATTACAACGAGGTGGAGGGCATAAGTAAGTGCAAGAGGGAGCGGCTTTTGCCAGAGTAGGGACCGTGGAGAGAGCTAGGGGGTTCAGGGGTTGGTGACGTTTAACCTCCCGGCGGTGCAAGTGTGTCAGCGCGTCTGGGACGCAGCGCGGGTGCTTAAGCGCCACGGCTGTGCCAGGCGGGTTGGGAGGCCCTTGGATGCCGCTGAAGGGACGGGACCTCTCCCAACTCCTGGAATGACCCCTGAGTAGCCCCCAGAGGTCCTGGCCTGACAAGCTCCCTGGCGGAGTGCACAAAAACAGGTGAGAGAAGCATATATGAACCTTCCAAGGAAACCTATGCGGAGTCCACCTGAGCGTGCGCGACGCCGTTGATGGATAACGGTTGAGTTTCATCCATCTTCCGTAGCTGTGTTGGCCCACCCACAGAGAGAAGCATATATATATATATATATATATATATATATATATATATATATATATCCTGTAAGGGGTGGGGGAGCGGTCCTGACGCACTGGCCAAGAGGTCCCCAGCATCACTCATCATGGCGAAAGCCCATCCTGCTCTACTATGGTGCCTAACCTTGGGAGCTAAGACGGAGCCATCGGAGCAAATCTTACCTGAAACGAATCCGTCAGGCGGCGGAACGATCCACCTCCACCTGTCCAGAGTCTTGGGGACGGGGGACCTTATGGTGGGGGAGGTAAGGAGGCAACGAGTGAGGAAGGGGTCATTAGGGTCCCCACGTTCCCATTCAGGCAGCTCCTTTTCGAAACCTTGGCCTCGTCTAAACAGTTGGTTCCCAGGGCACCCAAACATTCTGTGAAACCTACCCCCTTCAGGAAAACCACACACTTGGCAAGCCCCACTCAGAACCCGTCGATCCTGATATAACTCCAGCTGTGTGACCAATCCTCCAGAAACATGGGTAGCCAACAACGAAGCCTCCAAGGCCTCACCTTTCTTCCTGAGCTCCTCGCAGACCTGGGCAATGGGCTCGAGCATGGGCCTGGAGCAGGTGGCGCCGCCATGCTCCCACTGCAGGTCACCGACAGATACATCCTTAGTTGCCAGGTCCACGAGGCGCTTGAGGCTGTGGCTCCTAAGCGTACTGAGGTCGATAGGCATCTCGGTCGGCATAAACCACTTAGAATCACTCTCAGGAACCCATCGAATCCTCTGGAGCGTGCACACGACAGCCCCCGTGGGACCGCGGACCTCAGCCCAGGAAAGCTCTGGAAACTTCTGAAGGTAGAACCTGAAGACCTGCTCCATCTGCTGCTGGGGGGCCCACGAGCCCCAGAAAGCCTTACCCCAGAACACCAATGGAGCCGAGTTGCCGATATACACTGGATCGGCAGCCTCATTACCCGAGAGCGCAAACTGGATAGTTCTTGTCCGCCCTCGAGCTGGTCCAAAAATGCCCTCAGCCACTGCAGATCTGAGGTACTGCAAGCGCTTGTCGGAAACTCCCATCACGCCAATTCCGTAACTGCCAGCCGGGAGGGCGCCCGTGCGAGAGACCGAAGTTAGCTGTTTGAACTGGGATTTCAGCGAACGGAAACGACAAGCTCTCAACCTGATCTTTCGGATCCGAGTCTTCTGGATGTGGGCGGCACGACCCCGAAGCGAGTAATCACACCCAAGATTCCGAACCGAATGCACCGATTTGAATCCCCACGTCTTAAGCCCTGCACATATGCCAGCTGACAGTTCGGCAGTAGAAGCAACCACTTTGCCTTTACTTCTGGATATTATCAGCTGCCTGGCCTCGAGCCTGTTGCAGAGGTCGCGCGTGGCCTTAACGGCCGAGTCCCTGACTAACTTGGCGGTTGCAATTACCTGAATCGTGATGTCATCGACCACGTTAAAGAACCTGCACAACCTGTGTGTACGAACCAAGCTATCAAGATCAGCAATGATAAGAACCCGTAACAGTGTTGCAGCATATCCGCAACCTGCCAAGATAGTTGCATACACCACTGTGGGCCTAGAAACGAGGAGGCCCATGAGGAGCACGCGCGGGCAAGAATACAGGACCAGGCAGAGGCGCAGGTGGTATAAGGGGAAACTGTGCTGCCGAGCAGCAGACAATAGCTGAAGGTGCTTCACCTTCTCGTACGCTTTGGTAAGGTCAATCAGCACATTCGCAACACCAAACCGGTTTATCGACGCATGTTCTGTTGCAATGCTTGCTCCCAAACCGCTCTCTCACATGCTTTCCCTTTAGTCCCATACGAAAAACCCCTCTGGTGATCCAACTCCCATTTCGCTGCTACACCTCTAGTACACCTGCTCCAAAGACGGACAGTCATACTCAAAAGTGCGATGAGCCGATGACCGTCGTCATCAGGCTTGGGTAAGGCTGGCTGCAAAGTAAGCGAAATCTGAGACGGCATCATCCCATCACGGAGCATCCAGCCCCACAAAGCATTCAAAGCTTCCAAACACGGATCTGAAAGAAGAAGAAAAGCACGAGGTCCGAGCCTGTCCACACCGTGAGCCGTCCACGCTTTCATCTTCCTAGCGACCGATCTGATCTCGTCAGGGCTGAAGCTCATGACGGGGCTGGGGAGGTCCTTCAACATGTCTTTCAGCTTCTGGAACACACCTTCTGGATCTTCCAGGGGCCTGTTGGAGCCACTGGAGTCCCATATGCGTTCCCAGTCCTGGAGGTTCTGCTCAATGAGGTCTGAGGGCCCAGGAGGTGCTTGTCCTTGTCGGGGTACCACAGGGCGCCAGCCCCAGCCCACTGGGGCCTTAGTGTACTGGTGGGCTCGACCTGCTCCTGTCTGCACTGCCTCCTGAACAAAGCCTCGCCACTGCTTAGCGCGGGAGCTGGCAAACTGCGCCTCGAGCTTCTTAGCGTAGCCTCCAGCACGCTCATGCAAGTCATCTAAAGCTTCTGAATCGCACCAAGCTGGATATCCTGCATCCAGATACCACATTCACTTCCATTCTTCCGTGCCACGGATCTCTGGAATACCAAGTAGTATCTTGGCGAACAGCGCTGCAGCTCCTACAGTGTCCTTTACATAATCCTGGGCTCGGATCCTGGAGAGCTCCTGGGCCCAGTTCCCCCACTTCCCCCAGGCCCTGCTGACGGGGCACGCCACAGGGTAGGGTCCAGAGGAGGGGGGAAGGGCAGGGATAGTTTTTAGTTTCCAACCCCGTCCTCGTCCAGTATATCTCTTCCGCTCAGACTCAGGAATACCATGTGCTGCTAGAAGTTCCTGTTCTAACAATCCCATAAAGCTCCTGAACACTGTGTTCATCTGCTGCTGGTCTCCTCCATCCTCCAAACCTTGAATAACTCCTTCCCATTCAGCTGGTGGTGCAGGATGGGGGCCTTGTGGGCGCTCACGTGGGAACTTACGAGGTACCTGCAGAACCGTGATGTACTGTGGGACCAGCTTACCTCGCAGCCGCAAGAGCACTGGCCGATGGGGCTTGATAGCTGCATTCAGCGCCACCGTGCACGAGACCACCGACGGAGCCAGAGCATCAGACACTACGAAGTAATCTAACGTGCGCCATTCCCTCTTACCTGCCGTGCAAGTAGGAGAAGCGGGAGCAATGATTCGGCCTCGAAGTTTACCCGCCCATCCAAGACGACCAAAGAGCGCAGGAGGTGTATTCCAGTCTCCCCCGATCAGAAAAGGAAGTGAAACCGCATGCAGAAACTCCCCCAACCGACTCAACAATTGGGTTCCCTCTGCCCGAAAGGGGTCTGTGGTAGGCATATATACTGATACTGCCAGGAAGCCTCCAGGTATTACAGCATTTATCCATTTCACCAAGACCCGATGAGGAAAAGGGAGAGGTTGAGGCCGTCCTGGTGGGTTCCCCATCCCGATGCATGCTGGAACCCCGATCGCAACTCCCCCAGATAGGCCTCCAACTTCCGTAGTACGAGAAGGACTTACCGCTGCCAGCAAACCCTGATCACGCAACATCTTCTCGCAGTCGGTCTTCCGATCCTGCGAGACGCCTACCTCTTGCAAGAGAAACACCTGGGGCCCTCTTGGAGAAAAACTTGCTTTGCCACTACTGACTGCTTCCCGAAAAACTGCTTCATTTCTGCGAACCTGCGCCTGAGCCTCGACGTAGGCCAAGCACGGCTTCCAGCTCGTGGTGTTCACCGTGCGCAGGTACATGTCACCGATGTTAAAGGCCTGGATTGCGGCCTCCAGCCGCCTCCGTGCCCTTGCCGTTGCCGTTGCTGCCCTTGCCGCTGCCGTTGCCGCTGCTGACGCAAGACTGGGCCTTCTCGAAGAGTTCGTCGATAGATGGAGCTGGCTGGGGAGGGCCGGGTGCCGCAGGCTCGGCCCCCGCCGCCGCGGCCTCCGCAGCTGGCGCTGCAGGGCTCGCAGGCGCCCCAGGTGGCGCCTGGCCTGGGCGCGCACCACCTCCGTCAGCTCCAGCATCTCCATCGCATCTCCTCCTCTTGGCCTGCATTCGCTGGTTGAAGCTGCGCTGCTCCTCAACCATCTTGGTGCACTGAGCCTGCAAGGACCCAAACGCCTGCTTGGTCGCCTCCTGCACCAGGGCCAGCAGCGACGCCTTACGAGTGTTGAGCTCCTCCCTCTCGGTCTCACTGATCTCGATGCCTTGAAGGTCCAATCCAAAAAGGCCGTTATCATCGAGGTCGATCTGCTCCCCATCCAAAAGCGCCTGCAGACTGATGCGCTGCACGTCGTTGACAACGATGGTCTCCTTGGGCTCCACCACCTCCGAGGCGAGCTTGGCCACCGCTTCCCTATACGTTTTCTCACAACGGTCGAAGGTGGTGAAGGCATCAGCAGCGCGAGCTCGCGCTTCCTTGGCCTGCACCTCCAAGGACTCAGCACGCTTGACTGCGACCTCCATCTGCTGGCGGGCCTGCTCCATAGCGTACTGCGCCATGCCGACCGTTGGGGACTGGGGCTTGGCGGCCTCCTCAAGCTGCTGAATGATGGCCTCGTACCTGCGAGAGGCCGCAACATCTCCGATGGCCGCCATGGACTTCTAAGCATCACGAAGGCTGGGCAACTGCTCGATGGTGTAGCAGTGTCGGACTGCACCGCCGCCTGCACGCCAGTCACCACCACCAGCTGCTTGTCCCAGCTGCAGTCCCACCGCGCGAGGCAGAGCAGGACCCCCACCAGGGCCGAGAGCAGCATCGCGAGCAGGTGGAAGCGCAAGGCTCCAGACTCCCGACGGAGGGGCTCCTGCCGCTGCCTCGACCTCTTTGCGGAGTGCACCGCAATGCTTGCACCAAGTCCACCAATCCTCATTCTTTGCACAGTTGCACTGTGTGCACTTCCATCTCGTTTGCTGCCATGTTTTCTTCTTCCATCCAGCACCATCTGCACGTGGGGCCATCAGGCGAGAAGAAGTACGTGAAGGTGTGAGGGATGAGGTCACTCGGCCTAAGTGACAGAGTGCCGTGGGCCGCGCGCGCCCCAAGCAATCTGAGCCGATCGCTTGAGCCAAAATGGCTTGAGCCAAAATGGCTACGGACGGACCTCCTTCTTCCCACCCTTGTTTCCCCTCCACCTCCTCCACCCTTTCCTCCTCCTCCTCTTCCTCCTCCTCCTCCTCCTTCTCCTCCCCCTCCTCCTCCTCCTCCTCTGTCTCCTCCTCCCCCTCTTCCTCCCCCTCCCCCTCCCCCTCCCCCTCCCCCTGCCCCGCCTCCCTTCTCCTTCCTTCTCCTCCCTTCTCCTCCCTTCTCCTCCCCTCTTCTCCGTCCTTCTCTTCCTATCGCTGGCAGGTGGTCTTGCTGATGCCGGATGCCCCTGGCGTCGGCGGCTGCGGTGACAATTTAGAGCCCATCGACATCACCAAGCCGACCGTCATCGTCACCCTGTGACATGACGTCGTGGTCTTCCTCCTCCTCCTCCTCCTCCTCCTCCTGACCTTCAGTGTCGCGACAAGACGCGCTAAGTCTTCTTCTCAATTTCGGCGTCGGTGGATGTTTCTAGGCCTCGGGCGCCCCCCGGAACTCGATGTTGCGAAGATAAGTCCCAGGGACGGGGTCGAGAGCTGCAGGGCATGCGTCGTGAAGGAAGGAGAGAGTGGGGGATCTGCGCCATTCTCTTACACTCGTTTCGGAGATCCCCAAACCTAAGCAAACATATTGGCGCTTCTACCCGCCAGCCCATCGAGAAACGATTCTGAAAGGTGCTGTCGCTGGAACGGACGTGACGAGACAGTTGCGAAAGGATGATGCTAGTGCGTGTACGCCAAACAGCTCATTTGTGCAACACGTGTGGGCCCCACATGTGTCTAGACCCCCATGTGTGTGAAACCCGAGGTGTGTGTGTGTGTGTGTGAGAGTGTGTGTGTGTGTGTGTGAGAGTGTGTGTGAGTGTGGATGTGTGTGTGTGTGTTTTGCACCAAGCGTGAGTTACCTACTGCGAGCGCGCCCGCCACCGCTGCTGCAACCCGAACGACCACCAGCCCGCCCTGCTGCGGGGCTTCCCGCAGGAAGTATACCGGCGACCCCGCCCCGCCCGTGGTTGGCAGCTACCTTGTCCGCCTGCTCTCGATGGGCATCAGCTTGCTCTGGCATTATCTGTTCAATGGTCCGTGGACGACGTGTGTGCACCGCGCATCCTCAGAGCCGAAGTACTATGCACCGTGCCGCGCTGGAGCGGGGCCCGAAGGGAGCCCAGACATCGCACGGTGCATGGGCGCCTTTCTCGTAAGTGGTTGACTTGGCAACACCTTCCCGCCAAGGAACGCTGGAACGACCTCTGCGTCCGCCGCGTCAACACAAAAGGGAGACGGGACGCACGGAAACAATGTTGTGACATGCTTGACGATCTCTCAGGCGAATGCCTGGCCGACGAGCTGCGGGACATTCCCGCCACCGAAACAGCGCGGGGCGTGTGCTACACTTCCCTCGACGAAGACGCCGACGTGGACCCCCCGCTTCTCCTCCGGCTGGAGGTCGCGCCGACCCCTGAGCTCCTCGATAGGATCGCTCAGTGCGCCGGACAGCAATGGGGTGACACCGCACAGCTCCGCCTTCGCGACGTCACCCGGTGGCTTGGGGACTTCAGCCCCACCATGTACGGCACGTCCTGCCATCGCGCCGGCACCTTCCCTGGGCACCGACGATGCCACGCCATGGACCTCCACCGCTGGGGGGAGGACGCGTTCATCCGCTTCCCGCGGCCGCTGGTCGGAGGCGCCTCCCCCGACGCTTACGGCTGGGCCCCAGAACAGCGGGCTCTTGCAGAGGCAGTGCAGCGCCCTTCACTCGTGGACGACGCGGCCGAAGCGTCTTTCTCGGCAGGCGCCCCCGACCACGCCTGCGCACGGGAACCGCGACACCACTCCAGGCTCGCCCTCGGAGTCGAATAAGAAAAACCGGCATGAGCATAAACTTCTGGCGCTCCGCGCAGATTTCTCGGATTCGCGCTGGGATCCCCCTTGGCGGCGCCTCCGGCGCCGCCCCTGGCGCGCTCCGCGCGCCAGGGAGGGGGATCCCGGCGCAGATCCAAGACATCCGCGCGGAGCGCCAAAAGCTTATGCTTACAGTCGGCCCTGATTAGTAGGTCGATCCCCCCGAATCAAGAGTACACCTGTGTCCTGCACCTCGCGACCCGTGCCTCCTACGTTCATATGGCAGTGTGGCCCTTGGAAGGGTCTTGCGTCCCCTCGCGCGTCCTGTCCAATCAAGTCCGACTGTGTGCCGTTGTTTCCTCTTCGACTCCGAGGGCTTCCTGCGACAACGGGGCGCCTCGGAGGGCGACCGTGGCCCACTGCCGCACGCCGCCGCCCCTCCGGGGCCCCCCGCTCCGCGGCGGGCCGCTGCCCCCCGCCGCGGCCCCCTGCGCCCGAGGGGCACGCCGCTGCACACAGCTCCCTGGACGCCAGCTTCCCGCCGCTCCACCAGGTCCCGCCCCGCCTCTCCTGGACGGAGGAGGAGGAGGAGGAGGAGGAGGAGGAGGAGGAGGAGGAGGAAGCAGTCGGGCAGCCTCACGACTGCACCGACGGCTGCGCCGACCGCGATGCCGACGGCTGCGCCGATGGCCGCGCTAACTGCGGCGCCGACTGCGCCGACGGGTGCACCAGCAGTTTGCGCCGACAACGGCACCTACAGCCGAGCCGACTGGGGCACCGAGAGCCTCGTCGACCACTTCGGGGGCAGAGGAGGCCAGAAAGCCCACGGAAGCCAAGAAGGCAGAGGAGCCGGAGGAGGCCAGGGAGGCGGCGTCACCCCAACGTGCTTACACTATATGTGCGTCGCCCCCCCCCCCCCCCATATCTCTCACAGGGGCGACGCGCGCACCGAGAAATCTCATAGTATATGCGTCGTGGCGGGCGCTTTCTGGCCACACCGCTCGGGAAACGATATACTACAAGATGGGTATACTATATGTTCGGGTCGGACGCGCGCCTCCAAGGATGAC
>CAUYUJ010017640.1:25000-45964 GCA_963575745.1 Prorocentrum cordatum | reverse complement strand
CTCCTCCTCCTCCTCCCCCTCCCCGCCTTGACGCCACTCGCCTTTCATTTCTTGAGGCTGCCTGCGGTCGACCTCCGAGGCTGCCTGCGGTCGACCTCCGGGCACCTCTGCCGTCGGTGGTCCCTCGACCGCCTCGCCGGGCTCCAGAGTTCTCGGCGCCGGGCTGCTCGATCTCCACGTCGAGCTGCTCCCTCTGGCCGTCCTGGTCCTCCTCCTTCTCCTCCCCCTCCTCCTCCTCCTCCTCCTCCTCGAGCTCCGCCTCTGCTCGATCTCCGTGTCGAGGCTGCTCCCCCTGGCTGTCCTGGCACGCGATCTTCGACGTTACGCTGGCCTCTTCGGTAGCAGCTCATGGGAGCCTAGTGTACCCTCGTGATTCAAGTCCTCAGCGTCGGCCGGCGTCGATTAGCGTCTGGGAGTCGATGGGATAGCGCTGATTTTACGTCGGTCAGCGTCGATGTAGCTAGCGTCGATTCAGCGTCGACTCGGCGTCGATTCAGCGTCGACTGGCGGCGACTCGCAAGAGCCGACATGTTGGCATGGGAGGCTCCCGTGAGCTGCCACAGATGCCCTGCGCTGCTCGACGAGCAGGGCGGTCTGGCCTGGCGCCTCGCCCTCTGCCGGGCCGGCACTTCTCTGCTCCTCCCTCGGCGCGGGCCAGCGCCCAAGGGGACAGAGCAGGGGTCGACCGGAGCAGTGTCTTGGCGACCTCGTCGGGGCCCCAGAGACGGGGGTCGGTGCAAATGGCGGTCAGCCAGGGCACCGGATCCTGCAGGATCTCGCGAAGACCCTCTCTGGCTGACCCGGGTTGGCGAGCCGCTCGTGGCCGCGAGGCGGCCGCGCGTATTGGCCGACCCGGGTTTGCGAAGACCTGCATTGCAGTTTTTTCCTGCATTGCAGTTTTTTGGTTTCCTGCTGACCCGGGTCTGGATTGACCCGGGTCAGAAGATCCCCGATTTCGTGGGCCGTTTTAGTTTCGATGTTCGTTCTGCTACAGTGGAGGCTCGTGCCAAGAAACATCCCGCTTGCCTCCAGGATGCCCCGGGCTTCTTGGCTTTCGATGGTTTTGCTGTGGGAAGCGCGGCGCTGCCACCAACCATCCACAGCCGTCCCCGGGTCTCAGGGTCGGGTCTCTCGTGGCAGGTTTTTTTTTGTGCACTGGCCTCCGCTGCGCAAAACGGCCTCGAGGGGAGACAAAGCGAGGGACCGCGAAGCCGAACCGGACACGAAAAGCAGTGCTCTGCTCGAGCCTGAGGGACCGCGAAGCCGAGTCGGACACGAAAAGCGGTGCTTTGGTCGAGCCTTAGGGGCCGCGAGCTGCCGCCCCCCCCCCCCGCGCGCGCGCCGCCCTCCGACGCCCTCGCCCTCCGCCCTCGGCCCCCGCTCCGCGACGCCTTCGGGCGGCGGCCCGCGCCGCGTGCCCGGCGGCCCCCCCTCTCGCGCTGCCCCCCTCGACCCCTCCTCGCGCCGCGCCTCCCTGCCCGAGCTGCCGCGCACGCGCGCCGCACGCGCGCCGCCCTCGGCGAGGCCGAGGATGCCGGGCATCGGTGTGGTGTCGTTTCGCCGGCCCCTCTCCCCGGCCCCATCCCCTTTTTGTCTTGGCCCCCACCACCTCGGCACCCCCGTCGGGGGCATGCCCTTCGAAGCCCGAGGGAAGCAGCCTGTATCCCCCATCTATAGGGGGGCAAGTCGGCCAGCGGGGTCCAGGCCACGCCCATGGGGACGGGGGTCGGTTGGACGATGCTCAGGGGACGCTCTCGCGCACCCTGCCGACGGCGTCGAGCACGGAGTCGCTGTTGGAGTCGTGGTCGCTGACGCTGTCCACAAGCGGCACGCTTTGGTCGCGCGTCGCCAGCAGCCCCTCAGGGGCCAGGCCGGACCCGTGCGCCGCGGGCGCGGAGGCGCCCTCCGCGGCGTCGCTGGTGCTCCTGCTGGGCCGCGGGCTCTCGAGCACGCCCAGCAGGCCTTCCCCGAAGATCGTCTTGCAGTCCGCAAGCGTAGCCTCGATCTCCGCCGTCGCCTTTGGGCCAGTGTCCGCATCGAGCCATGCGTCTTGTCTTCCATGGGCATGCCCTCGAGATCCACCTCCTCCTCGCTTGCGAGGATGGCGTCTCTTCCGGTGCCGTAAAGGGCGCAACTATGGGCGCTGTCGTGGGTATCGCTGTCGGTGTCGCCGTCGGCGCCACCGCCAGCGCATCTGTCAGGAATTCGGTCGGTGCTCCCGTTGGAGCCGCAGTCGGAGCAATTGTCGGCGCTGCCGTCGTCTCCCACGTCAGCGCTGCAGCCGGTGTCGCCGTCGGCGCAACTGTCGGGGGAGCTGTCCGCGAGGCTGTCGGTGCTGCAGTCGGCGCGGCTGTTCGTGATGCAAGCGGCGCAGCTGCCGGTGCAGCCGTTGGCGAGGCCGTTCGTGCTGGCGTCGGCGCAGCTGTCGGCGCACCAGTAGGAGCAGCTGTCGGCGAAGGCGTCGGCGCCGCGGTCGCGGAGGCGGTCGACGGCGCCGCTGGCGCCGCAGGCGGCGCAGCGGTCGGCGAGGCTGTCGTTGCCGCGGGCGGCGCAGCTGTCCAGCCCACTTCGCGTGCCTCCGGGTGCGCCGTGGTCCCCGTCGTGCCGAGCGGCCCAGCCGCTGGGTTTCCCGCCGTCGTGCCTGGGGCCCTGGTCGTCGGGGTCCTGGTCGTGGCCGCGGGCCCCAGTGGTGCTGGAGGTCCCGGTCGTCGTGGTCCCCGTCCTTCGCGCCGCACTCGGCCATCGCCTGGACGACCTCGTCGAGCGACGCCGCGAGCGCGTCGGGCGCCTCGGCGAACTCTCCGACGCTATCAGGCAAGGGGAGAGGGGAGGAGCTTGGAGCCTCGCACTGGCCCTCCTCGGCGCCTCGCTCCCCAACGCGGCTGTCCTGAGCCCGTGGCGTCGGCTGCATCGCGCCCTGGGCCGCACCGCGCTTCGTGCAGTGGTCTCCGTGGCGCTGGAGGTGCCAGTCGTCGTGGCCCCGATTCTGCTGGAGGTCCTGGCCGTCGTGCGCCCGCGCTGCGGCTGCGCTCTCCCCCCCCTGCGCGAGGCGTTGGGCGCCCCGCCCGCGCCACTGCCAGCGCCTCCGGCGCGGACCTTGCAAGAGCACAGCTTGGGTGGCCCCCCGCCATCCACGCCCAGCCCCTCGACGCAGCTGGCAGGTCCAGGCCTCGGCGCCAGCCGCCGCGGCCCCCGTCGCGCTGGAGGCCCCGGCCGCCGTGGCCACCGCCGTGCTGGGCGTGCCGGGCCGTCGGGGCCTCTGTCCTCCACGCGGCGCGCGGCCCTCGCCCGGATGGCCGTCGTCGAGCGGTGCCCGTGGCCGTGTCGGGCGCCTCGGCGAGCTCCTCGGCGCGCTCGCCAGTGTCGGGCATGGGGGGAGGAGGGGAGGAGCCAGGCCGCCTCGCCCTGACTCTCCTCGCCGCCTCGCCCCCCCCCCCCCCGCCCTTGGGGCTATCGCGAGCCCGCAGCGTCGGCTGCATCACGGCAAGTGCTGCACCGCCCTTCATGTCGTGGTTCCTGTCGTGCCAGAGGTCCCAGTCGTCGTGGTCCCAAGCGTGCTGGAGGTCCCGTCCGTTGCGATCCACGTCGCAGCTGTGCCCCCCCCCCCTCGAGCTGGCTGTCGGACGGAGTACCCGCCCGCGTCCTCAGCGGCGAGCTCGGCCCTCGCAGGCAGAGCTCAGAAGGTCGGCCCCCGCAGGCAGAGCTCAGAAGGTCGCTCTCGGCCACGTCCCGCTCCTCGGCGTCAGTGGCCTTGGAGCCTGGATCGCACTGCAGGGCCCAGCCATGGTGATCCAGGTTGCGGCCGTAGTCCCTATCGTATTGGTGGGCCCGGTCGTTGTGATCCCACTCGGGCCGGAGGTCCAGGTCATCGTGGTCCATATCGTCGCCGTAGTCCTCGTCGTGCTGGAGGTTCAGGTCGTCGTGGTCCCAATCGTAGCTGTGGTCCCCGTCGAGGTCCAGCGTCGTTGCCGTGTGAATGCGGTTCCGTCGTGCTGGAGGTCCCAGCCGTCGTAATCCCACACGTGCTGGAGGTCCCAGTAGTCGCGAACCATGCCACCACCGTGGTCCCCATCGCACCACACGTCGGGCACCCCGCCCGCGTCATCATCCCTGTCGGGCAAGGCGGGCGGGGAGGAGCCCGGCGTCTCGTCCCGGCTCTCCCCATCGCTTCGCCCTCCCTGAAGGGCTCTCCGGAGCCTGCGGCGTCGGCTGTGGCGCGGCCACGACGCCACCGCGCGCCGCGATGCGGCCCCTGTCGCACTGGAGGTCCCCGTCGGCGTGGTCCCAGGCGAACCGGAGGTCCAGGTCGTCGTGGTCCACCTCGCAGCAGCTGGTTGGCCACGGCCCCCCTCGCATGCGGCGTCGGGTGCCCCGCCCACGTCGTCGTCGGTGCCTCCCGCTCGGGCCTCGTGGGCAGAGCTCGGGTGCTCACCGTCGCCCGCGTCCAGAGCTCCTGGGCGCGGCCGGTCTCGGCGAGCTCGGCGCTCGCACAGGTCGTTGGCGCTGCCGTTGGCGCAGCTGTCGGCGAGGCGGCCGCATCCGACGTTGGTGCCGCAGTCGGCGCAGAGGTCGGGGAGGCTGGTCGATGCCGCAGGCGGCGGTGAGCCGACTGCCGATGCGAAGCCACGCCCCGAGCCTGGCCCGCGCCTCGGGCGGCGGCTCGCGCTCGACGGTCGAAGCGTCCGTGCCAGGGCCCTGCACGGCCTCGCGGGCCGCCTCGGCCGAGAAGGGCGGGGCCGGGCAGCGCCCAGTTCCACCTCACCGCCGCCGCCCGGGTCGGTGACCCCCGCCCTTCTCTTCGAGGGTTGCTGGAGGTGCCCCTGGCCCACGGTGCCCCCTGGCCCGAGGTGCCCCCGGCTCTTCGCTCCGTTCTGGAGCACCCTGCGGCCTCCCGAGCCTCGTGAGGGGTGCTCTGCAGGCCGTGGGGGCATCCTCGGAAGCCTTCGGGGCACCTTGGGCCAGGGGCACTCTGGCAAAGCTGAGAGGCTAGGCGAAGGCTGGCAGACCCGTGGCTGCTAAGACGGAGCTCCGGGGAATTGTGTCATTTTCCCCCTTCTGGGAAACAGCCCGCTTACTACTTGGCGCGGCAAGTTCGGTTCTGGGATGTTGCTTCCTTCCGGCAAGACCGTTTTAGAAGCGCGAGTTTGCCAGCCCTCGCCCAGCTTCCGAAAAAAGCCCGATCCCTTGCCGAGCTTGGACTCGATCTCGGTACGAGCGCTCGCGCGCCGAGGTCCGCTGGCACTGGCCAGCGGACTCCTCGCCACGCCGACGGGCGGGGCGGTCAGCGGCCGTCGCCCAGCGGTCGGCCACCCTCGCGGGAGCCGACGCCCTCCTCTCGCCCGACCTCCTCCGCGCAGGTCGTCGTCGTCGTCCTCCTCCTCCTCCTCCTCCTCCTCCTCCTCCTCCTCCTCCTCCGCTGCCGCTTGTGCCGAGGGGTAGCCATCGCCGCTGACGAAGCCCCTGGTACGCTGGGCTCCTCCTCCTCCTCCTCCTCCTCCTCCTTGGTTTGTCCCTCCTCGGCGGCGAGCGAGGGGGGGAGGTGAGAAGGAGAAGGCCTTCTCCGCGAGCGGCGGGGCTGCTCAGAAGCCCCTGCGCCTGCTGAGAAGTGCTCCGTGTCTGCGGGGAAGGCTCCGGGAATTTCTCAGAAGGCCGGAGAACAAACGAGCCTTCTGAGAAGGCCTGCCCCTTCTCATGACGAACGAACAACACACACCCATACCCATAAGGGGGGTCCTTGGGAGGAGGACTGGTTATGGGTATGGGTATGGGTGCGGGTTGTCTGACCTTTGGGAACGCTCCCGTTCGAACGGGGACCCCCATCCGACAACGCGCACCCATAGCCCTCTCCGACCCCCCTATGGGTACGGGTGTGTGTTGTTGGTTCGTCATTCTCACTTCCCCCCTTGACTCGCCGCCTATCTTCTTGCGCCTCCTCGCATCTTCGCCGTCGTCGTGGAAGCGAGCCGGGTGAAGCTGAAGCTCCACCCCGATGCTCCGGCTGCATAGATCGTCCTGGACTTCGGCTTCCCTCCGCTCACGCGCGCTCCGCTCCAACTTGGTGAGGTGTGCGTCGAAACCGTCGAGCCTGCTGCTGGGCACTTTCCTCTTGCAGCAGCTCGAAAGTGAGGCCCAGGGCACCGTCGCCCTCTGAGCCCACCAGCTGCAGCGCCCTCACCGAAGCTGGGACCCTGTGGCGGCCGCTGGGTGCGCCGACGGCAGCGCTCTCCGCCGTCGGCACGCGAGCAAGTCCAGCGGCGCCGTCGCCACAGAAGTGGCCGCCCCAGACGCTCGTGCTGCGCCGCTGCCGCTCCCCGCTGCCAGGCCCACGGGCACGGCGCGAGCAGCACCCGCCGGCCCGCTCGCCGCGCGGGAGGGCCGCGGCGGTCGGCGCCCTCGGAGTGCACGGAGGGCGCTCGCCCGCCCGCGCCGAGCAGGGCGCAGCGCGTCCCGCGCCGCGCTAGGCGCCGCCGGGGCACCGAGGGCTGCTGCGGTCCTCCTCCTCCTCCTCCTCCTCCTCCTCCTCCTCCTCCTCCTCCTCCTCTTCCTCTTCCTCTTCCTCTCCTCCCTCCCTCCCTCCCTACACTCGTCATCCCCCCCCTCGCCCTGGGCGCACGCCGCCCTTGCTCTCTGGCAGTGCCCGTCCACCCCGAGAGAGGCGTTGGGCCCCGCAGGGGCCCGGGCAGCCGGAGCGCACGACCACGGAGGAGGGCAAGAGAGAGCACGGGCCACTGCAGAGCGCGAGGGAGGAGGGCGGAGGAAGGTGCGCTGCGCAAGCGGGGCCGAATCCCCCCCCTGTGGCAGCAGCAGGGGCAGTAAATGCTTTTCCCTTGAGCCAGATCGGATAACAGTGACAGGAAACTTCACACAAACCTAAATGCAAAACCTACTGTGCGAAATATGCTCACCTGTCTCATGGGTGAGACTTTCTCGTAGGTTTTGCAGCCCTGGGCGCCGGGCTAATCACAGCCCTGCATCCGGCAGTTGATTACTGTGACAACTGCTACCCCGGGAGGAAAACGGGAAAAGCGCCAGACTATTGGAAGACAGAGACGGATGGAGCGCACACAGAGGATGGGAGGAGAGGAGAAGGACAGGAGGAACCACCACCACCACCATCCTGGACCAGGGACAGGAACTCCTTCCAGGCCATCAGCACGGGCCCGTCGAGGACTTTGCGAGAGGCTGCCTGGGTACGGCTCTTGAGACCGGGAGTGTGGCGGCGACGCTCAACCTCGTCTCCCTCATCGACTAGGATGAGACGGCCGTTCGTCATAAGATCGAACAGCGCCGCGTTCCCCTTGGTGATGTCGTCTTTAGTGAGTGAGTCCACCGGCATACGGCCGTGTGGAATCCAGCGTACTTTGCCTCTCGCCTCTTCTAAAGCTTCACATATTATTGCAAGGTCGATAGCCGTACGTCGGTCTCTTGCTCCCGCATTGCCCTCTTTGAGCATCGTGTCGTAGATGCTCTTGGCATCGACGACATGTACTTGACGCTCTCGCGCCCCTAGACGACAGTCGGCCCGGAGGACGGTTGTGAAGGGACAGGACGCTCTCCGATGGTCACGGACATGGACATCTTGAAAGATCACGTCACGATAGAGGATCTGCAAGTATTCCACTTCAGCCATGGCTGCTGACAAGGCTTGCGTCTCCCCGGCAAGGGTGGACGGCACCTTGCGTCGAAGCTTGGAGCTCCTCCACCCTAGGATGGAGGCGCGGACCGAGTTGTTGTTCAGAAGGTCGCTGTCGGCCGCGAGCACCATCCAGGCCCCCTGTGTAGGATCCTCGGGGAGCCCGCGATCGTCAACCATGCCGTCGAAAGCCCCCACGCCTCCGGCATCAGAGAACGATGCGAACGCCATCCGCTCGGGATCGAGGCGCCGCACCGTGAGGCCCCTGGAGGCCGTAGACCGGAGGTGTCGAACAAGTTTGTTGGCCAGTGATACGTCGCCAGTCGTGGCGGCCTTGGCCGCCTCTGGGCGGGTCTCACGTCCCACCCAGTTGAACTTGTAGACAAGTGACCGTAGTGCTCGAAATTCTGCTGGCTCGAGTGGAGAGTCGCGCTTGGACAGCCGACCCTTGGCCATCGAGAGGGGCTTGATCTCTTCTAGAATATACTTCTCCATATCGAGCGTAGCCTTCTGAACTCCTACAGTGACACGTCTCCCAGCGAACTCGACGGGTCCGGCATGGCAATCTCGGTATTTTCCGAACTTGAATCTCGCCTCGAGGGTTTGGCGAAGCCATGCCCTCGAGGAAGGCGACGAGCTAGCAATAAAGAAGTCGTCGACCTCAAGCAGGATCATGTTGAGTATTTCACCTCTCTTGCCATATCGGACCCACCAGCACGGCTCGAGCAAGCTCTTGGTGAAGCCGTGCTTCTCCAGGAACTTGACGACAGTGCGGCGCCATCGTCCAGGCCATAGACGTTGACCCGCAGAAGGATCAGCGAGCCCTTGGGCAAGTTGACGCCTTCACACGGTTCCACGTAGATGCTGCCCTGGGCGCGGGACATCGGGTCGGACTGGCAGAATGCGTTCTTGACATCGGCGATATCTGCCAGCATACCTAGGTTCATAAAGACCTGGATAAACATCATTATACTCGATGTCTGGGGGGTCGGGGCATAGACCTGGAGCGAACAGGAGTCGGGATCGCGATGGCCGTGGACGCACCAGCGGGATTTGACCGAGGGCTCCTGGAACGTGCCCTCGACGGGCTTCCAGCGACGCACCATCCGGCTCGAGATGATGCGCTCGGGCTGGGTCCGCCGAATCACCTCGGCCTTGTCTGGGGAAATGACGTCACACGCTCCGGTGCCCATCATGGCATCCCACTCCTTCTGGTCAGAAATCTCGAACTTCTGCCTATCGGCCGGGGACAGATTCTTGAGACTCACCTCACCCCCTCGACTCGCAGCAAACGCTCCCGAGTCGTCAGTCAGCCCAGTCCAGTCTGTGCTGTCCCTGAGATCCTGGGCCGGGACCGCCTGGACACCACCATCACCACCACCGGGGATGAGGAAGAAGGTGCGCTGGTCCTGAGGGGACCAGCTGCGCTGCCGGGGCCGTCCGGCCTCGATCTCCCGGACCAGGTCGGAGACCGGTCTCCGGGGCGACCCAGCCCTGGAAGTGACCTCCCTCCCCTCTGGTTCGCCTGGCCCGCGAGGCGGAGCAGGAGGAGGAGAAGGAGGAGAAGAAGAGGCGGAGGTGATCGCCGAAGGGGGGCCCCCTCCTTCCGGGTCGGTCCTGGCCCGCTTCATCTCTGGTGCATGGGGAGCTGGCAGCCCTCGCCCGGAGGATGCAGCCCGGCACGTCTGCCGGCTGAACGAGCCTCGACCGCCGAGGAGTGGATGAGACAGGGGCCGGAGAGGAGACAGGAGCAGGGAGAGGAGGAGCCAGAGGAGGAGACGGGGGGAGAGGAGAAGAAAGAGAGGGAGCGGAAGAAGAAGAGGCCGGGTCAGGAGGAGAGAGGGCGGGAGTCGTCTCACCCTCTCGATCCTCGGAGATGGCCCTGGACATCCCTGGGTCCGATCCGTCGGGCGTCGAGTCCGGCGCCACCTCCTCGCCCTCGGCAATGGATGGAAGGCGTGTCCTGTCGCTCCCCGCCTGGACGTCCACCGAGCCGTCCTCGGAGGGAGGCCGAGGGGCCCTGTCCGTCCGGCGACTGTCCAGACGCCTTGGGAGGCTCCCGAGACCAAGGGAGGGACCCGGGGCCGACGCGGACCCGGGGACCGGAGCCTCCTCGGGCTCGGCGGGAACAGGCCCCGGGTAGTAATTTTCACCGTTGCCCTGTCCCTACCCACTGCGCGCCCCCTGAGATGGAACCGCGCCCTGTACACCCTGCCCTCCCGTTCGCCCTCCACCATCCTCCACATTTAGCCTATGTCCTCCTTACCTTCTTCTTCCTCCGCCCTACGGCCTCTCCTCCTCTTCCTCCTCCACCCTACCCCCTTTCCTCCTCTTCCTCCTCCACCCTCCCCCGGGTCTTCCTTCTCCTCCTCCACCCTCCTTTTCCTCCTGTTCTTCTTCCACCCTTCTCCCAGTCCTAGTCTTGGGAAAGAAGGGACCGGGGGAAGGGATGACATGGGGAGAAAGGGGCTGCCCCCTGGCTGTCGCGCCAGGGGTGGCTCCATGTCGCGCCAGGGAACTTCCTGTGGCTCTTTTTCCTTCTCCGTCCTCCTCCACCCTCGTCCCGGTCCTTCTCTTCCTCCTCCATCCTCCTCTTCCTTCCTCCTCCTCATCCTCCTCCACCCTCCTCCTGTGTCCACCGCCTCCCTTTGTCCTCCTCCGCCGCCCCCCCCGCCGCCACTCGCCCTCCTTCTCACTCGCCAACGCGCGCACACACACGACCACACATACACACACGCAAGCACACACACACACAGTCACACACACACACACGTACATGTTTTTCCCTCGGCGGCATCGTGGCGACACAAACGCGTCAGACAGTTTTCATGTTATTTATCACGCACATACACAAACACACGCACGCACACGCACGCACACACACACGCAAACGCACGCGAATAGGCGGAGGAGGACGAGTGGGTCGGCCACACAAACTCTTGGAATCTCCAGTGGCTCGTTTGGTCAGTCAGGTTTCATTGTGCTTCTTGCTTGTCTCCGTTGTCATCCATCCATTGCCATTTGTGCTCAAACCTGCCTCAACCATTGCGGCTTTCTTTCCAATGTAGCAGATTCACAGAGCCGCGTGGAGCGGCCGAGCATGATGGATGCACGGCCCACAGGGCCACGAGAGTGACAGCTTCCCCATCTGGATCACATCATGTGCCCACCGTGCTGGTAAGCGCCGCCGGGGTATGATTCCAAATGACTGCCGTGACCAGATCGACAAACATTTCATACAGGAGACATTCGAGGATGCAGAACTGGCAGACTTGGAAGAGTACGGCGCCTCAATGTTTCCAGACCGTCATGCATCTTACAGCCAGATATGTGGAGTAGCACTTCTGCGTTACAATGGCAAATATACAGGAGCACTCAGCGAGTCAGGAAAGGAAGCCCGAGCAATTTCAAATTGGAGTGGCGGCAATCGCCCAGTCATGAGGTATTTCGAAGTAGTTGAAGCTGGCCGTCTCGAGCAGGGCATCGACATGATCCACGCTGGCTTCGGCATTGAATCTCCAAAACATTTATGGTTTGAGCTAACGAATGAGTGCCGAGACCGCCTGCTCGAAGGCGCTCTGCTGGGCGGCCGGGGTCGCGTTCGTGAGTTGTTGCAGCGCTGGGCCAGCGATGGACTGATTGAGGCCGCCTTTTTGGATTCCTGCACTGTCTTGCAGCTGCCGTTTCCAGTGTCAGTCTTGGTGGTAGCACAATGTTGGTACGTATTGGCTCTCGATTGTCGATTTCGTTGCGTACGGTCCGCGATCATTTACAATCTATGGCATGGGTGTCGCCATAACGCTATCGATGCAGACCCTGAAGTAGCAGACTCACAAGAGTTTCCTCCAGAACAGGACCCCTGCGGCGTCAGCAAGGACATCGCCGCCACCATGACTGACCAGGGCTTATTCAGCAAAGACATGTTCATGACGTTATCATCGCATCTCAGGGCATGGTCATCAGCGATATTGGCCGCCCACTGTAATCAACAAGATGTGGTGCAAGATCAATTGCAAGACTTCGTGTCCTGGCTGGACCGCTGCGCAGCGTCTTTGGTTCCAGAAGCATTTGCCAAGTGGAGTTGGTCGAGCCGCCCCGGGCGCGGTGGCCATTATAATCGTGTGCTCGACCGCCGCGGCGGCTTCAACCCGCACTTCCTCGTGCAGTGCTTGATCTTCTCATTCCACGCCCGGGGCACAGACAACAGCGGCGGCGCCAACACGTTCAGATCTACGATCATGCAGGCGTTGCGCATTCTCCCAATCGCATTGCAAGATGCAGCAGAGCAGATCATGGCAGATAATTTGCTTCCCAGCGCGGCGACGTTGAGCAGGTCGCGGCTTTACCTCGACGTCGTGTGGATGCTCGTGCACCGGGACAAGCACAGGAGCCTCATCGCGGACGATGCCGCCATCTACTCCATGATGGACTCGTCGCCCCAGGGCGGCCGAGATTGGTTCACTGGGTGAATTTTCGGGCGGGGATTCTTCTGGGGCGTCCAGTGGGGTTTCGGAGTCATCGTCGAAACGCACGGGCAACATTGATTTTTTAAAAAAGCATAACCCTCAAACGATATGAAACATGGCGAGGAGGAGGATAATAACGGGTCCAGGGGAGGGCGGTCAGGACGATAAGGCGGAGATGGAGGAGGAGGAAGAAGTGAGAGTCCTTGGCTTCCGGCTTCCGTTTCAGGTTTATCCACGAGTACACTGTCATTAGCGGCTCCGACCTCGACAGGGCGGCGAGGATGGCGGATAGGCTCGCCCGTTTCCAACACGAGCCGGTGGACGAGAACACTTCTATGACAATGCAGGAGGTTCAGCGCAATCTTGGACAATGTATGCAGAAACACAAGTTTCCTCCCGTTGGTATCGGGTCCCGCCATGGCAGTGCCGCGCACAAACTTCATGCTTTGCTGCACGGCGTTCGACTCGAGTGCGACTCATGGCGGATCGTCAGCAATCTACTCGGCAAGTTCTTCGCGGTGGTCACCGACCAGGGAGTTGAGTCGCACCTTTCCTCGGCTTCGTGCGAGGCCAGCGACATGTTTCCTCATTGGCACCCTACGCGCCCAACGGCTGGGGATGACGGCCACGGCGACGACGCCGACATGGAGGCCGCGGACGGGCACCTCCACAACGTCATGGAAGACATGCAGACCCAGCTGCACATGCGGCAAGCATTGCACATACCAGGCTCGTTCCATGCAGTCGAAAATACTCAGACGCGCGTACTTCAACATCTACCGTCTTGGCCCGAGGTGAAGAAGTCTGTGGAAGCTTTCTGCGTGGTGTTTCATTACAGCTTCTCGAGGGATAGATTCGTTGAAACTTGCTTGGTTGGAGACAACGCTGTTTGGCGACCATTCTTCCGCAGTGGGCCTCCGCTCTTCGAAGGAGGAAGGGTCTGGGGTGCGGTCGTTGAGATTACAGAGTGGCTGCTTACCAGGCAGTATCCCCTCACGTTCTGGAACGAAGATCGCGTGCAATTCAGAGATGGCCCTGGCAGAGGCGGCGAGCATGGACAAGCGCCACAACATGCAAACTGGAACGACGAGCATGCTGGGCAAGTAGCGAAGGTAACGGCAGCAAATGCAAGTCCCTTCTTCTGGGCGTACATCAATTTGATATCAGTCATAGCATCAGCCCTCGGATGGCTTGAGGCGTGGTCTCAGGGGTGTCGGTGCCACCCGAGAGCTTTCTGCAGGCAGCACGACCTTGTCCACCTTAAGAAGTCTTGCCCCATGAGGGGTCGTCGTATACCTGAGATGGCTTGCGGGGCATTCCATGAGTTGATGCGCGAAGCATTGGATTTGAAGTACACTGAACTCTTGCGCCGCCTGGTCAACGTTGATGCCAATGACTCGAGCAAGATATTCAGGGAGTTTGCCGCTGCGAAGGCCTTCATCATTGCAGAGATGCAGGTGCGGCTCGACCCCGTCGTGCAGCTGCCCCTGAAATGTCTGTGCGTGGGCCACTTTGACCACATGTGCATGAGGACGCACCTCGCTATCTGCTTGGTTTTGTACGAGAACTTGACAGCGCAGGACGTCAAACACCAGATGACGGAGCGGATGTTCGGCCATGGTTCCATCATTCGGGGGCAAATATTTCAGTTCCTGCGGGGCGATACCGACATCGCGGATTTGCCCGAGTTGATGGCTATACGCAGAAAGGCGATGTTCGCCTCCAATTTGGAACAGAGCATCGAGCGTCGTCACGCCCAACTGCACTTGGCGATCCGACTGTCCAGTCACCATTCTGAAGCATACGCCAGTCTCGGCTTGCGCCGGGACGAGATCGTGGAGATGATGACTCATAATCCAAAATTGGCAATCCGTCTATCCGTTCTAATCGGCCAGGCTGGTACCATGAGAGACGCACTGAAGGCCTTGGGATTGCAGTATCATCCATCACTGGAGCAATGGGCTAATGAACGTGGTGACCTGGACACCCGCATACCTCAGAAGTGGACGAGTCGAGTGATTTATCGGGGTGACTTGCAGACCCAGTTTGCGGATTTGCCAGACGTGTGCGCAGCGCCTCCTGATGATGGAGTTCCTCCAGTACCTCCAGACATGTTCCATGTCGCCGCTGCCGCAGGACCACCGCCCTCGACTACAAGCGGCGGCGGCGGCGGCAGCTCCGGCGGGCACGCGGGCGCTAGCAGCTGCAGTGGCGGCGGCAGCGGTTCTCAGGCTTAGAAGTTGAGCCTTCGCTCCCCGCTCCCTTCCAGGCCCACGTCCAAAACGGTTCCTGGCTCGTGCTCCCTACAGCTTGAGGGCCCCCTAGGAATGACATGGCATGGGCGGGTGGCGGGCGGGCGGGCTGGCGGTGGGCATGGGCGGGCGTGAGCGGAGCGGGCTGGGGGCGCTAGAGGCGGTCCAGAAGCAGGAGAGTGGAGGCCTCAGCGAGGCTAAAGCTACTTGGTAGTACTTGTCGAAACAGGTTTGAGCCATCCAGTCGGGGCCTTGGGGACATGGCCAATCTCCTCTACTGATTTCAAATCGTTTTGAATAGGAAAGCGTCCAAAACATCCTCTTTCTCCTCACTCCGTCCTACCTCCTCCTCCATTCTCCATTCCTCCTCCTTCCCCCATCCTCTTCTACTTGTACTCTACTCCTGACTTGTTGACGATCTGGACATCTATACCCACTGTTATCCTACTTATCGTTCCTCCAGGACTCCAGGGTGGGCTACCTTGATTAGCCGCACCGCATCGCTTGACTCTTAACGGGTGTTTCTTATACGTCTGGTTTGGAGTCGACGCTGGCAGATGCATCAAAAACGCTACGCCAGGGGGGAGTAGCTAGTGCTCACACGAGCGAGCAGTCTTCAGCGAACCTTCAGGTTCGGCGGCTGGCGCTTCGGGGCTGCCGCATTGCGCACCTAGTGGCGCTGCTGCCAGCTCGGGGGCCAGCAGCGGCATCGGCGCTGGCGGCGGCGGGCCTGGGCCCCCAGGGCCCCCGCGCCTAAATCTGAGCAAGAAGGTCAATGGTGAGCCGGACATATTTGTGACGATCATACGTGGACTCAAACTTAAGCATTTTTTACAAACATGGGAAACAGATGCTATCTACTCTATGAAATTGAAATGTCCTCTTCCGACACTTGGAGAGACTCTAAGACCATTACTGCCCTGCTCTGTAGAATTGTTCCAAGAGCTGGCGAGATGTGACTTAGATTGGAACGTAATGGGTCGCCATGTGATTTTGCCTTATGTGACCTTCGAGCCCGACGTGAATTCTTCGACAGCGGATGTGGCGCCTGCTAAGGGCAAGGCAAACAGCAAGATCAATCCAGCTCCACCCAGGAACTATCTTCCTAGAAGCGAAGCTCCAGAGTTGGCCCTCAGCCTTGGGTTGGTTTGCTACGAGTTGCCCTCCTTGCACTCCTCATTCCACATTGTGTGTAATGAAAGTCTCTCGTGGCTTTCTCACCCTAGGCTGTTGGGCCAATGCGAGTCCTCGCCTCGCATTGACCTGAACCCTTCAGGCAATTTACATTCTTCCGGATCGTCAGTGAGTCCCTTGGCAAGCTCAGCCGTGCTTAAAGGCAACAGATATCTCCATCGATGTCATGCAGGTGAGCCACACTATCAAGTCTGCGAAGACCGTACTTGTCTGCGAGGATGACAAAGAGAGAAATGATAAAGCATTCTCGGGGCACATCGCTGCCCGAGACTTGTTGCTCGAGCGTGTCGAAACAGTGCGTCGTTGGGTGGTGGAGCCCCAGCCTCATTTTGCATTGCCATGCTTAGAACTTCCAGAGCTGGACCCTTTGGAATTATCACGCACGCTTCAAGCTCTGTATTCGGTTGGCGCTCTTGAGTCCGACATTGGCGGGCCATCCTTTACATTGAGTCATGATGCTGGCCTTGTTCATTCGCGTGTGCTCGCAGCTCTGGAGAGTAAGAGCGTGGTCCAATGCACCTCGACAACTTCAACGACGTCGAGTTGGAAACTGACGGCGGAAGCAGAGTCATTGGTGAAACCGTGCTTCCACCTTACTTCGTATCAGAACGTTGCGGAGCCACGCCCGGACATCCCCGTCACAGACATGACGCAGTTGGAGCTTCTCTTGCATTTGGAGCGCCATGGGTGGGCTCGCGGAGTGTGGCTTGACGCTGGCTCACCTGCTGCAGTCGATGTGTTGACGGGCTCTCCGAAGAAATGGTGGGTCAAGCCAGGCGCAATTACTGTGGGGCGGCAGTACTTGCTGGCGTTGGCTCGTCTAGCAGACGTGCGGCCAGAGTTCACCACAGTGGAGCACCTCAAGCCAGAGTCTTATTACAAGCGTTTGTTCAAACCGCCCAAGGCCTTGGTCATGGAGGGCGATGTCGGCGTCGTCGGCGTGAACACCAGCGACCCCCGCTCCAAGCCGACAAAGAAGAACGCTCACACAGGGCGCGGCGGTGGCCGCGGCAGCGGCGGCAAGGGAGTCAAACAGGATGAAGCACATGGGCCTGGCGAAGTCGTCCTCCCCGTTTCGGCCGGCAAGCGCAAAGGCAGGAAGGGACATGCACGTAACTACCGTTGGGGTTGTGGATATCTCACCTTCAAGCCCAAGGTCAGCTCATGGCAGGCGACTTGTCCTCGGTGTGGCTCCCACGCTGCCAGGAATCCAGGCACGAGGTGCACTAAGACATTGAAGTTCAATGATGAGGTCTCGGACAACCAGGTCCAAATGCGTTTGCAGCATTGGTTGAACTCGTGCTTCAAGTTCAAGACCCGAAAAAAGCACATGCAGTACCTGGCACCGTGGACGGATGTGCCATCGCGTTCCCAGTTGAAAGAAAACAAAATCGATTCTGACTACGAGACGGACGTGGAGCCACCAGTGCATGCCGATGGGGCGCCAGAGCCCAAGGGCGCCAAGAAGCTGAAACGTAAGCCCGCCGCTGCTGCACCACCGACCTCGAAGAAAGCAAAAGCCAAAGCCAAAGCTAAGGCTAAGGCTAAGGCGGCGAAGGGCACGAGCAGCTCGAGCAACTCGAGCTCGCGCTCGCCTGGATCTTCTTCTTCGTCGTCCTCCTCTGACCCTGATGAGGACAAGGGATCCTCGACGAGGTCCTCGACCTCGAGCTCGAGCTCGAGCTCAGACTGAGGCTGAGCATAGTTCGAGCTGGCTGAGCTACTATAGCAGCTAGCAGCACTGGCCGCAGCAACAATCTTGTTCCTCCTCCTCCTCCTCCTTCTCCTCCTGCTTCCCTCCTCAACTCCTCCTCCTCCCTCCCTCCTCCTCCTCCTCCTTAGCACCCTGGGCCCGCCGGGCGGCCGCGGGGCGAGCCAGGCGACGGGCCACGGCGCGACTCGACGGCGCGGAGGCCCTAACCCTACGGTGCTTCCAGGACGGGCAGCGGCTTCGCCGCTGCCCCCGTGCGGTTCCGAGGGCTGCTCCTGCCCTGGAGCCGTGCGGGTCCTGGTTACATCGTAGGGTTGGGTGCCTCCTTGCTAGCGGCGGCGGTGGAGCGACGCTCGCCGTCCGTTGAGCGGAGAGGGGATCATCATTATCATCATCATTAGCATCATCATTATCATGATGATCATAGTCACCATCATCATGATCATACTGATCATGATGATCATGATGCTGGTTGTCGTCAACATCATCATCACCACCACCACCACCACCACCATCATCATCATCATCATCATCATCATCATCACCATTACCATCACCAGTATCATCATCACCGGAGGGCGCCCGCCGCTGGCCCGAGATGATACGAGGCCGGCGGTGGCCCAGCACGTTCGAGGCGCTCCGCAGGGGCAAGGCAGGGCGCCCTTTCGCCCTCAGCTCCGCCACGGCCCATGTCGGCGCCGACGGCGGCTGCAGCAGCACCGCTGTGACCATCGCGAGCGACGACCGTCCCGACGACCTGGACGACGACGACAGCTACCAGCACAAGCGACGACGGCTCGACGACGACGCCAACCCGAACACGGAGATCCAACTCGACAAAGCGGAGTCGTCGGTCGACCCGAGCGTCGACGTCGGCGATTTCAGGTCTCATGTGTTTCTTCTGTTTTGTGTTTTCCTTCTAAACAAAAAGGTCCGGGTCCACGTTTTAACAACAACTCCAGGTCTCCATCCTTGGCTCGACGACGGCGACTTCGATGGGAGCAGAAAATCGAGCGCAGTGCTGCAAGCGAAGACCGCATTGTTCTGAATGAGAGGCCTAAGGGGAGCACTGGTAGGCCTGGTAGGCTAAGCACTAGCAGTGTTAGGCGTGCACCATTACCGCCCAAGCCAGACGGGCGCTATCTACTGGCCTTCGGCCAATCCCGCCGCTCTGCCTGGCTTGTGGGCCCTTGTGGGTCACAGGCCCCATGGATACTTGTTTGGGGTCCCCTGGGAAGCTTTGGGGGGCGGCTCATGCAGCCCCGAGAGGCGCCGTGCATGGGGGCTGGGCTGTAAAGTTCTTATTCAGGGCCTCAGCCCCCAGTTTTCCAAGCGCTCTTGGGCGCTAATGGACGCTTAGGGTATCCCGAGTGGGCCTCTGGGACGGTGCCCCCGCCCAAAACGACTTGAAAAAAGAAACAACAAGATGTCGTCAGAGCGCCCAAGAGAGTGCAAGAGCGCCTGAGACAGCCCCAATAGGCCCCAAGACTGGCTAGGATGTCCTCCAGACGTCCCAAGAGGCCCCCAAGAGGCTCCCAAGAGGCCCCCCCCCCCCAAGACGCCCCGAAAGAGCCCCAAGAGCACCCCGCAGAGGGCCCCAAGGTGCACAAACCGCCCCAATCCTATAGGCAAGCGGATACAGGCGGCCTTCATAGCGTATAAAAAGACCCAAGAAGCCCCCAAGATCGCTCAGAGAGCCCCAGGATGGCCCACGAAGGCCCCCAAATGGCCCAAGAGGCGCCCAAGACTGCCCAACAAGGCTTCAAGAGGGGTCCAAGAGGTCGAATTGAGTTTTCGAGCCGCCCCGAAAGGCTTCAAAACTGCCTCCAAGAGGCGTGGGTCACCCTGGTACGTGCTGAAGGCAGGCACGGTGGCGGATTTTCGTCTTCAGGGGTCGCAGACGCCACAGCCTCGGGTCTGTCGCAAGGGTTGCCTCTGCGAAGCTTGCCGTGCCAGGCGGAGGGGGTGAGCGAGAAAAGCGGCCCATTCGCCGCTCGCCCTCCTCAATCCGACTCGCCCAAGGGAGGAGGGAGGGAGGAGGGATTGGCTGTGTCATTGGGGGCACCCTAGCGGCCCAAGGGAGGAGGGAGGGAGGAGGGGCTGGCTGCGCCAAGCGCGCCGTTTGCGGTGGAAGGGGTGGGCGAGACAGGCGACCACTCATCCTCCTCCTCCTCCTCAACCCCCACGCTGGGGTACTGTTGTCCTCAACCCCACACTCAGACGCAGACGCCTTCGTACTCAGACTCGCCCACGCCCGACGTAGACTGTCATCTCCAGAATTTCTCACACTCAGACTCACACAGCACCGACCTACTCATATTCAGATACGTTCATACTCAGACGAACTTATCGTGCCCAGGCTCACTCACACTCCGGCGTGCTTACAGTCATACTCAATCACACACAGACCCACTCAGCCACAGACCTCTTGCACTCAAACACACTCACACCCATACATATATGTATATATGTGTATATGTATGCTCACACTCATATACACTCACGCTCAGACTAACTGCCGTTCAGATCCACTCACGCTCAGTTGCACGAGGACTAGCAGATCGTGATGATGCGTCGAGCGAGGCGCTGGTTCAACGGCCAAAGGAAGAGCCAACCAAGGTTTAAGCAGTTGTCCGTTCTTTCTCAGCGCCGTGTCTCCTTCTCCTCCCGCTGCCCTCCCCCCTCCCCCTCCCTGCTCCAATCATCATTATCACCATCATCATCTGAGGCGCCAGGCGCCAGTCGTGGAGTCATCTCGGATCTCGGGTCACCCAGGGCAAATTCCTTCGCTGCACGTAGTGCTGGCTCGAGTGATCCGATTCCAGGCGCCGACGGCGCGACGGCAAGCACGTTCTGATTCACATCCCTCATGGCCCAGACCTCTACTTGGCAGGAGCAGTTGGTCACCCAACAGTTGGCCATCGTCGAGTCGACGGTGCACACAAGGCGGTGGGTATGGTTCGACGAGTGGCGCACGTGGGCGCCAATATTCTTCCCTGTTGCCATGCAGGGCGATTGGCCGATGTTCCCGCAGGTGTCTCAGGTCAAGCAGGAGCTCCTCAAGTCATGGAGCTACCTCGGCGTCGCGTTCAAGGACTCGGACAGTGCCGCGATCAAGGTGTTCAGCACCTACAGGACGGAGGATTCGGTGGCGCTCAACGAGGACCCGACGCCTCATCGGGAGCTCCCAGACGAGTGGTTTGTCAACGAGAAGACCGCCCTGATCGTTGCCGTCGAATGGGAATGCGCCATGAAAGCCTGCAACTTCAAGATCAACGACCCGAACGTGGACGGCCACAACGTCGGCAGCAACTCGAAGCAGAACATCTCGAGCGGCCGCGGCCCACGCGGCAGCATGGGCGACAAGAAGGACAAGAAGGACAAGATACCGGCCTCGAAGGACAAGATGCAGCCAATGCAGCCCCAGTCCCAGTCCAAGAAGGACTTCGAGGACGCGTACGGCAAGGGGTACAAGGCAGGGTTCATTGACGGCCGCGAGGCTGCGCGCGCCGAGGCCTTCGCCGAGGCCGTAGCTGCAGCGGTCTCAGAGTCGAGTCCGGGCGACACCACCGAATCGTCCTGGGCCAAGGCGGGTAGTTCCCTCGAGTCCCGCTAGCCGCTAGCCGCCACGAGGGGTGGCCATGCATGTTCTGGTTTGCTCTTCGGCCTGTTTGGCCGCGAAACGACAGATAAGCGAACGGGAGGTGT
>CAUYUJ010017640.1:0-22500 GCA_963575745.1 Prorocentrum cordatum | reverse complement strand
GGGGGAAAGGGGGGAGGGGGGGAAGGGGGGGAAGGGGGGGGGGTGGCGGGGGGAAGGGGGGGGTGGAGAGGGAGGGGGGGGGGTGAGGGGACGGGATGAAGGGGGGGGGGGGGGAGGACTTCGTGGTGGTTGGTGGTGGTGGTGTGCAAGTTGTTGCTCGCGTTTGTTGTTTTGGTGGGGTGGTGGTGGTGGTGGGGGGTGAGGGTGGGTGGGTTGCGTGGGGTTGGGTGGGTGGGTGAGTGGTGAGGGAGAGGGGGGGGAGGGGATTGGGGTTGGGGTGTGGTTGCAGTGCGTTGGCGTGGTTCTGCCGGTGGGCGCCGGGCGCGGGGGGTGCACGCCGCCACTTGCTGTGTCTTCGGCGTGTACATCGCAGTTGTGAGTAGTGCAGGCTGCAGGTGTGAATGCCGTGGAGGAGGGGGGGGAATCGCATGCGAACTTTGCCACTGGGGCCTTCGGTGGAACTCCCTATGGGGCCGCGAACCGTGTGAGGGGTGCGCCGACATGGGGGTGGAACCGCGTGCGAACTTTGCCGCGAGGCCCTTCGGTGGAACTCCCTATGGGGGCACGAACCGTGTGCGAGGGGTGCGCCGAAGTGGGGTGATGGTGCGTGTGTGTGTGTGTGTGTGTGTGTGTGTGTGTGTGTGTGTGTGTGTGTGTGACCATTCTGGACATTGTGCTGGGCCTGCGGAGGCCTCCATGCCGTTTGCGCCCCCCGCGGCGGGGCCTCCGCGGAGGCTTCGGAGACCCCCCCTCCCCAGACGACGAGAATCGAGGTTTGGGGAACTCCCCCCCTGACCGTTCTGGGTATTTGTCGGGCCTCCGCGGGGCGTCCGCGGGGACCTGCCTGCGGGGACTCCCTGAAACCCGTTAACCCCACCCATTAACCCGCGAAATCAATTAACACATTAACGCGTTACAATGATGTTACACTTAAACAGCAGTGACCCGTTAAACCATTGGGAGCCTGGCCCCATATAGAGCTCCGCTCCGCCGAAGGCCCCTCCCCCCCATATTTCGGCGCACCCTGCGCTTCGTGGACCCATGGGGAGCTCCCCTCGGCCCTTCTTGCCTCCTCTCCTCCCTCAGTCCGTAGCCACGATCTGCGCTCATGCAACATTCCGCCAGAAACGAAGAGACATCCAGCCTACCGCGCGGTGGTGCCGTGGCCGTGGTGCAGTGGTGCAATGCCCTTTAAGAAAAGGGTGAAGCCAGCTTTCATCATGAAGTGCAGCCCCGTCATGCGAAAGCGATTCCTCAAATTGATGAAGACGATCGACGTGCTGAAGACGAAATGCTGGCGGCAATCTGTGAGACTTCGTCTATACAAGAGCCGCGCGATGACGATCAAGACAGCCGTGGACGCCGCCCTTGAGTCCGACAAGTTGAACCGTGAGTGGGACGAGGGTCACATCAAGGATATGGAGGATAATATGAAGACTGACGACTCACAGTCGGATTGAAGCTTCTCGTTGCTCTGTTCTGCTCCGCTTTGCTCTGTAGCTTGTAGCCTATTCGATCTGGTGCGAAGGTTGTGTAGAGGAATCGGTGCGAGGGCTGTGTAGAGACTAAACAATCGGTGCGAAGGCTGTGTAGAGGAAAACAACCCTCGGTGCGAAGGCTTTGCTAGACAATCGGTGCGAAGGCTGTTTAGAGGAACGCGAGCCTCCTCCCATATCATCATCACAATCATAATCATCAAACTCATTATCGTCATCATCATCGCCGTCATCATCATCGCGGGCCTCCCACCGAAGGCCCCAGCGGCAAAGTTCGCACGCGGTTCCACCCCAATGTCGGCGCACCCCTTACACGGTTCGTGGCCCCATAGTGAACTCCAGCGAAGGCCCCAGTGGCAAAATCCGCATGCGATCCCGCACACACACACATGCACACACGCACACACGCACACACACACACACCTCCGGCCTCCCTCAGCCCTCCCTGATGAGGGGCGGGGGGAGGGCAGCGGCTGCGGGAGGAGAAGGCAACGTGGGGCGCTGTCTCTTCAAAACGAGGACCCAACGCCACAGGATGGCATCCCTCCTCCTCTCCTCCTCCTCCTTTTCCTCCTCATCCTCCTCCACCTCCCGCAGGCGTTTGACTCAGCGCCTTGCTGCGTGCCTTCAGGGGGCACCCAGCCTACGGAGGAGCCCGTGCGCCACGTTGTGTGGCCCACGATTGCAGCCAATGCAACAGTTGGACCAGGCCACCGCCATGCATCTGCAGCAGGGATTATGTGATTGTTTATATTGTGGCGCTGCTGGTCACACCACGTCGTTGAGGGGCTGCCCGCATCTCTTTGGACAACGCCTACTCTATCGAGCTATGCCGAGGGCGCAGGCCGACCAGCTCCAACGTGGCAGCGCCTACCACAGGCTGCAGGACGACCAGGCCCACGATCTGACAGCCTTCGAGCATGTGAGTTTCGGCAACGTGCGAGTGCGTTCTCGGTACTTCAGTGCGTCCGTCGAGCTGGACCCAGCCATCTTCTGGACCACTTGCATCGTCCAGAACGGCCGCACAGTTCGATCCCGTGGTCACAATTGGGATCAGATTGGTATTGCCCTGCTGGATCGCGCGCACGTCACAGTGCAGTATGATGTCAGCAACTCCTACCAGTGCTGCATTCACAACCTGAACACGGAGATAATGGCGATGGAGGCTGGCGGCAGGTGCTACACTGACACACGTGTATGGCGATTGGCCACAAGCAACGGTGAAGTGATCCTCTCGCGGATCGAGCCTGAGGCGCTATTGGCATACCGCACTGTCGAGGAGCTCTGCCTATGGGGACTGGACGTCCCATCACGCAATCAGAGGAACCAGCAGCTGGACAGGTGGCTGTTGTACGACATGTGGGCCTATCGTTCGCGGTATGGCTTCATCGCGAGTTGTCCGCATTGGTTGCCACGGTAGGCTTTCAAGTGAGGTTCTTTGCAGCGGAATGGTTCAGAGCGACTTGGATGACAAGGCCCAGTGCCCAATGTACTGATCGTCTGATGTCGTTACTATTTTCATTAGCCGAATTTGCCATCGCACAGCCGCGTGATAGAATCGGCCCACGGCCCACGCGGCCCACGCGCCGGACCAGCGGATGGCGGCCCGCAGTGCGCCGCAGGCCGCAGGACTCTTCCGACTCCTCCTCCTCTCTCGTCGCTGCAGCTGGCCTGGCTGGGACGCAACTCGAAAGACTGGGGACTGGGCCCCTGGGCCCTCCTTCCATCCTTGTCGCCGCGGCTGGCCCCGCTGGACGCAGCTCGAAGAACTGGGGCCCAGTTCTTCGCTGCAGGCTGGTCCAGCCATAGGGACCGCATGAACCCATCGGATCACTGGGGGCCTTTAGAGGTCCATGCGCTCCCAGGGGGCCGTAGGTGTCCAAAGGGGTCCAGTAGGAATCCACAAGCCCATCAGAACCAAACAATGAAACAGTCGAACGCCAATATGGTGGTCTTGAGTCAAGCTTGGCACCTCGTCGTTGTCAGCGTCCCTCTCCTCGTGCCCGTCATCATTCTCGGTTCAAGCGGATTGCTGCACCGTGCTCCGTTGCTTAAGGCCATTGGGGGGTGGCCGCAAGGATGTTATCCACGGAGCAGCCGCCGATGAAACGGTGCCGCGTTGGTGGCCTGGACCACAAGGAGGCTTTGCAGATGTACGCGGACGGGCCCAGCACGGTGAAGGAGCTTTTCCAGTGGCAAGATTGGGCATACTCTCGTCTGGAATGTTCAGAGACTGGCCCAGTGCGATTACTTCAACTTCAACGCAACGCAAAGCTGGGTTTCGACGCCGTGTCGTTTTACTCCGGGAAAGGCACTGACGGCACCATCATGACTCATCTCAACACGCTCTTCAAGAAGAAATTCAGCATGGACGAAGCGAGTGATTCGTGTAGATCATTGGTTGCGACCGATGCGGACCCCATTTGCCAGAACATCTTGCTCGGCATGCGGACGGGCGGACGGCAGAGCCAGGGGCAGCCAGGACGACCGATCTACGAGCACGTCTTCGGCGACATCATGACGTTCATCGAGCCAGAGCACAGGGACATCATACATCGCATGACTCCTCATGCATGCGCTGACAACGACGTGAAGGAGATGGCCTACCGCGAGATGAAGGACTACTTAAAGCAGTCTCGGATCGACAAGGTCTTGTTCAACAAGGACCAGCAGGGGGTGCCGACCTGCGTCTGCCATCGACCTGGGGCAGCCTGCCCTTGGAGCTGGACGACAGATAACACGTCAAGGGGCCAACGAATGAAAATCCTGTTTGCTGGGTCGTGTTGCGAAGATTTCGCCCGGCCAGGGAACCGCGACGGCACCTGCGGCTTCAAGATGATCGTGTGGGAGGTCTTCTTGCAGATCCTCTTGGAACTGAACGTGGACGCCTGCTTCTTTGACATCTCGGACAATGCCCCAGAGCCCTTCTACCGCGACGCGTTGGAGCCCGAAGGGTTTAAGATCATGAGCGGCATAATGTCTCCATCCCAGATGGGCTGGCCATGTAAAAGGCCGCGGCGCTTCACGTTCGCTTGGAAACCCATCCACGTTGACTTCTCAGGGTCTTGGCAAGAGTTCCAGGAGGTGTTCTTCACTTGCCCCGTCTTGGACGGTGACTCGATGTTCATGGCGTCGGCCAATGACCGCAAGACCTACATCAAGGCGAAGGCCATCTTACGAGGCAATCATTTTGAAGATCATGCAGATATCCCTTTGGAGAATGCGTTGACGGCCAAGGAGGCCCTGCGCTTGGCATCCGCCAAGGCGCTAGCTCCCGAGAAGAAGGCCATCAGTGGTGCCTGCCTCGCTGATCTCGAGAGGGTTCCTAAGAGGAGCATGTTGGGCCCATATGTTCCGACGCTTCTCAAGAGTGCTCAGATCGTGAACGTGGCCACGAATGAGCTCATGATCCCTCGCGAGAAGCTGAGCGTGATGGGCGAGGCTTGCTTCCCCGAACTCGAGAGCAACGACTACCCTTGCTTCATGTGGGAGGCAGCGCGTGAGTGGATCACAGACCACGGGATTTCGAAAGCTGCAGGCAATGCCTTCCACATCGTGAACATGGCTGCATTCGTCCTGTACTGCCTGAGCTGCTCGTGCCTGGCCTTCGCGGGAAGGGGGCATTACAATCATGAGTGCGAGCGTGTCTGACAGCATTAGGCTGTCGCGTCTTGCCGCAAGGGAGGGTGGAGAGGAGAAAGGAAGGAGCAGGAGGGGGGTCGTTATTTCGCGTTCTTTTTATCTTGGGGTGCCAGTCGATCCGATCTCTACAGAAGAGGCTTGACTGTTGCGGCCACCGACCGCGTTGTGCAGTCATGCTCGGCTGATGTCACTGATGATGGCTGGTTCCGCTCTCTCGCTGCTCGCTGCCAAGACACCTCCTCCTCCACGTCCTCCTCCCATTCCATCCTCCTCCTCCAAATCTCTCTGACTCATCCTTCTTCTCCTCATTTTCCTCCTGCTCCTCCTTTCGGCGTGGAACTCGAGTGTGAGTGTCAGGCTACCCATTGACCGTCACTGACCTAAGTCCTGGGTGGCACACAGCGTTGTAGGAAAGATATTGAAACTTACAGTTTGGTCGAATGCACATCATATATCTTACGAATGTTGACTTTTCATACGCCTCGCGAGGCCAGCCAGCGGCCAGCGTGCTACTCCTCGTTCCCAATATCAGCGTGCATCCCTTGGCTCCAATTTAGATGTCAGGCCAGAGCTTAAGGAAACTATCTTCGGGCTTGAATACAAATTGCGTCTAATTGGAAAGGTCGGAATCCCAAAGGTCTTTTGCTACCAGTGTCTCATCCCTCGCTATCCGTAATCATTTTTGCTCGCTTGCAGGCTCGCTACGTCGGGCCGGCCCACCGTGATGGGCGACTCCCGTTGCCCGTCGCATTGAGTTGACTTGTTCGGACCACGCACTCCGAGTGCCGCACTCCTCCGCCTCGCGATGTCGTCTCGAGACCGTGGGCAGACTCAGATGGAGGCTGATCTGATGGACCTCGAAGCGTTTGGGCCCCCGACCCCGTCGAAAGGTGGCAGTGGTCTCAGTGCGACGCCGCGCAAGGGGAAGCAGTACGGGCCGTGCATGGTCTGCGGGTTGCTGAAACCCGACATGCCCTCGAACAGCAAGTTCTGCTGGGATGACAAGAGGACGTTCGACGCGATGATGAAGCAAACCAAGGACCAGGACAAGAAGAACGGCAACGCCGAGGGTCAGGACAGGCTCAACAAGATGAAGGACGAGGCTGGCGATCCCCCCAGCGATTTCAGCAACGCAATCGTCGACTTCGCCACTCAAAGCCCAGCGACGGGGAGAGGCGTGAAGCGCACCGCGGTTGACATGATGCAGTTGTTGAGCAAATACTCCGCCAAGACGCAGCTGCGCCAAGAGACCAAGAAGGTCAAGATGCACAAGGCCCGATGGATGAAGTTGGCGACCGAGCAGTTCATGTTCCCTGCTCACATTGCCGAGGCGGAATGGACCAAGGCAAAGAACGAGACGCCGCTCAAGCTGCAAGATAATCAGGGCCCTGAGGGCGAGTTGCGCTTGCCGATGCCCGTCGAGGAGGCAATCGTCGCAGCGAACATCTCAGAGCACGAGAGGTCCATGGTGTTGGAGTCGAAGAAGAGGAGGGTCACAGGCGAGCAGCAGGTGGAGGAGGGGCGATCCAGCTTGGTCGAGGGCCACGCGAGCTTCAACGACTCGATGTTCGACAACGTGGGAGGTGGTGCGTTCGCACACGGTGGCGGCTTTATTTCGGGATCGGGCTGTGGTTCTTTCAGCGGCTTCTCCGACGGCGCGAGCACGTCATCCGCAGGAATGGTCGTGATCAACGCCAGCGCCGACAAAAAGCCGACACAGAAGCAAGAGAAGGCGTGGGACGAAATCAATCGCTTGAAGCTGCAAGATTTCATCAAGGAGAAGTCCAAGGACGGCGTTACCAAGATCACGCAGGTCTTCTTATCCTCGGAGAAGGCTTACAATGATACAGCGCAGCGCATCTTCGGTGATGGCGCCGTCGAGAATCAGCTCAGGTATGTGGACGTGATGTTGAATCGCATGGACTTCTTGCGCTTCATATTTGTCCACCCGGGGAACGAGAACGAGGAGAGCTTCGGGCTGATGGGAGTCCTCGACGGGGCAGGTAAGACCTCACTCCAGGCTGCGGTAAAGGCGCTGGCCGTGGTGGATGCGGCGCTGGAGGCGACGCCAGACCCAGACCCAAACACGTTGAAGATCGTTCCAGCGGCGGACGTGCTGAATAAGATCAAGTTGGCGCAGCAGGCCTTGGCAAGCACATCAACAACAGGACAGTGCAAGTCGCTCTTCACGAAAGCCGGGTGGGACAACACCAACGCGAAGTTCGGAGATGGCAGCGGCTTCACTCAGATGGAGTTCCATCGGTTTGCACGAAGCGTCCGCGAGGTGCGGTACCAACTCGAGACTACGCTGAAGGCCCACGACGATCCGGGAGTGGGAAAGCTGGGTGAGGCCTCGATGCAGTGGACGAGGTCATGAAGACTAAGACCTACACAGGGGCCAAGATTGAAAATATTACAGCCATCATGAACAGCGACGGGATGCAGGAGATCGTGAAGCAGCCCTTCGTCCAGTCTGCGCTCAAGTCCATGGGGTGGACCTCGGCCGATGCAGATGATGGTGCCGTCAAGCTCGGTGGCCCGACTTCCCCCCTCTTCGAGAGCGGCATAGTGCAATTTAAGGAGTTGCTCAAGCTCTCGTTCTGCTCGCGCCTCAGCAAATTCCGCTTGCTCTCTCTCATCGCCGCGAAGAAAGATCTGGGCGCGGCGATGCCGATCACCAACCCCGAGGACTTGCCCGTGTTCTATCGGTTTAACGAGTTCGACATGATGGCCAAGTACGCCACAACGGAGGACCAGGGCCACGCCGTGAAGAAAGCAGTGACCGATGCCACCGCCTTGATTGCTAAGCTTACGAAGGTCTGCTGCGCTGGCATCTCAGAGTGCCTGAACAACGTCTCAGGGTTTGACAAAAAGCAGGAGAAGGAGCGGGAGGCTTTGAGGAAGCAGGCGGATGCCGAGGCACTGAAGAAATCGAAGGAGGAGGAAAAGAGAGCAAGTGCCGCGGCCAAGAAGAAGGCTCAGGAGCGCCAGAACATCAAGCAAGCCGAGGTGGCGCTGCTAAACCAAGTGCATGAAGTGATTGAGGACATCCGTAAGTTCGACACCGCGGCAGATGTGAAGGACGCGCTTACCACGAAGAGCATCGATACCAATGTGGGCATCCCGTACATCGTAATGAAGCACAACTGCATGTCCAAGATCGTACAAGAACGCTCGGTCAAAGCGGCAGTGGGAGTCTTCAAGATCCAATACCCCAGCTCAGTGCAAGCCGGTAAAGATGGCCGCGGGCAGACCCCGTTCGCCAACGAGCAGAAGGACCACATCCGCAAGGCCATGCTCGAGACCGGACCAGGGGCGACGATCAAGTACAAGTCCACCGGAGCGAACGACCCGAACACGCTGGCCGTGAAGGCAGTCGAGTCGGTCAGCTTGTTCGCGTGCTCGTCGGGGGCTTCGTATACGGGCTTGGAGAAGCATGGGCTTGCGACGGTGCGTTACACGATCGCAGGCCAGCGCGAATATGCAGTGTTGTCGTGGACGGACCTGCTGGCCTACGCCACGAAAGTGGGCACGGAGATGAAGGACTCCAGCACCATCGAGGAGTTCACCCAGGGGATCGTCAACTCTTTGAACTCCAAGGAAAGCCTCGACGTGTACAAAGAGGCTGGCGGGAAGATCTACAGAGGCATCGCTGGCCCAGAATCCACTTCCTTCTTGCCGATGGGGTGCATCATCGTTGAGCGCACGCTCGACGATTCCAATGTCATCGGCTTCCGCACAGGCTCGCTGTATTCGTCCACGGCCCCCATGGAGTCATTCAAGTCCTACGCCGAGTGCTACAAGAACGTCCATGGAGTTGAAAATCCAGTGTCGAAGTTCTGGTCGATGTTGCAGGGCATGATTGAGCCCAGTGCGTAGCTTCAGGAGTCAGGTCAATGCGAGATGCGAGAGTCAATGTGAGTTTGTTTCGAATTTTGTTTCGATGGTAGCTGAGCTGCACAGTGATTTGTGCAGACACGGGGATCCCGACGGGGATAATGTCACCTCGAAGCAGATACTGCTCATTCTCCTTTTTCCCTCCCCCTCCCCCAGTTGCTCGCGGACTCGTCCTCCTCCACCTAGCCTACTCCCCCCTCCTCCTCCAAGTTCTGCTCCTCCCCCCTCCTTCACGTTCCTCCTTCTTCCCATCTTCCCCGCAAGGGAGCGCACCCAACCGTGAGAGTCGCGGGGAGAGGAGGACGAAGAAAAAAGACAAAGAGGAAGACGAGGATAGTAGATGGCATGAGGAGTTGGAGGAGGTAGAAGGGGAACAGTGGGAGGAAGTGGAGGATGAAGGACCAGAAGGAGGAGCATGATGTGGAGGTTCGCCAGGTGTTCTTGGAAGGGGGTCCTCATATCTCATCATGCTACCCTCCACTACCCAACTTATGCCAATGCAACTACCTCCACCACTAATATTCCCACTGCCACTGCCAACGCTACCGCACTACCACCGCAAATTGCACTGCCAGACCGCCACTGCCATTACTATTACTACTGCGACAACTACCACTACCACTACCACTACCAACCACCACCACCACCACCACCACCACCACTTGTCTTTCGGTTGCGTAGCCCTTTTTTGGCTGAGGTGGGGTCCGTCATCCGAGAACCCACATGACTTCTAGGGCCCGTTCCAGGATTCTGGATTCGCCCCCAGCTGCTGCTGACCTGTCCAACCGTCGAGTTCGTGACGAGACCCATGGCGGCTTGTGGTCCGAAGAGAATATATTCCTCTTGCCGGACATTCCTGTGAAGCGCCAGCGTGTCACATGGCGCAAATACCCTACAGGCGTCTGGCTCTGCAAGCTCAAAGGCCTTCAAGCTGGCGAATCCAGAGTGGTCAGCGAGCCTGTGTTTTCTTCGCCCGCGTCTAGTGGCCGTGCGAGTGCTACAGACACACCGTCGCCGTCGCCCAGGCCGACCAGTGCACTCGCATCCGAAGTTGTGGACCTCACATCAGAATAGATTGATAGAGTACTCTGACTCCCCGGGGGAACGGGAGCAGAAGCTGAGTGAAAAACTCAGAGACGCCGCGCCGGCATCATCGTCGTCAGGTCGCCGATGTCGCCGCCGCCGCCGCCATCGTATCCCTCATCTTGCTGCTTTTCCTCTTCGGTCTCCTCTGCTCCTGCGTTTGCTGCTGCTCCTCCTCCTCCTCCTCCGCCTCCTCCCCCCTCCCCCTCAGGACAATCGGATAATATGGGCGTGCGAATCGAATCGAATCCACCTCCCCCCAGTGGGCCCTGCGTCCTGGGCGGGCTCCTGACGGCTGACGGGCCCTGAGTGCGAGGAAACGCGAGGAGGAGCAGGAGGAGAATCGTCAGCAGGAGCGGGGGCACGAGGATGAAGGAGGAGCGCCAGGAGAAAAGGGAGAGAAGGAGGAGGAGGAGGAGGAGGACTAGGAGGAGGTCTTCTTGGGGTATCCAAAGCGGTCGCGGGTCACGCCGAGGCGCGGGGCCCTGGCGGGGTTATCTGTGGCGTTCGGTGAAAATTACTAGCCCCGGGACCCCCGGGAGGTGAGGAGCCGCGTCCGCCTCGTGGCGAGAGGGTTGGTCCCAGGCGTCGTCCAGGGGAGGACCCTCGCGCCGCGCTGGACATCCACTGCGGATGCTCGGCGAGCGTGCACTTGAGTCAGCAGCTCTTGCCACTGAGGGCTCTGAGCTAGCTGCAAGCCGTATTCCTCCTCCGGACTGGCAAATCGCATTTGCTCGATGGAACATTTCCACAGACGCGCCGGAACGGCAACCCAGACGGTGCCTCCTTCGCACAGCACGACCACCCGGGGGCCCGTCCAGCAGGCCCGTCGGCGACCGAGCGCATCAGCTCTCGACGAGGCACGGCTGAGGTTGCGCCACACAAACACCCACTGGCCCGGCGTGAAGCTCTTGATCGCCGGGGCCCGAGCCTTGGAAACACGGCTTATCTTCTCGTGCGCGTTGGCCTCTATGGCCAGTCGCCGTGCCGCGGCCCTGACCTCCTGAGATCGGGCGAACTCGGCACCAGCAGAGTCCTGCTCTGACGCTGGGCTCAGCATGTCGCGCCACCCGGGCACGGCCCCTGTGTCGTCCGATAGGATGTCGTGGGGAAGCCTGGGGTTCTGGCCGAAAACCAGCTGAGCTGGTGAAAACCCTCCTCGGTGCCAGAAACGATTTTTGTGCGCGACCAGCTCATGCACCAGTTCATCGAGCTCGTCCAGAGAACCCGGGAGGGAGGAGCCAGCGTCGAGCTCCTGCTTAACCCGATCTTTCACCCAACCCCCGTGGCGTTCAACTCGGCCGTTTTGCCACGGGCTGTCTGCGTCGCAGACATGATGCATCACCCCCCACTGCTCCAGGCCCCTGGCAAAGCGCTCCCCGAACTCAGAACCACCGTCCGAGATCATGAAGTCGGGGGCTCCGAACGGGCGGATCCATCCGGCTACGAAGGCCCTCCACACGGAGGCAGCTCTGGCATCGGCGAGTCTGACACAGAGCTGGAGATTGGACCCGTGGTCCACGACGTTCATAAACGGGTGAATCGTGCCCTGGAAGTCCAGATAGAATAAATCTATGCCGACGATGTGATTGAACCTGAAAGTGCGCGGCAGAGCCACCTTCCTATGGTTGCTCGCTCGCTGTCGCTCGGCACACTCAGAGCATCTGAACTTGTTACGGGCCCACCGAACGAGGTGCCTTTTCACCCCACCAGCTCGGAGCACACGGCAAAACTTGCGAACATCGGGGTGACCCATGTTCACATGCAGCTTGTAAATGAGACGTTTTTCTTCCTCGCTCGGATCCTCGTCGGGAATAACGGCTCCCTTCCGGCCGTCGACTGGTCGAGTCTCAGGCTCGTCCCCGCTGTCGTCAAGCTCATCTTCCTCGGCTTCCGCCTCCTCGCCGAGGGGATCGCCTTCGCCAGCCTCCGCCGGAAACGAGAGCTCGGACAGCTCGGCCCACGTAGGCCTCGCCTCCTTGGACACCCCCTGCCACTGTTCTGCCACCGCGCGAGCCACTCGCCTAACAAACTTGGATGGGTAGCGGGCGGCTCGGGACGTCTGCCAGCTGCCCTCAAGGATGGCATGCTTGTGGGTACCGTCGCAGAGGTGGCCGTCCAAGGCCCTGAGGACTCGGGGGTGGTTACTCAAAATACCCGTGGGCTTCTTGTTCAGGCCCCTCTCGTCCACTTGAAGCCCGAACATGCACATGTCCAGCCTTAGCTTACGGACTCCGGAGAGTGAGGCGACGTATGATACGACCTGAGAGGCCCACGAGCTCGCGTATAGTGGATGCTCGAAGGCGAAGTAACGTCCCTTAGAATGCTGGAAGGCCGCGATCTCCATGCAGAGAGCGAGATCTCTCAGACCATCGATCACCGCCCGACGCCACTCCTCAGGGTCCCGCTTGTTTTTATTTAACCGATTGATTGCAGAGAATATCCGACACTCCGAACAGAGCCAGACAAAGTCCGGCTCCTCTTCCTCGAGAAGGCACCAGAGCTCCTGAACCTGCCCAGGGTCCGAGGAGTCCCAGCCCGTGAGTCGGTCCAGACTGGGCCGGCTCCCTAGAGGAGCCCCGAGCTTCTGGACCTCTGGGGCCATCCGGGGAGGGGAGAAAATCTCAAGGAAAGCGGTCTTCCCTCTCCTCCGAGGGTTCCTCTCAGGCTCAGCAGCGCCTTGGCCGACGGCGTTCTTGCTTCCTGGGTGCTGCTGCGCTGCCCTTGCGACAGCTCGTGATACCGCTGCTGGGCACGCAACCTCTCGATCATCGTTCCAGACATCGCCATCAAGCCAGATGCCTTCCTCGTCTCGAAGATCCTTTCGACCCTGGGTCCGACCGACGGCCTCCTGGAGGCCTGGAGGAAAGTCCGGGAAAGAGGGAAAGGAAAAGGAGACGGACCGGTCTTTGGGATGGCAGCCCTCTGACGTCGATGACGGGAGATGGGAAGGAGAGACGACCTGAGGGAGGTGATTCTTTCGAGGCTCCTCCTCGGCGCAGCAGCCGCATGCCGAGGGACAGGCCTGCAGCCGCAAGACAGAAGTCCTAGGCTCCCGAATCCCGGAAGCCAGTAGTCGCTGGCGTCGTGGCCGGCTCAGACTAGATCCCATCCCTCGTAGGACTGAGTTGTGGTAGTGACCGTCGTCGTTCCCGTCCACGAATCTCCGCTGCCCTGCATGTTGCTCGGGTCCTCCGGCGGAGGCGGCGGCTGCTCCAAGCCCGAGCTGCTCGACGCTGCGCCCGACGCTTGGATCTGGGCGTTCTGGTGACTCACCAGGCCCTGGATCGCCGTGCCGATCTGGACCATCATGACCACCATCTGCTGGGTGGCCGCATTGATGTTGTTCACGGTCACCGCGATATTGTCCAGGGACGTCTGGATGAAGTCGAGGTTCTCCCCGAAATGCTCGAAGCCGCCGAGGATCCGCTGGATGGTGACGCAGCTCTGGTGTATCTGCATCAGTCCTTCCTCCAGCCCGGCAGGGAAGCTCTGGATGTTCGTGGCGACAGCAATCATCTGGTTGAGCGTCTCCTGCACCTGGCCCAACGCCTTGACGCCCTCCGGTATGTTGTGCAGCTGCCACTGCATCGCTTGAAGGTGGCCGCTCAGCTGATTGACGACGTTTAGCGCCGCAGCGCCTTGCTGAAATCCCTCGTTCTGTTGAAGGATGTCGACTGCCCGCTGGGCTGAGCGAGCTGCCGATCTCGCTGCCTGGGCGGCCGACTCGGGACGGTCCTCGTCGTTCGGGCTAGCACCTGGACCATTCTTGGGAATCCAGGTGATGCGAGCGCCGCAGGCGGTGCACTTGGACCCGCTGCGCCACTGGTTCCCGTAGTACCGAATCTGATGATCTGGATGAGAGCAGCCTACCACTGGCGGTGGCTTGGCTGGCACCTGGCCTCCTCCTGGAAGTGTTGTCATCGGCACTGCTCTTCCTGCGGCGGGTGGTCCCGACACTGACGATGCTCTGGCCTGTGGTGACAGCATGCCAGCCTGAGGAGGTGACTTCCTGGGGGGGCCGCGTGCAGAAGGTCTGTGTCCTGCTGGTCCTCCTGCTGGAGTGGAGTCTGCCGGCGCATGGGGCTGATAAGCTCCTGCCCCGCTCGCTGCTGCTCCAGCGCCATCGACTGCTGCCCCCACTCCCTGAGCCACTGCTGCTCGTAGCTCTCCAGCTCGTGCTGCTGCCCTCTGCTTGCTGAACCCGAACGCCTCTGCGCCATGCTGGGGCGCAGTGCCCGTCGGGCCTGAGCGTCCGGCAATCGCTCCTGGAGCGTGATGCGGCACGAAGTCTGGCGGCGGATGGTCTGGTGGCGGTGGCTGGGCCACCTGACCCGACGAAGCCGCCGCCCCTGAGGCCGGGGCTGCTCCAGCGCTCTGGGCGCCTGATGCTTGAGACGGAGGCCACCCATATGGGTAGCCCTCCCCCATCTGGAGCTGGGGGACCTGAAAGGGTTCGCTGTCGGAGTCCGACTGTAGTGTCATCATCTCGTGGTTGGCCTCTTGGTCCTCCAGCTCGGCTGCCTGCTGTAGGGTCTGGGCTGCAGCTTGTTCCCGACGCATCTGACGCAGTCTCTCCTGCGTCTCCTCCAGAGCCTTGGGGGGCTTCTTCAGCGCCAGTACCGGCGCTGGACTCGGGGCAGACTGCACCATCACTCCGGCGAGAAGCGCCAGGGTCGTCGCGAGCACATGCATGGTGATGCCGGTGTCTACGGCACACGCTTGACCGAGGGAGCGATCCTGGTTGAAAAGCGGTCAATCTCGAAAGCACTTGCCTGAGGCTCGAGCCTAAAGCGGCTACGGAGAGGAGTAATCCCAGAGCCGAGGGCACCCTGGATCGTCCCGACTTCTCGTACTCGCTGTGCCTGACCATCGCCTTAGCTTTTCCAGATGATCCTAAGGCCCTGACTGGTTCGCGGGACGCTAACTGAGCCCGTGACCTGAAGACCCCCGTAATGAACCCCACGTGGCCCGCCAAGAGACCCATAGACGTCTGGCCGCTCGGGGCCTCGCACAAGACAACCCCGAAGCTCAACAGGAGACCGAACAAGACTCCGTACAGCACGACGTGATGAATGATGATCCCGTATCCGCGAAGCTCCCCGGACTCCAGCATCTCCGGAGGCTTGTCTGATTCTAGCATGAAGGCGCCAGCGGACAGAAAGGGGTACTTCCGCAAAGCAGCGTCTGGGATCTGCAGCGGTGCTTCTAACGGCTGCACTATCGTGGCCATTCGATGGCCTGATCCCAAGCGTGTCAAAGGAATGTCCACCTCCAGGGTGGTCGAATTCATCACGTTCTGAGGCAAATCTATCACGCAACCAAGGAACTCCAACAGGTTCACCGACAAAATGTGGGGAACCTCCTCGAGGAGGACCGTAGTCTCTATGATCCCCAGCACTCCGCCCAGGCACAGCGGGAAAAGCACGGAGGTCACGACCTTCGCCATGCCTCCGACTCCGTGTGCTGCTCTCGGCCGCTGGTGCTGCTTCGGGATTGTCTCGAACTTCAGGCCCACTGCCGCGAGCGCCAGCGACTCGCGGTTCAGCGCCGTCAAGCCCACGAGGTCGCTCCCGGCGCCTGGGTCGACGAGGCCCTGAGTGGGCTTGCCGACCAAGTAGATGCCGGCGTCCTGCATCGCCTGGCCCAGCTCCTTCCACTGGTCCAGCAGCTCGGGAGTGACGACCCAGTCCCCGGAGCCGGACACGACCCCGTCGAACATGTAGGCCGACATCCCCTTCCGCTGGTTGGCGTACTTGGGGTTGTCCTTCTCTGGGCACTCTCGGTGCCAATGACCTTTCTGCTTGCAGATGCCGCACCTGGTGATCTTCATGAGCTGCTCGGGAGACAGCTTCTTGCGGCTGAGTCCTGAACCTCGGGCGCCACTGCCTCCACCGCGTCCTCGCTCCTGTCGGCCGCGGCCACCACGATCCGTCCGTCCTCCAGTCGGGCGAGACCGTGGCTGCGAGGCGCTCCCGGCGCCTCCTGGCCGCGGCCTCGGGGCAAAGTACTCGCGGTCGCGCTTGGCCGCCCTCTTGATGTCTTTGTTCTGCTTCCAGGTGCGCTGGTTGGACCTCGACTCGATCATGGCCATCGCCTCATCGAGCTGCGTCTCGTCGAGGTCTAGGTCCTCCAGCTCTGCCAAGATGGCAGCCTCGTCCTCCTCGTCGAAGTCGTCGTCGTAGAAGTCCCCGTCCAGCTCGACGTCTTCCTCTGAGCCTACCTCGGACCGACCGACCGGGTAAGAGGGAGGAGGAGGGGGAGGGAAACTGCTCTGGGCGCCAGACTCTTCGGTCTCGACGGCCGGCAAGGCTGTCGTCGTGCGCCTACCAGGCAACAGGCGCTCAGATCCCGATGCGTCCATTTGCCTGAGGGCCCAGGTGACGCTCTCGTAGTCCAGCTGTCCACGAGTGAGCGTGCGCAGGTTCTGCATACTCTGTCCCGATAGACCAGCACCTTCCTCGAGCATCAGGCCCTTCATCTTGGACGACAGCCAGAGCTCGTTGGCTTCTGCCTCCTGGAACTGGGACTCTCGTCTCATGACGTACTGCGTGAGACTCTCTTTGCTCTCTCTGGCTGCCTCGAAGAGGGCGCGCCTGCCAGTGCGTCTGAGCTCGTCGCCCTCTCGCTCGCCTATCATCAGATTCATCCTCTCGAGCACTGTGGTGATCCAGCTGGCTCCAGAGGTCTACTGCTCCGACAAATCCTCGAACCTAGCCTGCATATTCCAGTCGAACAGTTTGAGAAACTTTTCGTATCTGCGCCAAACGGGGACATCTGTGTTGTTGTCCCAACGTTTGAGTGCGCTCCGCCATTGTCTATAGTGCGTCCATCCCGGCCACGCCGGAGGATCTGAGAAATCACCCTTGACTCCTCCTCCACTCCAGCTGCCGGAGTACCAACTGTCGCGCTGGCCCCAGCCGGCGCTCCAGCTGTCCTTGCTGTAGTCCTGCCAGGCGTCATGCTGGTCGGCCTCGGCGCGCTTGTGGTCGGGCTGCCGCCACTCGCCGTCTCGCCACCAGCTGTCCTGGCGCCAATCTGCTACTGCTGCTGCTGCTGCTGCTGCTGCTGCTGCTGCTGCTGCTGCTGCTGCTGCTTGCCATGGATCATCTTGTCGGCCCTCGGTAGTAGCCTGTGGCTGCTCAGGCTTGGCCGTCTGGGGCGCCCCCGCGGCGCTCATGGTCTCTCGGACCATCCCCGAGACCAGGTCCCTGAGCTGCTCCTTCGTCACTGTCGTCTGTCCTGCCTCCGCTGCTCCTGATGCAGCGGTCGCCGACTCTTCACCACCACCACCGATGACGGCTCCTATGAAGCCCTCGTCGTCTGCGGGCATCTCCGCTGTCCGCGCCGCTCCGTCGGCGCGAGCCCGGCCCGCGGCCGGAGGCACTCGAGCGGCGTCTGGCCGTGGCCCTCAAGGCCGCGCCGCGCCACCCATGGCCCCCCTGGCCGGGAACCAGGCTCCGCTACCAACTGTGGCAGCAGCAGGGGCAGTAAATGCTTGTCCCTTGAGCCAGATCGGATAACAGTGACAGGAAACTTCACACAAACCTAAATGCAAAACCTACTGTGCGAAATATGCTCACCTGTCTCACCCCCTTCCCTCCCTCCCCATCCTCGTTCTTCCCCATCTCCTTCCGTGCCCCTCCTGCTATACTGCTGCGGTTCCTCCTCCCCCCCCTCCTCCTTGCTCCTCTCCAACGGCCCAGCTGGCTTTCAGACCGCGGACCTGCGGGCCCGCGATCGCGGCTCCCGCGTTCCCGAGGCGTTTTTTCCAGGAGCTCGCTGCAGAGCTGCGACGGACGCCCAGATTACTGTCAATACAGATCGCGGGCCTGACTTTTCCAGCGTGTCGTGAATTATCCTCGAGGTGCGGGGAGGGAGCGGGGGGGAGGAGAAGTATGAGGATAACGAGCAGGGTGAGACGGAGAAGGTGACGCGAATGAGGAGGGGGAGGGATGGTAGATACCCGATGAGGGGGGCAAGCGGCTTAGCGTCCCCCAGCCCCCCCCCCCGGCGAGTTCGTGGGGAACATCCGTTGTCTTCTTCTGTGCCCACCGATCCTTTGCGGCCAGCGCGCCACGCGGGGAAACGTTCCACCACATTTTTTCAAGACTTAGGTCGGGCATGTCCGCCTACAGGCGGATTTTGGACGACAGATCGGATTTTTCATGCAGAACTAGTCTCGAAAAGTCGTCCCCTGATTATTTTTGGGCTATTCTTGAATATTCCTCCTGAAGAGGGACATGCCCGACTGAATTCCAAGGCCCACCCTCCCGAGGCCACCCTTGGACGCCCCAACGGCCCGCGGGACGCCCCTCTCCAGGTCCAGGGATAGGGGGCAGGGGGAGTGGTAACTTTAAGTCGGGCCTGTCCCTCTGGAGGAAAATATTCAAAAGTACTCAAACAATAGTCGGTGGACGATTTTTCGACTAATTTTCTCCGCCTCCTTCTCCCCTTATTCTCCTCTGCTTCCTCTCGTTCTGCAACATGTTTGAAGACTTCCCACATGGAGGAACAAGAGCGCTCTCAATGGAGTTATGGTTCGGATTTCGAAGAACTGCGCTCTCAAACCTCTGACCGCATGTGCTCCGCCTGCTAGCGTAGCAGCACTTGCACCTTGTTTGAAATCCCGAAGCTCGGCTGTTCAATCTAATCGTGTTCCATGGGTTTACACCCTGGTCGCACGTTTATTGATCGTGATGGTCTTAGCTGAGGGTCTCTTCGGCAGGAGCAGGACACGTGCCAGCGCTCTTCTCTTGGCTCAGGATGCCCTCGCTTTCATCTCCTTCCTTCTTCGGTTGCTGTACTACGCTTTGGGCTTGATCCGTATAACCCCACTCTGTGCTTCAGGCCTCCGCGTGCAGCTCTCTGACGATTGTGTAGGGGATCGGCACCGATTGTTAGCATGCGTTGCCGTCGGTCCAATATCGTCGTCGAGGGAAAAAAAGAGAGCGCTCACAATGGAGCCAAGCACCACAGAAGCGAGGTCGAACTCTCCGCTCAGGAGTCTTTGGGGCTTCTGGGTCCCGGGTGCGCGCCCGATAGGGCCCCTCTCCCCAACAGCTGACTTTTGGCCCACTTGCGGCCCTTCTGCCCTGCTGGGGTGTCCGGTGAATGCCCGACTGTTTGTGCCCACCCACCCTGCGGCCGGCGCGCCACGCGGGGAAACGTTCCACCACACTTTTCCAAGAGTCACCCTCCCTCCTTAGCGTTTTTGTTTGCGTTTACGTCTATGGCGTTTATGTTCGTCTTCGACCGACGGAGAGTCTTTTGGGCGACCTGTGGAGGCTTTCTGGGGGCTCGCCTTCTCCTCCTCCTCTTCCTCCTTCTCCTCCTCCCCCTCCTCCTCCTCCTCCTCCTCCTCCTTCTCCTCCCTCCCGAGGCCGCCCTGGACGCTCCAACGACACGCGGTGCGCCCTCTCCAGGTTCAGGGGTATGGGGGCAGGGGGAGGGGCAAATCCCTGTTCCGAAGGGGGAGGGGTAATCCATCCTCCTCCTCCTGCTCCTCCTCCTTCTCCTCCTCCTCCTCTTCTAGCTCCTACTCCTCCTCTGGCTCCTCCTTCTCTAGCTCCTCCTTCATCTCCTCCTCCTCCTCCTCCTCCTCCTCCTCCTCTAGCTCCTCCTCCTCTGGCTCCTTCTCCTCATCCTGCTCCCGAATGGGGGTCGGAAGAAGAGGCGGTCGAAACCATTCGCACCCTGAAAGGGCTGGTGGGACTGTCAGGGCGGCGTTGCTCCGCCTCCACCCGTCGGAGCCAGGAACATCGCCTCTTGCATGCCCTCTTGGAGCGCTCTGGGGTGTTCTTGGGGCCAAGTGGGCACTTGCTTGATGCCCCCCTCTCGGGGCCATCTGGGGCGATCTTGGAGCCATCCCGAGGTGTCAAACATTATCCGGGCGAAGGACCCAACCAGATGCAGTTGTGAGCACCGTCGTTGTGGGTATCGCCTTCGGTGGATCTCCCTATGGTCCCGCGGAGCGTGTGAAGGGTGTGCTGACTCGGGTGCGTGTGCGCTATGCGGACCCTGCCGCTAAGGCCTTCGGTGGAACTCCCTCTGGGGCCATGCAGCGTTTGAGGGTATGCCGAATCGGGTGCGGGTGCGCCATGCGGACTGTGCCGGGTCGTTCGGTGGAGCTCTCTACGGGCCCACGAAGTGTTAGAGGGTATGCCGAATCGGGTGCGTGTGCGCTATGCGGATTGTCATTGAGGCCTTCGGTGGAGCTCCCTGTGTGGCCACGAAGCGTGTGACGGGTGTGCCGACTCGGGTGCGGGTACGCCATGCGGACTGTGCCACGCTCCTGTCGTGCTCGGAAATCCTGTCGCCATTTGAGCTCAGGATGCAGTTATCCCCTGGATGCGAAGTGGATACCTCTAGCCCGAGGCAGTGCCAGGGCGTCTGCGCTCGACATCCTTGTCAGCTAGTACCCAAAGGGCTGGCCGGCGGCCCAATCCGGGGACTCTTCCCCAGCCGCTGCGAACTGGTCACGCCTTGCGCATGGCGCCGTGGGGTTGTCGATTGGTTCCGAAGCCGCCATGGATCACGTCGCAAGGTTATCAATACAACGACGGCGATCCACCACTGCCTAGGCACACGGGGCAAACGTGGAGTGGTTACAACCAGTACTGGTCCAAGGGGAAGCGCAGCCGACCGATGATGTAATGTCGCTCGTGCGGCAAGTGGCTCCTCACAAATCGACTCAGGGCGAAGCAGTGGACGTGTGCGAGCGGTGCCAAGTGTCGTGCGAGCGATCATTTTGCTGGTCTTTCTACTGCAGACGATGCTCCCCGGTCTCAGTACCAGCAGATGCATGCCCCCGCTGCCGTCGCCAAGCTGGCAGCAGACGCCGCAGCGGATGCTCGTACCAGGGAAGGCTGCAGAGAGCCTCGTGCTTGCCATGCAACCTCTCCATGCCGCAGCCAAGCCGAAGTCGCCTGGCCGAGGGTTGCAGCAAGCCGCGGCTCGGCTCCAGAGCGGCCGGAAGGCCTCGGAAAAGGGGCTGAGGACCAGTGGAAGCGTGCGAAGCGGAAGCTCGAACGGTGCGAGGAGGAGCTTCACACATGTATTGGAGAAATCGCTGCAGCAGAGAAGGGTGACATAGAGAAGACAAAGGAACTCCTGCCGCAGGTGGGTCAGCCTGCGGCCAGGACAGCAGTATGGGACATTCAGGAGGCGCTCGACGGCAAACTGGCCCTTGAGGTCTGTCTGGGCATGGACATCGCCGAATTGGGCCTCGAGCAGTCAGATCATGGCTTACTCCAGAAGACGAAGGCGGTGTGTGTGTTGGAGGCCATGCTCCAGCCGGCAGTGCGCGAGAGCTACGGGGCGGGGCCATCAATGGCTGGCCCCGGTAGCGCAGGGAGAGGGTCGCAGATGTCATGGAGAGAGCGCGCAAAAAGGGGGCAAGCAACGACGGGAAGGCCCGCGAGCAGGGCCAGGCGGCGAGCCGAGGCGCGGCGACGGGCGCCGTCGGTGGAGGTCAGCCTGCAGACCCCGCCCCTCGGGCAGGCGCGGGCGTGGCGGGGGCGGCGGCGGGCCGAGGCCGGGCCGCGACCCGTGCCCCTCGGGCCGGTGCCGACGCGTCCGCCGGCCCCATCAGGAGTTGCTGGTGCGGCGGCCAGGCCCCGGGGGGAAGTGGGGGAGAGGGTCGAGGGCGTCCGTGCAGAGGCGGGCGGCGCGCAGCCCAGAGTGGAGCAAGAATGGTGGAGTGAGGGCGCCGTGCGTGAGGAGCTCGTCGGGTTCGGGCCCTGCCAGTGCGAGTCTCTTGGGAGGAGCCAGATCTGGCACTGTCGTCCTGCCTGAGTTGCGCGTGCTGCCTGCCGACCTGCGCGGGGGCGCCCCATGACTGGAGTGGTCTGGGTTGCCAGCCAGTTGTCTCGACATCTGGTCCCCCCCCAAGGCGATCGCCAAGGCGGGCGGTGTCATCGCGGGGAAGAGAGGCATCTTTCTACCAATCCTTACCAGGAGTTGGGGCTCAGGCGCGCAGTCAAGTCTGAGACTGCCGGGGCAGGTTTGGGTTTGAACTTCCGCGGCGTTGTTGGTTGTCTACTGAAGGTCGGTGGTCAATCGACTTCCTTGTTTGGTCTGCATCTCACAGTCTGCAGTGAAGTTGGAGGGCGCGCCGCTGGACCCCCGGGAGGGGGGGCGGGTCGGGCCCGCCCCCTTTCGCCGGTCTGTCGTCGGGAAGCCCCTTCCTTTCCCAGTCCGTCGTCGGGGGCCCGACTCCTTTCCCATCTGTTGTCGACGAACTCCTTCTTTTGGAAAGGGTGGGGCGTGTGTGTGTGTGTGTGTGCGTGTGTGGGGGGCTGCCCCCCCCCCCCCCCTCTCCCTTTGGATTCAAAGTTCGGGCCCCCCTCCTTCCTTTCGCCGCGCGCCTGCTGGCCCCGCT
>CAUYUJ010017639.1:0-225472 GCA_963575745.1 Prorocentrum cordatum | reverse complement strand
GAGAGGAGGAGGAGGAGAGAGCACCAGGAAGGAGAGGACGAGCAGACGAGGAGGACGAGAAACGAGGACCGACATGAGGAAGAGGAGGAGAGGAGGAGGGGAGGAGGCAAGCAGGAAAAGAGGAGGAGAGAGTAGTATGCAGGCTGAGGCTAGGCTGTGACTGCGACTGCCGTTGCCGCTGCGACTGTCAGGAGAAAGAGGAGGAGAGGAGGAGGCAGGCTGAGGCTGAGGCTGTGACTGCGACTGCCGTTGCCGCTGCGACTGTCATCGCGAATGCGACTACGACTGCGAGAACAGCAGAATTCGACAACTGGATTTTCATCTGAATCTTAAGGGGAATGCTTTCAGATATGCTTCTACACATCGCTGTTAGGTTGCTTTGCCGGGATAATCTTTTCTCTATCTTCAATTTCCTTGGGACTGGCGACGACGACGAAGACGAAGACGACGAAGGCGACGACAGCGCTTCACACACGCCGAAGGCTCGGCGTTTCTTTTTCCAAACCATCCTGTGGTGTTGGGTCCTCGTTTTGAAGAGACGGTTCCCGCGGTCCTCCTCCCTCCTTCCTCCCTCCCCCTCCTCCCCCTCCTCCCTCCTCCCTGCGTTTCACCCATCCAGTATTGCGCTTCGTGGCCCCATAGGGAGCTCCACCGAAGCCCCCAGTGGGACAGTCCGCATGCGTCAGGGAAACCCAAATCGTCACACCCCTCACACGCTTCGTGGCCCCATAGGGAGCTCCACCGAAGGCCCCTGTGCCACCGCCCGCATGCGTCCCGAAAACCCCATGTGGCCCACTCCTCACACGCTTCGTGGCCCCATAGGGAGCTCCACCGAGGGCCCCAGTGCCACCGCCCGCATGCGTCCTGGAAACCAAATTCTGTACGCTTCGCGTATCCCCACCAGCCCATCTCACAGCAGCAACTCTCGCGAAGCATGCCGACAGTCGTGTTTTTCAGGCGTGTGTCCGCTTGGCCCCGCATATCTCCCCTGTTCCTCCTTCCTCCCGCCTCCTTGTACATCCTCCTTGTGGGGGGAGCGGGAGAAGGACGAGGCGGAGGAGGAGGGAGAGAAAGCGCTCCTCGTGGTTTGAGTCGTTTGGGGTTTCTCGTCCTGGTGTGAGTCGTTCGGGCCCTTCTTCCTGGTGTGAGTCGTTCGGGCTCTTCGTGGTGTGAGTCGTTCGGGCTCTTCGTCCTGGTGTGAGTCGTTCGGGCTTCTCGTGGTGTGAGTTGTTCGGGCCCCTCGTCCTGGTGTGAGTCGTTCGGGCCCCTCCTCCTGGTGTGACTCGTTCGGGCTCCTCGTGGTGTGAGTCGTTCGGGGCCCGCGTCGTGGTGTGAGTCGTTCGGGCTCCTCGTGGTGTGAGTCGTTCGGGCGCCTCGTCCTGGTGTGAGTCGTTCGGGCCCCTCCTTCTGGTGTGAGTCGTTCGGGCTCTTCGTGGTGTGAGTCGTTCGGGCCCCTCGTCCTGGTGTGAGTCGTTCGGGCTCCTCGTGGCGTGAGGCGTTCGGGCACCTCGTCCCCTTTTGGGGCGTCTTGGGGGCCTCTTGGCGGCCCCAGGGGCTTCTAGGAGCGTCTTGGGTGCCTTGGGGGAGCCTCTTCGGGCCTCTTGGGAGCCTCTTGGAGGCCGTTTGGGGCGTCTTGGGGGCCTCTTGGCGGCCCCAGGGGCTTCCAGGAGCGTCTTGGGTGCCTCGGGGGAGCCTCTTGGGGCCTCTTGGGGGCCTCTTGGGGGCATCTTGGGGGCCTCTTGGAGGCCTCTTGGGGGCCTCCTGGGGACCTCTTGGGGCCATCTTGGGGCCCCTTGGTGCCTCCTGGGCGCTTCTTGGGGCCATCTTGGAGGGAAATGGATCAAAGAAGAGGGGAGCTTTAATGAACGCTGCCCCCTCAGAAGGGCAAAATGAGCCCAAAACCTTCGTAAAATCAATGATTTTGCCTTGAAGGAAGAGGAGAACTTTAATGAGCGCTGCCCCCTCAGAAGGCCCAAATGGGGCCAACACCGTAGTAAAATCAATGATTTTGGCTTCACAGAAGAGGAGAGGGTTTTTTCTCCCTCCCCCCGTCGGGGCCAGAATCCTCGTGAGGGTCGTCGTTTTTTAGCCCTCCCAGGAGTCGAAAATGACCCCCCCAACGACCCGCGAGGCGCCCCCTCCAGGCCCAGGGGGAGGGGGTAGGGGGAGGGGTAAACCCCTCCCCGAAGGGGAAGAAGGGGGGTTGAGGACAGAGAGAGCTCTCTAAACCACTCACGCCCAAAGGGCTGGTGGGATTTGGCACACCCCTCACACGCTTCGTGGCCCCAGAAGGAGCTCCACCGAGGCCTGAAAACCCAATTTGGCACACCCCTCACACGTTTCGTGGCCCCATAGGCAGCTCCACCGTCCCGAAAACCCACTGTGGCACACCCCATCACCGGCTTCGTGGCCCCATAGGGAGAGCTCCACCGAAGGCCCCAGTGCCACCGCCCGCATGCGTCCCGGAAACCTAATTTGGCATACCCCTCACACGCATCGTGGCCGTATTGGGAGCTCCACCGAAGCCCCCTGTGCCACCGCCCGCATGCGTCTCAAAATCTTAATGTGGCACACCCCTCACACGTTTCGTGGCCCCATAGAGAGCTCCACCGAAGCCCCCGGTGCCACCGCCCGCATGCGTCCCGAAAGCCCAATTTGGCACACACCTCTCACACGCTTCGTGGCCCATAGGGAGCTCCACCGAAGGTCCCAGTGCCACCGCCCGCATGCGTCCTCCCAACCCGGTACAGCGAGCGTTTCGTGGCCCCATAGAGAGCTCCACCGAAAGTCCCAGTGCTACCGCCCGAATGCGTCCCCCCACCCAGTACAGCGCTTCGTGGCTCCATGGGGAGCTCAACCGGAGGCCCCAGTGCTACCGCCCGCATGCGTCCCCCCCACCCAGTACAGCGCTTCGTGGCCCCATAGGGAGCTCCACTGAAGGCCCTTGTGCCACCGCCCGCATGCGTTCCCCCCCACCCAGTGCAACGCTTCGTGGCCCCATTGGGATTCACAATTGGGGTACCCACATTTGCAGATGATTGGGTCCTTCGCCAGGAAATATTTTTCTTGCAAACGCCAACAATAGCCATCCAATTCGGTACACCAAGCATTTTGTTGTTGCAAGCGAAGAAGGCCTACGGCGAGTCATCGTCGCCCCCTGCCCTTTCGGAAGCGCCCGTGTGGTGAAATGTCGAACAAAAGTGCGGTCATGCTAATGGACTGCGTGTTCCCCCTAAGTTTGAGACAACGCTGGGGGAAGGCTGGGGAAGGGGCTCTCTGGGGTCATCTTGGGTCTCTCTTGGGGCTCTTTTCGGACCAGCTCGGCCAAATTAAGGGCCTCTTGGGGCTCTCATGGGCCACCTGGGGATCTCTTGGGCTGTCTTAGAGTGCTCTCGGGCCGTCTGAAGCATTCGGAGACCGTCTTGGGGTCATATCTGGGGCGCCCTTGGGATGTCTTGGGGCCCCCTTAGGCCGTTTTGGGGCTATGGTGGGTTCGTTTAGGGGGCCACCGTCGTGGGGCCCTCTCCTGGGCCTCTTGGACAGTCTTGGGGCCGTTGTCGTTTTTTTTTGTTCTGCTCGGAAGCCCGAGAAGACGAGATTGTGGCAAATGTTGGAAGCGTAAGAGGCAATACCCTTGGCCTCCTGGGGGCCTCACGGGGTCCTCCTGGAACAACGTGAGGCGTCTTAGGGGCTCCTTTGGCTGTCTTGAGGCAAGACTGGGCCTTCTTGGGTCCGTCTGGGGCCGTCTTATGGCCATCTTGGGGCCGTCTTGGGCTTTCTTGGGGCCTTCTTGGAGCCGTCTTGGGACCGTCTTGGGCGCGATCTTAGGCAATCTTGGAGAAGAATTTCTGAATGTTTGTGTGGTTTCTGTTTTTCCTGGTGGCCAGCGTTGTGCCAGCGGCCACCGAGAGTATTTTAGAAGGGCCTAACAAGTTTTGAACATCTGGCTCGCCAAGCGCCCCTCCAGCAGGCTCTTGGGGCGGCGGATTGAAGACGCATGTGGCGAATCACCGCCGCCCCCTGCCTTTTGCAAACGCCCATACGACCAACCGTTTGGCCGACGTTTGGCCGCTATTTGATTATGTGTTCCCCCAGCTGTCGTGGAACCCTTCGGAAAGCAAAAACACTTGGGAGAGGAAGAGAAAGGTCGGGGAGGGAGGAGGAGGGCTGAGGACCAGGATGAGGATGCGGACGAGGATGAGGATGATGATGATGATGAGGAGGAGGAGGAGAAGGAGGAGGAGGAGGAGGAGGAGGATGAGGAGGATGTGCATGAGGAGGAGGAGAAGGAGGCGGAGGAGGAGGAGGAGGTTGAGGAGGAGGAGGAGGAGGAAGAGCACGAGGAGCAAAAACAGGAGCCATCTGGAGGCACTCTTGGGGCCTCCTGGGGGCTTCCTGTGAACCTCTCCAGGGGCCTATAGAGGGCCTCTTGAGGTCCCGGGGCCATCTGGTGGGCCTCTGGGGGGCCGTCTGGTGGGCCTCTTCAGGGCCCCTTGGGCCATCTTGGGGCGATCTTGGGGGTATCGTGGGCCGTCTTGGAGCGGCGGAAACCGGACACAGCGATAGTTATAATTTCATGGAAAAAACCGCTCGGAACATCCAGGATTTTGGCCTCGTGGATGTCCTCTTGGAGCCCTCTTGGGGCGTCTTCAGCCGTCTGGAGGGCATCTCGGGCTGTATTAGGGCGGGCTGCTCCCAAACGGTTCCGTGGCCCAGGCCAGTGGTCCCCGGAGCTCCCGTGGGGCTCTGGAGTTTCTTGTGGGCCCTAGTGGGCCTGTGTCCTTCCCGGTTCCTTTCTCCCTGTTTTTCTCTCCTCGGGCTTAGCATGTGTGTAATGCTCCGCTTTTTAGTTAATTGTGAACATCCGTATTCTCGTGTCTTTGTTTGGCTCACGGCCCCTTTCGCATGTGCCTAGTAAAATGGTTCCCCCTTGCCCTTTTGGCCTCTCATCTCTCCCAGCCCCGTCGAGTTAAATCAATGGTAGCGGAGCAGACGATGGCGAGGGGCAGCAGCGGACCACCAAGACCACGGGCACAGTAGCAGAGGGGCCACCACTTAGTAGGCAACGGGCCAAACGGATCGACCAGCGAATGACCCTCTCATGGACCAGGATCCGTGGGAGACGGCAGACGGCAGCTGGTGGATGAATGCAGAGGGGCCCGCACCGAGATGGCATTGGCACGAGACGGAATGGGCAGCACATGACACAGACTGGAGCGACCAGCGGGCGGAGTCCGGGGACAGTCACGGTCGCGCGCGTCCCAGAGCATTCGGAGCGCCCCCAGTATGGCTCGGCTATGACCATCTCGACGTATTTCGGAGTAATCTACGAGCATGGTCGAGGCGCACAGGCTACGTGGACGAAGTTCAGGCAGGCAAAGTTCTCGAGACTCTTCCCATATATGTGCACGTAGACTGCAAGCTGATTAGATCGTCGTTTGACGTCCGAGATGGAGTTGACAAAAGGTCAGATCACTTGTCTGTTATGATTGGAGAGCGCCCGGGCGACCGTGAGAGACAAGCTCATAACGAGGTGCTCTTCGACTACGCTATCAGACGTGGAGAAAGCATCGCAGACTACGTTGTGCGGAGGGATGCTCATATCATTCAGGCGGAGACCTACGGCCTTATCTTCCCCGATAAGGTCAAGTCAGGCATCCTGTAAGAGGGAGCCAACGTGACTCCACAGAACAAGGTGCATCTTAGGACGCTGGCCGCAGGAGACACTAGCTCAGAGGCAATTCGGAAGGCTCTTTTGATATTTGGTGTTCGTGAGTAGAGCGTTCTCCCCTCCTCGACCGCTCTGGGATCTGGCCATGGCAAGCCACATGCGGCCGACACTGGTGAATCGGACGAAGGGACACCACCGCCACCGACGCTCTGGGACGACGCGGAGTCCGTGTCTTTCTACGGCGAGGTCGACGACAGCTTCGACATGCCCGAGCAGGACGCCACGTTTCTGGAAGCGCTGGAGCAGCGGGATTTCGGCGAAGAAGAGCCCATGCCAGTCTTGACAGCCATCATCGAGGAGAAAGTCGGGAAAGAGAAGTGGACATCCCGGGGGGAAGAAGCTCGCCATCTAGAGGCGAATCGCAAGGTGGTTCGTGATTTCTTCGACCGCAGGGGAGCAGTTCGCCGTGGGTTTCGTCGCGTGACTTCCGTCGATCTCGAGAAGAAGACTAGGTGCGCCACTGCGGGGGGCGCGGCCATTGGGCCGAGGACTGCGGAAGCCCTTCAGGTCCAAGAGCGACCGGCTGGCCGCCGAAAAGTCATCGCTCGCGCCAGGATGTGGAGCCTCATTCTCAGGTCACTGCTTCTCGAGCGATGGAGGCGACCCCACCCACTGCGAGAACGGCAGGGGCATGGGCGTAATCTGTGACTTGGAAATGGAGGTGGCCCTGGACCTCGCAGCAGGCAGTGGAGCGCCCTGGGCCCGAAGTTCGAGCTGCTCGCGGGCTACGTGAACCGCGGAGGAGTGGGTCGGTCTGGTGGGCGGCCAGGATCGACCCGCGATCGCGCTCAATAATATGGAGGACCATGCGCTGGTGGATACGGCCGCCGGTCCGGCGCTGGTCGGGACTCCCGACGTGAAGAACTTGAAGAATGCCTGTCGAAGCAGAGGCTACCGCGTGCACGTCGACTGGACTCCTGTCTCAGGAAGGGCGTCATCAGGCATTGGCGGGCCCCTGCTTTGGCCCCCCGATCGCTTGCCGGGCACGGGCGCATCGAGTTCTCGATGCTGCCCGGCCCTGCGCGCCCGATCCTTCCCGCGAGGCCCCTCGAGATGATGGATGCCCCCGTCGACGTGGCCAAGAAGAAGGAGATGGTGGCGACTGAATGCGGAGAACGGGTCGCTCGCGCTTTGCTTCGGCATCATTCCGGGCACAGGTCCGTTTCCATGGCCCACCGCGCGCCCGAGCACTTCCGGCCCCCGAACCACCTGGAGCTGAACCTCCCGACGGGCTGTCTGCTCGATCCTGACAAGGGCCGCCGCGGGAAGGGCTCTGACAGGCCCGGCAGCGTGTCTCGCTCTTCCTTTCCTTTCCCTCATGGCTGGGTCCGGGTTCTGGGGTGTCTCTGGGCCCCCGCGGCCCAGGGCCCGGGGCGTCTCCGGGGCCCGAGGGGCCAAGGCCGCTGGGGTCGTCAAGGGCAGCGGGTCCGTAGCCGATTAGGCTCCCGAAGATAGGCGAGGGCGAACGGCCCGCGCGCGTCGCGCGCGATTTCGCCTTCCAGATCAGGTCAAGAAGCCCGCTCCAGCGGGCGCGAAGGCGGGGCGTCGGCGTCGGACACTGGCCGCCATCGCGGAGAGCGACTCCGACGTGTCCTTGGGGTGGGGGGCCCTGCCGGAGAACGTGAACGACCTCTTAGAGTCCGAGGCGACGGGGCCCGAGCTCCGCGCCCGCTTCTACGAGGGCCAGGCGAAGCTACCCAAGCGCGTGCATTTGTGGAGGAGTTGGTGCTTGATCAGGCTAACCAATCTCGATTTCATTCATTTGCAGCTGAGGAGCGGGGCCGGCCGCCCCCCGAAGACCTTCGCCCGAACCTTCTCGGCGGGGGGCTGCCTGCGTCCGCCGCGGGTTCGCAAATCGGGCTCCAACTCGACGTCGGTCCACGAGAACTGCGGGCAGTGCCAGGGGGGCTCTTCGGAACAAGACAGCAGAGAGGATCTTCGAGGCGGAGCGCCGCAGGGGCGCCCAGGAGGAGGCGGATGAACGCCAGCGAAGATGCTCGAGGTCTACCGGAACGGCGAGTTCACGCCCTGCCCCCCCGACCCTTGGACTCTTGACCCAGGGCCCGCGATGGCGAGGCGCGCGGTGTCTGGCTCGGACAGCTCGGCCGCGGTCTCGGCGGCGGGCGCCCCGTCAACGCCAGCGAGCCTCTGCGCGCCAACGGGCGAAGGCCACGCGCGGCACAAGCATCCGCCACCCCGCCACGAGCAGGATCCGATGCCACAGAACTCGCTGCAGCGCCCCCGCTCTACAAGCAGTCCCCGACCCAGCTCGAGATGGGCGCGAGGGCGACGGCAGCTCCGCGCGAGAGACGCCCGGCGACCGCGAAGGAGATGCAGGGCGCACTAGCGGGCGCGAAGGTTTGCCTCGACCCCCAGCGGGCGTCCAACGAGCGGGTCTCCCAGAACATGCAGGATCTGGTCAACGGAGAGCGCGCCCAGATGGCCAACTGGCCGCCTCCGTCTCTGTCGCCGCAGGATGCGATGCGCATCGCCCAGATGTCCGTCGAGATGACGAACCGGAACTCGGCCGCCTCGAGCTTCTGAAGACCTCGCGCCGTCTGGAATGCGAGGAGGAGCTGCCTGCGGAGGTCTGGGAAGCCCTGGGGAGGTCAGGCTCTCAGGGACTCAACCTTGGAGGTCTTCTCATGCGGGGCTGCGCCGTTTGCCGGTCCAGGCCAGGGCCCAGGTTTGGAGAAGAGGCTTCTCTGGGAATCTGGGATCCTGGGGAGTCGGAACTGGAAAATCGATGGTCTTGGGACCGCGTCAACATGGGAGACTCTGGCTCGGCGGCTGGGAGGTCGTTTGCTTTGGCCTTGGGGGTCGAAGAATGCGGCGGTCGGGCTCCAGGGAGCCCGTTGCCACTGCGTCCCCGTTGGATCGAGATTCGTGGCCGAGACGGCGAAACGTTCCTGAGCAGACCTTGGGCCGGCGTCACCAGTCAGGAGGTTAACCAGGCTCTAATTCGCTCTTGGTCTGCCTGCGCGCAAGACTCATCCTCGTCTCAGGTCACCGCTTGGGCGGGGCAAGGGGGCGAGCCGCGTCTCCAGAAGGTGGCCGAGGAAGATGGGGATGGGGAGGGCATGGAGATTGAGGAAGCGAGGGGAAGGAGAGAGCCCCATGGGGTCCTCAGTCGGTCAGCTTAGCTACATCGTCTGCGACCTCTTTACCGCCGCGACTGGACGACGGTATTACGACTGCATAAATGGAGGTGGGCGCGGCAACTGGCAACGACGGACGCCGCCGAACGGGCTGAACTTGCTTTGCAGTGGACGCCGGGACATGACCTCAGGTACAACGCAACCCGCCGAACAGGACGGTCCAAACAAATATTCATACACGATGTTCTGACATTTTTGTGTACGGCGTGCAACGACGCAGTCACGGCAACACGCTCACCGGGTTTGAATGCATCACCATCATCCTTATCATCCGTCACACTTTCACAAATACTTAGCACTGCTTCGACGAGTAGGTGGGAATCTCTCGAAGATGTCTTCGTGAGCCGACCTTAACCATGGCACGATTCCCGATTCCCCGACTGGCAGCACGACTCCCGATCAGCTGTCTGGCGCGACTCCTGGTTCCCCAACTCCGCCGGTAGTTCTTGTTTTTGCGTCTCCGATTCCTACATCTCCGACTCCATGTCCCAATTTTCCGACTCCAGCTTCCGTCTCTCCGGCCCAGGCCCCAACTCCATGTCCAATCTTTCCGATTCCAGTTCCCATCCTATCTCTCCGGCTCTGGCTCCGATGCCGGATCCCATCTCTCCGACTCTCCCCGACTCCAGCTCCGATTCCGGTTTCCATCTCTCCGACGCCGGCCCCGACTCAGGTTGTGGTGCTCGTCGTGCTCCCTTGATCTTCCCAGCTTGGCGATGGAAAGCAATGACTCCATACAGCGAGCGACAGGCCTTGTTCAACTCTGGTGCCCAATTCTCCGAGTGCGGCTCCGACACCCACTCCCATCTCTCCCACTCCGGCTGCCATTTCCCGACTCCGGCTAACAATGCCTTCTCAGCGGTCAGCCCATACCAGCGCCGCGGCGCCTTCTCGCAGCACCCTCGTAGGTGCCTCGACGCGGGCTCTGTCTGTCCGTCTGTCTAAACGGCTTTGGGCATTTACTAGACAGCCCTGCCCCGTTCAATTCTCCAGTGGGGGCGTTTAGCTAAACGGCTTCGCGTGTCGGCGTGGTTGTTATGGGGGCGAAGAGAACTATTCACATGCACCGATCCTGACAACGCCCATCCTTGACCCAGGATCGGTGCATATACCTTCCTGGCCAAGGTAAGAGGGCGTATGCACCGATCCTGGGCTCAGGGTTGGGCTTGGCCAGAATCGGTGTATGTGCACAGTTTTTTTTCCTCTATGTCATGGGGGTGGGTTTTCTGCCCTCTGCGCTTGAGGTCGCAGCAGGTCTCGTCTTGGGGGGAAATCCAAGTGCCAGCTCGTGCTCCCGCCTCTCGGCCCCTCGGGGCCTTCTTGGGGACCTCCCGGGCCCCTCCTGGGAGCTCGGGGTGCTGGCTTGGGGTGCTGGATTGGGGGCCTCCTTGGCCGACACCCTTACGACCGAACAGCCGATAGCCCGAATGTCATCTAAAACCCACAGCCCCTGCAAGGATGCGTTTTCTCGGGCCAGTCCGACAGGGTCTCCAAGATAGCCCAACATGTCGCAGGCATCCCTAGGACAGCCCCTGGGACCATCTTTGGTTCCAGGGGCTGTCCTGGCCATTTGCTCTCTCGGCGACACCGCGCGTGACGTTCCCTGTTTCCCCGACGGGCTGCTGCTGCACGTCGTGGGGTCGGTCATACTGGCGGCGGTTGTGAAACCAGGGCCTGTTGGAGTTGCTGAGTTTGAAATGCTGGAAGATGGAATTACGTAAGTGTTGTGCTGGAGGTCGGGAAGTGCTGGAAATATTTGGAACCGCTGGGCATGGCAGAGTGTCGCCAAGGGATAGGGGAACGTCTTTGGGGGCATGCTGGAATTGTGGGTTCCGGACCGCGCTCCTGGGCCCCCCAGAAACGTTGCGCGGCGATCCCCATCGGCCCCTGGAGGCGCCCAGGAAAACCTAGAAAGTCGGTGCTCTGGGGCCTTCAACAAGCACATCCCCGTTACGAGAAATGATTCGTCTTGGCTGAAATTGGCATGTCTGGACGCTGTGGTGAGAAGTAGTATGGGAGTGACTCTTATGTGTGATGTCACACGGGGAGAGATTCAGAATTGCGTGGAAGTGGCCAGGACTGACTTCCCCCGTGAATTTATAGGGGGATAGATTTTATCCTGAATTGGTTATATAGTATCAACTCTACACCAGGGAGAATCCCGGAAAGCTCTCCCGCCAAGCCATGCCGAAGGCTGCCGTGCGAGGAGTCTACGGGGGGAAGGGGGGGTCCCGCTCGGAAGCGCCCTAAAGATGAGTGACTTTCGTAACGGGTAAGTATCTGCAGCATTCAGTGCTGGTAAGTCCGAGGGCCTGAGTGCCCTGCACTCAGTGCCTGCGGCATGGTGGCCCGACTCGGCTCCTGTAGGATGGCCCGTGGCGGGGGGGGGGGGCAGAGAGGGGGATGGAAGGGTGGCGGCCAGGGCAGGGGAGTTGCCCGGCCGCTCGCCCCGGCTCCCAGGCTGTCGCCTCCTGGTCGGGCTGTCCTCCTCTTCGTTTCCGTCCTCGGCCTCGTCTTCCGCCCTCGTCGTCGCCCTCGTCCTTCTCTCGCCGTCTCGTCCTCGACGTTCGCTCCCCACCCCCGCCCTCGCCTGCGTGCTCTCCGTCTTCGCCTTCGTCTTCGTCGTCGCCCTTCTCCTCCTCCTCCTCCCTCCTCCTCCTCCTCCTCCTCCTCCTCCTCCTCCTCCCGATCCCCTCGTCCCGTCCCCCCCCCCCTGCAGCCCTCGAGCGAGGACGACGAGTGGTGGGGCGACGACTGGGCGAGCTGGGAGGACGACGGCAGGCGGCGGCAACAAGACCGCTGGCACAAAGAAGAGAACGGCCGCCGGGGGCAGGACCACGAGAGGTGGCAGGAGGAGGAGGAGCAGGAACGGGGGCCGCTCCTCCTCCGTCGTTGCTGTCACCGTCGCCGTTGTCCTGTTCCTCCTCCTTCTCCTCCCTGCCCTCCTCCTCCTCCCTGCCCTCCTCCTCCTCCTTTTTCCTCCTCCCTGCCCTCCATGAGAGTCGCAAACCGAGATTGCAAGGTAAGCATTGTGCTTTGTTGTGAGAGCGTTGTGGACAATATGCTCATGCGGTAATGCGTGAGAGCGATTCCGTGCGTGAATCACATCGCCCCCCCTGGCAGGAGTATCTTCCCGCCTGGATCTGGGGTTGTGGCCCAAGATACTTAGCACAGCTGAGCAAGCCCAAAGGGCCATTCTATTCTTTACTGGCCGACTACATCGAATCGCTCGTTCTCGTTCTCGTTCCTCTCCATGCCCTCCTCTTCAGGTGGTTCAGTTTACGGGCCTATTCGGGCGGCCCGTTTCCACATAACCCCCAACCTCCCGCATTGCCCAGAGCGTGAGGTGTCTCGGGCATGCGGAGAGGGATCGCCGTCGCCTGCCTGGCACCGCCGCCTTCGGCGCCAGCGGGCCAGTGCTTGCGCTGGTGAGGGCGTTGGCTGCCCAAAGGCTTTTGCAAGACCATGACGGTGATCATTGCGCGGCGGGGCCAGATACCTGAGAAGAATGACCAGGTATGGGCATGCAGTGCGACGCGGGCCTGCGGATACCAAACGAGCGAGCCGTGTCGCAGCACTTGCTGGGCGTGTGGGCGAGACCAAGAGGGGCGCCCGACCAAGGAGGTGCCGCCGAGGACGCGAGGCTGCAAGAAACCGTCACGGTCTCGTGGCAAGAAGGCCCTCCAGTCCCTGCGATGCCTTTACCATGGTGAGGACAGCCAATTGGTCGCTCTTGCGCGAGCCGACTTGGCCACAGCAAAGGCAGCGGCCAAGTCTACCATTGCACTCGATGATTTCTTGCGCACCGCCAGATATCGAAGCGCTGCCAAGGGGGCCAGCAGGGCAAGGCGACTGAGCACGTCGTGGAGTGGAGTCATCGGCCGTCGACGTCAAGAAGAGCTTGGCGACGCTGGGGAAGAGCCGGGCATCGTGCAGGGCGGCCTCGCGAAGCTTCAGGCGGCGGTGGCAGCAACGGCTGCGCAGGCGGCAGCCACACCGCTCGGCAACATCGCCCAGGTGGTGCAGCAGTTGAAGCAGGTGCTCACGCAGGCGCAGCACGCGGCCACGATCTGGGCGGCGTGCAGTTGCTCGAGCCTCTGCGCCAGCACGTCTCGAACGTCGGTGCAAGAGCGCAGACGCAGCCACCTCATTCGCCAGCACCTCCTGTGCCAGTCGCCGGTCCTTTCCGTTCCACGGCAACCTAGGATTCCGAGGTGATGCTTTGGGAGAGCGTTGGAGAGCACTCGACCAGGCCATCGGGCGCCAAGAGGTCGCGACGAAGTGTGTGTTGGTGCCGCTGCCGTCACTGAGTGGTTTTGGGCCTCGTTCCAATGATTTTCGTTTGAAGGCGCTGGGGGCTCAAAGGTCGTCGCGGCTCAAGGGGTGCGTCTGGATGGGGAGCAGTTGGAGAGAGCTTGGCATTAGGCAGCAGCTCGCGGATGATCAGCATATGTTACACCGTGTCGCCGGTCAGCACTGGCCGTCCGTGCAAGGGTCGAACTCTTCGTCAGGCTGCACGTGGCCAGCGCATTGTTGAAGGGTCTGGGGGGGCGGGGCGCTACTGATTTTGAGATCGTGAACTCCTGATCCGTTGTTGTCCTCGCCGACGCTGGCCTACCAGGCGGAATCCTGTTCGGGCCTTTCATATGGAGTCTGTCCCAGTTTCGATGTCGCGCCGACCAACTCCGACAGGCGCTACAGGCTCGCTGGACACCTGCGTCTCTTCAACCTGCCTTTCGTCATTGCAGGAGATTGAGACCTGTCGCCGTCGGTGTTCAAGCATCATGGATTTGCTGATGTGATCCACGGGGGTGGCCCTGGGCTGTCAGGCGAAGGTGCTTACAGATCATGCAAGGAGAAACATTCGATGTTGGACGACTGGCTCGCGCCCGACGACATATCTGCTGCATGTCAGACCTCGGGGCGCGCGGCTAAGTGGCCAGCTCGCCCGCCTCGCCCGGTGAGATTTCAGTCGGGCCCCCACCCTCGCCGGCCTCGGCAGTTTACGACGCGGGCGCCGAAGGCCATCCCGCTCGGGCGCTTCTCGGGCGCGGGCTGCAATCCTCTGCGCGGGCCGCCGGAAGAGAAGGCCCACCTGGGCGCGGCGCAGCAGGGCGCGCAGCTGGGGCCGCCGCCTGCACGAGCAACGCCCACTCCTACCTGATTGTCCACGCAGGGGATGATCTCGCCCACGTCTACCAGCCCGACGACACCAGCGGGTACGTTGGCCGCGCCGACGGCGCCAAGCGCGCGCGGGGGCCCGATGGCGGCCCGCACTGGGCGCCGCGTCCAGCAGTTGTGAATGGGGCGAGGTGCGCGCACAGCATCAGCGCAGCCTTCATGGACATAGTGCAACAGCAGCCAGACCTGAATGCGAAGCATAGGCGCTGGTTGCACCTTCGGCCTGGCCATCGTCGGGGTCTTCGCTCGCCAGTCGGCTTCTTTCTGCTGGACATGGCCTGGCCTAGCATTCGCTCGGCCTCTCGAGCGCCGCCCGAAGTCAACCTCGCATTCTTGGAGGCGTTTGCTCACCAGCCACGAGGACATTTGTGTTGTCTGGAGACGCAGGCAGCTCGCGCAATATTGGAGAGCTCACATAAGTGGGCCCGAGACGCGCCCGCGTCGGGACCGGCCCCGCTTTTCGGCCCCGCCCTCACGAAGACTGGGAACAACAGCCAGGTGAAGCGACGCATCAGGGAGGCGACGCAGGCTTTCAGGTGCAAGGGTCTGGCCTTGCGTCTGCTGGCTTGCTTTTTGTTTTTTTTGTCCCCCCCTTTTTTTTCTGGAAGGGGGCAAGGGCGTCGGGGCCATTTGCTTGCTTGCGCCCTCCTGGCGTCTGAGCCCGTGGGAGCCGAATTCAGGTTGTCAACGCGAGTGCGCGTCGGGGCCCTCGCTCCGCGCGGCGCCCCTGGCGCCTGAGTTCGCGGGGGCCCGAATTCAGGTTGTCAGCGTGAGTGCGCGCCGGGGCCCTCGCTCTGCGCGGCGCTCCTGGCGCCTGAGTCCGCGGGGGCCCGAATTTAGGTTGTCAGCGTGGTCGCGCGAGAATTCATTTGTGTCAGTACTCGTTGATTTTCTTTGGCCGTGCTGCCCACGAATGCAAAATACACGCGTTGCTTTCCCATCAGGCGTTTCGACTTATGCGATTCATTTCGTTCCCGAAGTTCGGGGATCAGAGATTATTTGCTCGCTTGCTAGTTTGAAGGGGTTGACATTCGATTTTTGGTTTGCTTGCTTGCTTTTTCTGGGCCCTTCTTGAGGGGTCCGAGTATTCGTTCAGTTTGCTTGCTGATTTTCTGAAGAGTCTTTGGGAGTAGAGTCGCCCCCCTGATAGCGACGCGGAAAGGCCGTGTCCCGCCCTCGGGCCACCGCCGACAGCCAGATGGACGCGTGGAACGGCGTCTGGGAAGGGGCGCCAGCCTAATTACTGAGGCGGGCAATGACATTGCCACCAAGCCAACCACGGTGCCCGCAGCGACGCGGGCGGCGATGGCGACGAGCACATGGTGGGCCGCCTCATCGACGGCGCGGATCAGGACATCACGGTCGAGATATCTCCTCTGCCTATCGGTCCCCGCCCACTCCCCGCAGCGGATGACGTTCCACGCGTCTGCCAAAATCTCTAGATGGCGCGCCGGCTTCGGCCGCGACGGTCTTTCGCCGCGGGCCTGGCCATCGGACTTTCGCGCGGCCTACATTTAATGGCAGGCTGAACCTCTTTTGGGGAGGGGTCGACAGATCGCCGGCCGCCCCCGCGCCGCGTCGAATTCGGCCGCTCGAAGCTGGACGGCTCAGAATGCTGGCCTTATTCTGCGCAGGTGGCGGGTGGATATATTTTGGACGTTGGCGCCAGAAAAGCGATCTTGTCTCGAGCGCACTCGGGCGCTTCCTCCGCGGCTGTCGTCGCGGCCCCCGTTGACGCTGGCAATATTTGAACAGAGTTTGCCAAGGGCGGGCGCTGAAAGCAGCGGCGCAGTTCAACTTCCCGACGGCGCTGCTGACCCTCTGCCTGGCCACGCGCTGCGCCCCGAGGCGCGCGCGAGGGGGGGTCGCCCCGCTCGTGCGCCGCGCAGCTGCAGCGAGGAATCCAGCCGGGATGGTCGGTGGCAGCTTTTCTGTTTCACCTGGTGGCGATGTCCGACGTCTTCGAGGAATCTTGCGAAGTGGATGATGCGGGCCGCGGGCGCTGGCGACGCGCGCGCACGCGCGCGTGCGTTTAGATTTCTATAGGTGCGGACGCAGGTGCGCGCGCAGGTGCATGCGCATATTTTCACATGCGCGAAAGAGCGCGATTGCGGCGCGCCGCCCATTGAAATGGGTGGCCCCAGCTACAAGCCACCCCCGCCTTCCATGTGGGAGAGAGGGGGGCTTCCCGGAGCTGCCCCCCCGCCCGCCCACCTTTCTCGGATTTTGTCGAATTGGGGGCGGGGGCCGGCCAAATGTGGAGGGGGGGGGCTTGATCAGGGAGGCGACTCTACTCCCAGAGACTCTTCAGAAAATCAGCAAGCAAACTGAACGAATACCCGGACCCCTCAAGAAGGGCCCAGAAAAAGCAAGCAAGCACACCAAACATCGAATGTCAACCCCTTCAAACTAGCAGGCAAGCAAAGAATCTCTGACCCCCAAACTTCGGGAACGAAATAAATCGCATAAGTCGAAACGCCTGATGCGAAAGTAATGCATTTATTTTGCATTCGTGGACAGCACGGCCAAAGAAAATCAACGAGTACTAAAACAAATGAATTCTCGCGCGCTCGCGCTGACAACCTAAATTCGGGCCCCCGCGGACTCAGGCGCCAGGAGCGCCGCGCGGGGCGAGGGCCCCGACACGCGCTCACGCTGACGACCTGCATTCGGGCCCCCGCGGGCTCAGGCGCCAGGGGCGCCACGCGGAGCGAGGGCCCCGACGCGCGCTCGCGCTGACAACCTGAATTCGGCTCTCACGGGCTCAGACGCCAGGAGGGCGCAAGCAAGCAAAGGGCCCCGACGCCCCTGCCCCCTTCCAGGAGGGAAAAAAAGCAAGCAAGCAGACGCAGGGCCAGACCCTTGCACCTGAAAGCCTGAGTCGCCTCCCTGATGGGGCTTGGAAGCTGCCCCCCCCCCCCCCCCCCGCCGGGGCCGGAGGTTAGCCCGGGCCCCCCTTTCCAGGGGGGGCGGCGGGGATTCGCCCCTCCCCCCCCCCCCCCCCCCTTCCTTATCGCAGCCGAGGGGGGCTTCAAAGCTGCCGCCCTTTCTCTTTTCCCCGGGCCCGAGGCTTCGAGAGGGCGGGGGCGTCTTCGGGAGCCGCCTCGCTCAGCTGAGATTGCCTTGCCAAGGGGGGGGGGCTAATGGGGGGGGGGGGGAGGCTTCGGAAGCTACCCCTTCCCTTTCCGAGGCTGAGATCGGCGATCCGTTGGTTCTGGGTGCTTCTTGGGTACTCGGCGCATTCTTGTTTTTGGCGTTGTTTTGATGCTCTGCGCCGCCGCGGTTTTCGACGATCGTTTGGTTTCGCCATAAATTTGGGTATTCGGCGCTTTCTAACATGTTTTCAAAACGCACTTGTATCCAGCTCAGTACCCCCCTGCCTTGGCCGCCCCATTTCTCTCCCCCCCTCGCTTGTCCGCCCCCATGCGTGCGTAGAGTTTCGGCTCTAGGGTAGAGAGATCTGCGAACGCTTCCAGGCCCTGCGAGCCCAGCACCGCAGGTGGCGGGCGCGCGCGCGCGCGCCCACCAGGAGCCACGCAGCTCCAATGGCACTTCGCGGCGGGGCTGCTTGGCCGGCAATCAGGCGAGCAGTCTGAGGAGGGGAGCTATCTCCTCGGCTTTGCGGCGGCGGACGACGGCCAGGACGAGTTCGACGGCTGCGTCGACGACGGGGCCACTGAGGGCCCGCGCATACGTGGCACGAGCGGGCGTCCTGGCGCCCTGGGCGAGATGCAATCGGGTGCACTACCGCACGGGTGATAAGGCTGGCAGTTGCTTCTTGCTGATCACCCGCGCGGGGAACGCGTCGTCGACGATATGGGCGGCCTGCGACCCCGCGCTACGCGTGCAGCTGAGCAATTTTAGGGACAAGCCAAAGGTCTTCTCGAAGCCGAACGCACAATGCACGTGGACTGAGCACCCAGGAGTGTCTGGGAAAGGGCGCGACGCTGTGCTGGCCGCAAGTGAACGTCTCATTGCCCGCGAGGAGATGGAGGGCGCAGGGGCTAAGGTGAAGGGCGCACCCAAGAAGAAGCAGGACCCGCCGAAGCGCAAGAGTAGCAAGAAGGACGGTTTCTGGTGGGCCGCCAGCGCGGCCATGAACATCGGAGGGTACGTTTGGCTGAATCAACTCGGCGGGTCCATCCTCGCGGGCGCCTTCGTGGCATGGGGGGCTTGGAAATGGTTCGGGCTCGGCGCGGTCATTGGTGCTGTCTACGAGACGTTCGAGTCCATCTATGAGGTGGCGGAGACGGCGCAGTCCTGGTACGAGACGGTTCAGGACATTGTCGAGTCTGGCGAGCTGGATGGTATTTTCATGGGCGGATTCACGGTCTTGGTTCTGTCCTATCTCTCGTGGAGAGGCTACTCTGCGGCGAAGGAGGGCTCGGAGGCGGGCAGCGATTCGGACTCGGACGGGGAAATAATCCAGAGCGCGCAGGTGCCAGACTCCGACGATGAACCTGACGCACGGCACTTATTCGCGGAGCTCTCGAGAGGGCAACGGCATCTACAGCGCAGCATCGCCACTCTTGCGGGCGCCCTCGCCTCGAGGGAGGCGCGGCCCTAGACGCCGAGGAAGCGCCTGGACTTCTCCGACGCTGAGGCCACGTCGGCCCCGCCCGCGCCGTCGCAGGCAGCGGTCGGCCAGTTCTTGGCGAAGTTGCAGGAGCACGAGGAGGTCGCGCAGGCGGGCTCGGCGAAGGGCATGCGCGGCAGCATATCCACTCCGACTTCCTCCCCCGCGGGATCGTGGGATGTGTTTCCACGCCTGGCGACGCGAATGTGGAGAATACATTGGGCCAGCTGGTGGAGGAGTCGACGAACCCAAAGGAGAGCCTCTGTGCGACGCTCAAGAGCTACAAGGACGTTCCTGGGGCGAGGGTCGGGGGGGTGAAGGCCAGGGTCGCGCCCAGCACCCTGGCTAGCCTGTGCGCGAATGGTCGGTCGGCGCACGCCGAGATCGCACCGTGGCTGGAAGATAAGGAGCTCACGGAGTGTTCGATCGCGAGCGAGGCGGTGACGCTCGCGTGCGTTCTGGACATGATGATGACGAGCGGAGAGTACGACGCGCTGATCAACTCGCGGGCGGCCGAGCTGACGTGCCTCAGGCTGTATTCGATCTTCAAGGCCTACCGGGACGTTGAGGTGGAGAGCGACTGGAAGAGGCCGAAGAACACCAACGGCGGCAAGTGGAATATCAAGGTCAATTGGTCGTACGGGGAGGAGTTCCTGAAGATGCAGGACGGGTCTCGCCCGTCCGCGGAGGCAGTTGACGACGAGGTAGCCGAGCGTCTGAGGAAGAGGGCCGCGATCACGAAGCACCTGGCGGTGGTCGGTGACAGGGCCCACGCGGACGAATAGTTTGCGGTTGAGGGTTTCGCGGCAGTCCTTGGCCGCGCCAGCGCGATAGGCGCCAGTCCGTGTAGCTTTTCTTTCTTGAGTTTGAAGAAAAGTGCAGGTCGGCTACAAGGGGAAGGAGTGCGATCGCCGTCTGCCTGTGCGTGGTGCTGATTCTGTTCGTTTGGCCCTGCGCTGCGTATATCAGGGCCGGTCGGCTCTGGCAAGGCGGTGACGATCATCGGGGCGATGTCGAGGTGCTCTTCGGGTCCACAGCTCAGGTTAGACGAGAGGGAGGGGGCTCCTCTTCGACGCCTGCCCTGCCCGACCTTCGGAGTCGTTTGCGACAGCAAGAACGAGTTTTATTGGGGGGTGGATATCCAGGAGGCGGACGAGACGGAGCTGAGGGTGATTTGGAGGAGACTGGAGCGGGCTCTAGCGAGCATCATATGCTTGGCGAAGGGGAACGTGAAGGTCGACGACGAGTTGCGCGCCAAGCCCACGCACGACTCCTGGAAGATGGCGACGCCGATCCAGGTCCTGATCGCGAAGGATGCGTGGTCGAGGTTCGCGTTAAGAGCGAGCTGGGGGGGGGGGGGCATCGCCGATGGCAGGGCGGTTCTCAGCCGTCTGGGCGGAGGGCTGAGTAGATGCGAGAGGACGGACGCGAGAAAGAGAGGCAAGGGGTTTCCCAAGAAGGGGGACCTGTGCGACATGGTGGCGGACAAGGTGTCGACCCCCGCGCCTTGGACGAAGGGGCCTGCCGTGGTGGGTCTGTCGCCCACAGCCCTGCCTTGCCTGAGCGACGTGGGGGGGGGCTGATGCTGAGGACGCACGACGAGGTCGGCTGGGTGAAGTGCGATGCCGCGTCGAGCTTCACCGGTGCAGGATAGAAGCGGAGCACCGCTCGGAGGAAGTTGGCGCTCAAGGCGCGGCGCGCGGGCATGCTGGTCTACACCAAGGAGGTGAAAGAAAAGGTGGGCATTTTCACGGTTGTCAAGTCGATGGTGGAGGGGTCCTCGAGCAAGGTGGAGAAGTCGAGGCTGGTCTGGGATTGCCGCCGCCTCAACTTGCGATTCAGGAAGACACCTTGCACGGGCCTGGGGTCGCCGAGCGCTCTCGCCCCACTGGACCTCTCGCAGGAGGTGCTGAAGGACCAGGAGCTGATGAGTTTCTCGGGCGACATCCCAGACTGGTCCCACCGACTTCGATGGCCGAAGGAGCTCGCGGAGCATTGCGTGCTGGAACTGCTGTCGCCAAGCGAGCTGTGGGAGTATGCGACAGAGCAGGGGGTGGAGATGCCCAGACCCGACCCCGACGACATGGGGCGCGGGCGATCGCACCAGTGATGGGTCACTCTTGGGCCGTCTTTTCGGCCCACTCGTGCCTGTCCGACTCGCTGCAAGTTGTCAGCCCGTTCAGATCGGGGCAGCTTTGGCGCGGGATGGGCGCGCCCTCGTTTGCGAATTACGACCTGCTTCTGCTGCTGTATATCGACAACTACATCGTGCTGGGGCTCCACGACGAGGGCTCGGAGAAGGTAGAGGTCGACAAGGAGGTCGTGCAGAAGATCCTCGTCGGGAAGGGGCTGGAGGTTCACAAGGAGACGTGGGGGCCTGGGCTAGAGAAAGGCTTGGGCCTCTCGATTGTTGGCAGGCCCTATCGCGTCATTGCCCACGAGGGCAGGGTGAGAGTGATTGTCCTGGCGACCGAGGCGCTCATATGCGTTGGGTCCTGCCGCCCCTCGATTCTAGCATCGCTGCTTGGGTTGTGGACTTGGGTCCTGATGATTGCGGGGCCCGGGTTTGCTGTCCTGGGGGCGGCCTATGTGCGTTTGAAGGAGGTGGGGGGTCCGAGCGACGAAGTGAGGTCATTCCCCCAGAGGGTCATATCCGAGCTTATTTGCCTCGCCTCGCTCTCGGTCTACTTCGAGTCGGACCTGGAGACAGAGTGGCTACCCGAGGCCTTCATGACGGATGCGTCGGAACACGGCTACGGGGTGGCCCAGACGACTGCGACGAGCGAGGAGTGCAGAGAGGAGATGGAGAAATGGGAGTTGCAGACGTGGGCGGTGAGGGCGACGGAGGTTTCCGAGGACATCGAGGAGGAGGTTTCGAAGGCCGGGGAGGAGGGCGACGAGGACATCGCACCCGCCCTCGGACGCCCTGGAATTTTGGAGCTCACCGCTGGAGTTGCTCGTGTTACGCCCACGCTGCGGGCGTCGACGTCGTCCCGGCGCGTGTCCAGCAGCTTCGTGGTGGTGGTGTGGGGGGGGGGGCGACTACGATGTCTACGACATCAGGGACCTCGAGAGGTCGTTCTCCAGGTTGAGGCGTCGGTGGTGGTGGTGGTGTTTTGTGCATATGATGCCGTCCCGTTTGCGGCTTGCCAGGTCTCTGCGTCTGGAAGTGGGCAGGCTGCGCGGCACGTTGGGGTTGTCATGCGCGCTGGTCCTGCTGGAGGTCCAGGGGGAAGACGACTGGGGGCAGCTTCGGGAACGCCGAGGGGCTTTCAGCCTTGAGGTGGAAATGAGGAACCAGAAGATCAGCATTATTACCGACGAGGGTCCTGCTGCGAGCTGGCCAGCGAGGCAGGCGCCACGAGGAATCTGGTCGGCGCTGATTGGACCTCTCTCGACTACGACCCGCATTTGCTGGACCAGCATGGCCAAGTCCGCAGGGGGATCGAACCAGACCCTGGGGCGGAGGCGAGGCGTGCTGCGGGCAAGCTGTAGGTGGCGAAGGCGCGCGGGCAAGCGCTGGCCGCAGGACGCAGCTGGACAAGCCTGGACAGGTGGATGCCGCTCTACTCGGAAGTGGGAGAAGGGCGAGCGCGACGACATCCTCGAGCTGCGGACCATCGTCGGGCTCCTCTGGCACGCTTCGAGCTCTACGAGGATGTGGCGAAGACGGATTTTGGTTTTCAGCGACTCGCCGGTCTCCATGGGAGCGCTGGCGAAGTGGAGGTCGTCGGCGGCGGGGCTCCTGCACCTGGCGAGGCAGGCGTCGGCTGTGCTGCTCGTGCGCCGCATCAAGCTGGTGCTGCGCTGGGCGGCGTCGGAGGATGACATCGCCGATGGGCCCATCCGTGGACTATCATTGGGAGCAGCCGAGGCGACCTAGGAGGAGCACCGTTGGAGGCATGCGCTGGAATCAGTGGGGGCTTTCTTCGATTCAAGAGGCAGGGTGGCGACCTCGAGGGCGGCTGCGACGCCGACGATTACGACTGCACCTACTACATCGAGGGCCTGTTTTGTTTTTTTTTTGAGCGAGGGCGCCCTGACCAACCAGCTAGTGACCTCTACGCGAACGAGGCCCATGGGGGGAAGGGCGCGCGCTACGATCGTGACGATGCAAGATCAAGCGCAGCCAGGCCCTGGCCTATGTCGGGAGAGGTAGGCGCACGGTGGCATCTGATCGTCGGCCGCGTGGCGTCGGCGGTGCGAGGCAGTCCTCGAGGCCGCCGCCGCTGCCCAAGAAAGGCGCTCGCGCCAGGGGCAATGCCGAGGATCTGCCGCTGAAGTACAATAACCGACTTACAGTGCATGCAGTCGACGATGTGACCAACAGGGGGTATTAACGAGCAGTGCGTGAGCTTTTGGTGGATATCAAGCGCAATGCTCGACCTTTCACAACTGTGCATGACAGAGATCGTGAGCTAGCTGCATATTTGCCGGACATGTGTTACGTCAGGGAAATGGGCTTCTCAAGAGGTTCCTATCTCATGAACGGGTTCATGCGCATTTCCGGGGATTCTGGAAACGTCTTACCATTACCGGCGAGGGCTCTCAAGGCATGGGAGAGACAGCAGACCATCGGCGAAGGCGCACCCACCCCTTGTCAAGCCATGGGACTGATTATTCTACAGTTGTGCCGTATGGGAACAGCTCGTGAAGCATGTGCAGCAGTTGTTCAACCAGATGGGTGGCTTCGTGAACAGGACTGGCCAATGCTCAGACGTTCGGACATTTCCTTTGATAGCTGTGGCAATGCTGCGCTCACCCGAAGAGAGCGTTCAAGGGGTGAGAAGGTCAAGACGGGCGCAGGCCAGGGCGTGCAGATTGAGTTTACGATCGCAAAGTGAATTTGGCGAGGAATGGTCATGGGCTTGAGCTCGGACGAGCAGGTTTTTCCTTTTACCGCGGATAGATGTCGCAGGCAATGGAACAAGGCGCTGGAATGTTTGAACCTCGCCCAAATGGGGCCGCCACATGGCATGCGCCATGCTGGTGCAGCGCGCAACGTTGCCAACAATGGAGATTTGGAGCATGCACGACGCCGTGGTCGATGGAATACTGCCTCGGCCCTGCAACGATATGCCAAGACGCATGTGCTCATACGACGTCGTGCCGAGCTACAGCCTCAGCAGGTTTCAGAGGGAGAGGCATTGTGGACAGCTCCTGGGATGTCGATGGCGGCCGCCTTGAGCCACTCAGCGGCGGCCGACACCCCCTTCGCCAAGCGCCTGGTGCAGGCGCTGAGGGAGCTCAGGGGTCACGCAGTCGACCTGGGCGCGAGCTCGAGCAGTGCTATGAGGCCCGAGGCTGGTCGGCCAGCTTCAGGGCTAAAAGCCTCGCACAGACGCAAGAGTGCGAGGTAATTTTGGATAGTTCGCCTGACCTGCGCAGTCTCATCTTCGGGGGGTAAACCACTTGAGCCGAGCAGTAAGGGGGCATCGACTTAAGTCTAAGTGAGGTTTGATTTTTCCCCGGTCCACCCACCCTGGCACTGCGGTGCTAGGGCCTGCGCAGGCCAGCAGGGGGCTATGGGCCTCTATGGGATCAGCTTCTGTGTGCGCGCTTTTTGAGTGGGCCCCGCGTGGCGGGGGCCGCGCAGGTCAGGCACCGCGGACTTGTCTTCTCGGTGGCCTTCGAGGAGCCCCGTGCACAGCAGCTTCTGAAGTAAATCTTGGTCTGGCGACCCGCACTGCCGCCATTTGCTGGAAAGAAGAGATCATCGTCTGCGTGCGTTATGTCGTGATTTGGTGCTCTGACTTTTTATCCCTAGGCTGTTGCCTGTCCGTCGGACCCCCTGTGCCGCTGGCTCCGTTGGCCCCGTCCAGCTGGTGATGCATGCATGATTTCAAAACGCATTTTTATTTAGCTTAGTACCCCCCTGCCTCGGCCGCCCCCTTTCTCTCCCTCCTTCGCTCGTTCGCCCCCTTGCGCGCGTGAAACTTCGGCCCCGCCCCCCCCCCCCCCCCCCGGCGGGGGGGCAGCTTCTGCGCGCGCGCTTTTTGAGCGGGCCCCGCGCGGCGGGGGCCGCGCAGGCCAGGCACCGCGGACTTTTCTTTTCCGGGGCCTTCGAGGGGCCCCGTGCACAGCAGTTTCTGAAGAAATTCTGCGTCTGACGACCCGCACTGCCGCCCTTTGCTGGAAAGAAGAGATCATCGCTTGCGTGCGTTATGTCGTGATTTGGCGCTCTGACTTTTTATCCTTAGGCTGTTGCCTGTCCGTCGGGCCCCTCTGCTACTGGCTCGGGTGGCCCCGTGCAGCTGGTGATAAACGTGGGCTTCTGGCGCCCATCTTGGCGTTCGTCGGCTCTTTGGTGTTCGGCGTTTGTTTTTTTTTGGCGACGGCTGGGTTTCGTTATTCCTTTGCTTTTGGCGCTTGTTTGGCGTTTGGCGTCCGTTTGGTTTTCGGCGCCCTTCTGGTTGTCGTGGCCTTTTTGAGTTTTGGCGGTTCTTTCGGTTTCGGCGTCCATTTGGTTGTCGGTTCCCGTTGGTTGTCGGAGCCCATTTTGGTTCCGTTTTTCTTTTGATTTGGCTCCTCCTTGGAGTTCGGGTGTTTTTTTTTGCTGCTGCGCGCTCCTTTTGATTTCGGCGCGTCTTCGGTTTTTGTCACGCACGCGCGTATCTGTATACACGCACGTTTTTACGACAGTTTGCCAGTCGAAACGCGAGGTGGCCGCGCGGCGACTCGACCGTCGCCGCTGGGGGGTTCAAAGTTCAAAGCCGATGCAGGCTTTCCTCCTCCACTCTCTGGAGAGTCGCTCCGTTCGACCAGCGCCGCCGCGACCCCGGGGGGGGCGCGGGCCGACTGCCTGGGCTGCCCGCGAGCCTGCGCTGAGCAGCGGCGCCGGCGGCGGCCCGCCTGTTGGTGGCGGGCCCAGCTGGCTGGAGATGGTGCTCCGCTACTCTGCCTTGGCCCCGGCGTTCAGCGCGGGCCCCTTCGCGGGCTCGGCTGGGCGGGGCGCGCGCTGCTGGCCGGCCGCCCGACGCCGGCCCAGCCTCGGGGCTGTTCCGACGCGCTGGGCCTCGAGGACATGTCGCGAGAGCAGGCCGCGGCGGCGATTCGAAGGCTGGGCAGGCCAGCTCGGCCGCGGCGCAGCCGCGGCACCACGCCCGCCGGCTGCCCTGGCCATCGCGGCGGGCGGCCCCCCGATGGTCCGCCGCGGGGTCGACGGCCGCCGCGCGGGGCCCGAGCGACTCGCGCTTGCCTTAGGCGCGGCCCCGCCATGGCCCTCCGATGGCGACGCCGACCCCAGATGGAGCCTTAGGTGGAGTTCCTCATGGTGTCGTGACGCGCGCAAAGGGGCGCGCTGAATTACGCGGCGGGTGCGCATGGGGACGTCGCCGTTGAGGCCTTAGGTGGAGCTCCTCATGGGGCCACGAACCGCGCGAGGTGTCTGCTGAGATGGGCGGCGGGGGCGCGTGGGGGCGCGGCCATTGAGGCCTTGCGTGGAGCTCCTTAAGGGGCCGCGAACCGCGTGAGGGGTCGGCCAAAATGGGTGGCGGGGGCGCATGTGAACGTCGCTGCTGGAGTCTTGCGTGGAGTTCCCTGCGCGGCCACGAACCGCGCAAAGTGGTTTGCCAAAATATACGGCGGGGGCGCATGGAAACGTCGCCACTGGGGCCTTAGGTGGAGCTTCCTATGGGGCCACGATCCGCGTGGGGGGTGTGCCGAAATGGGCGGCGGGGGCGCATGTGAACGTCGCCGCTGGAGCCTCAGGTGGGGCGTCCTGTAGGGCCGCGAACCGTGTGGGAGATGTACCAAATTTGGTGGCGGGGACGCATGGGAACGTCGCTACTGGGGCCTTAGATGGAGTTCCTTATCGTGTTGCGATGGGCGTGAGGGGCGTGCTAAAGTTGGTGGCGGGGACCCATGGGGACGTCGCCACTGGGGCTTTTTTAAAATAGATGTGAAGCCACCAACCGTGTGCGGGGTGTGCCAACATGAATGGCGGGGACGCATGGGAACGTCGCCACTGAAGCCTCAGGTGGAGTTCCCCGTGGGGCCACGAACCCTGCGAGGGGTGTGCCAAAATGGGTGGCGGGGACGCATGGGGACGTGACCATTGGAACGTTCGGTGGAGCTTCTTATGGGGTCACGTTGCGTGTTTAAGGGCGCACGTGATGACGGCAATGTAATGATGGTGATGGTCGGAGAGGGGACGGAAGGAACGCGGGCTGCTGTCTCTTCAAAACGGGGACCCAACACCGCAGGATGGCAGGGAAACAAGCAACGGGTGCGTGCCGAATGCGCGTCCCAGAGGGTGCGCGTGTAGAAATACGTGCGTGTCCCAGCGGGTGCGTGCGAGGAACGTCCCAAAGGGTGCGCGCACGTGCACGCGTGTTCCAGTGGGTGCGTGCCGAAAGCACGTCCCAGAGGGCGCGCGTGTAGAATTGCGAGCATGTCCCAGTGGGCGCGCGCGGGACACGACCCGCAGGGCCTTCGGTGGAGTTCCCTATGGGGCCACGAAACATGTGGGGTGTGTGCCGACATGTTTGCCACGTAAACTGTGCCAGTGGGGCCTTCGGGGGAGCTCCACATGGGGCCACGAACCGCGTGAGGGATTTGTCGTAATGAGTGGCGGGCTCGCATGTAAACTGTACCCTCCCTATGGGTCCACGAATTGTGTGAGGGGTGTGCCAAAATGGGTGGCGGGGACGCATGTAAACTGCCACTGGGACCTTCGGTGGGGTTCCCTATGGGGCCACGGACCGTGTGAGGGGTGTACCGACATGAGTGGCTGGGGCGCATGCAAACTGTGCCCCTTGAGTTGAAGCGTAAGTTGGCAACTCCGACACATGGCAGAACCAGGTGAATGCGTTTTTTCGCGGCCAGGCAATTCTTTATGAATGGGGCGAATCGTAGAACCTCCGTGTTGCGCTGATGGGGCGGTTCGCAGAGCCTTCCTTTAGCTTTGTCCTTCCGAAGGCACGACGGACTCGCTTGAGCACCAGATTCGAACGGTAGGTCTGTCAACCTTCCTGCCTTTTTTGCCCGGTGATGATATCCCTTTGCCAGTCGCCGTTTTTGCCCTGGGGCACGGGAGTTGGCCAAACTTCCGTGCCCGCCTTAAACATCGGCCTATTCATCCGCTTACAGAAAACATCCTTTCCCTTCTGACATATTCATTTCTAGTCGCCTCCTCCTGCTTTTTCCCTCGCTCACGCAAGTCTTCCTCTTCCTGATCCTCGCTAAGCATCGCATGCCGACGGGCTACACGAATCTGATAGCCGCTCTTTACTCAGGGGCTCTCGCCCATTCCCGCTGCGGCTCCGCGAGACTCCCCCTCTTCCTGGTGACCTCCGGAGTTGCCCAGGGATGCCCCTCTCGGGGTTTTTGTGGGCTCTGATTATGGACCCGTTCCTGAGGCACTTTGCGGACTAGTTGGGGCTTCAGCAGGCTTGCGTGATGTGCCCTAGGCCATGCCGGTGGGCTCCACAGCTTGAGCCGGAGTGTGGTGCGACGGCGGACGATGTGGGTGCGACGCTCCCTTCGGTTGGCCTCCTTCCTCTACTTTCCCCTCCCTTCGTCGCCGCCCGCACCTGTGCCAACCTCTCTCGCTGCGGCCGGCGAAGGGCGCCACCGTTCCCTCGGCCGAGCGGCGCTCGGACGCCGCAGTGCAGCAAGGTCGCCAGCAGATCCCAGCCCTCATCCCAGCATGGGCTGATCTCCAGGTCGCTGGATCTGCGGAGTTTCTTGGCGTGCAACTCGGCCCGGCGGCGGAGCTCGACGCCCGGTGGGCGGCACCCGCACGGAAGTGGCGCGAGCGAGTTCGGGAGATTGCCCTGTCGCGATCCCCCGCGGAAGCCGGCTGCCGCACTGATAATTGTTGCGCCATCACTGTGTTGAGCTGCCTATGCCAGCGCTTCCCTCCCCCCGCCTCCCTCCTCTCCGTGTGGAACGTCACGTCCTCCGCCTCCTTCGCCTCCTCCCAATTCCTTTGGCCTCGCTGAGCTCCTCAGCCTAGGTAATTGGCTTGCCTCTGCCACCCTGCGCTTCGCCAGATTTTGGAACACACTCCCCCGTCCTGTGCCTGGGCCCACCTCAAGACACTTGCTTGCGGCTGGACGACGTCAGCTCGTATCCCCTGTGCCTAGTCTCGTCGGTGTCTTTTCGGATGTACAGACACCGACTCCATTTTCCATTATCTCTCATGCCCTCGCCTGCTCCACCTCGTCGCTCTCCCTCGTGGCCATTTTCCTGCCTGCCCCCTCACTCGCCTTGGCCTCGGCCCCTCGCTGGACGTGGAGTCTGAATACCAACGACATCGTTGTCATTACATTGTCGTGTTGAGTTTCCATTTCTACGAGAAGCTGAAAGCTGTCATGGCGCGCGGCACCCGTGTCCCCTCGCCTGCATACCACTACGAAACACGAGCCGCGGCTCTCGCCGCAATGAGACGTTAGAGCACTGGCAGTAGCTGGATCACCGTGGATTCAAGCTACGTGCGCTCCTCCTTCTCCTTCTCCTCCTCCACCTCCCCCTCCTCCAGTCGCAACCTTCTTCTCCTCCGCTTTCCCCTGCGTCCTCTTCCACTCCGCCTTGCAGGCAGTCGCTTGGGGCGGGGTGTGGGGGCAAGAGGCGACCGCAGTGGGGCGATCCCGTCGCCCCGCCGCATTCGCTGTTGTCGTCGTCATCGTCTTCGCCCTCGGCTTCGTCTTCCTCGTCGCCATCGTCGTCGCCATCCCCCGCGAAGGAGGACGACCGATGGAACGGGCGGAGGTGGAACAAGGAGCGCGATCAGAACCAGGAGCGGGCGCCGGGGCTGGGCACGCTGCGAAGGGCGGCGAGGGTCGCCCCCTCCTTCTCATCATCCTTTTTCTCCCCTTCCTCCTCCCTCCGTTCCTCCGTTCCTCCTCCTCCGCCGCCTCCTCCTCCTCCTGAAAGGAGGAGCGAGCAAGGGAGTGGAAAGCCATGCGGGGGCTCCAAATTGCCAAACGACGCGGCGCAATCGTCGGAGCTCTACGGGCCACGACTGGAGCGACACAAGGGCGGCGCGCATCCTGGTGGCGGCGCCGTATGCCCACATAGACTGGAAAGCAGGGCCTCCGAACTCTCCAAGTCCGAACCACCCCTCCCAAGACAAAATCGAACTTGGGGACCTCCAGAGGGAGGCGAACAAGTGACGCTCTTGGATGGCCATGCTTCTGCCTATCGGGAAAATCTGGGCCTTGTACGACAGCACCGGGAGGCACCTGGTGTGGTAGTAGAACAGGTTCGTAGCGCCATCTGCGGTGGAGCGGCTGGCGGAGAGGACGCGTGCGCGTAGTTTACACCAGGGAGCTTCCCATTGGAGTTCCACCGACGCAGATGGGCCGAGCTCCACTCCGAGATAAGTGAGACTCCCCTGGATCCGGAACCCCGCCCAACCCGAATCGACCCTGGAAAGGAACTCCCGAGCGGCCAAGACCAGAGAGTCGCAAAACTCACCTATCAGAGGGACGACCTGGCATTTTCAATTTTTCAAAGTCAGGCGAGCGAACACGCTCGCGAGCTTGAATATACGAGCCATCTGTACAAAACCAACGAAGTGGAAAAGTACGGCTCCGACATCATCGGCACACACCCTAGGAAATCCCAGGTGACGGCTCACAACCTTCAGCTCCATATCCCAGAGGAAAGGGTTTGAAGCGATCAGAAATAATGAGCCACTCAGGGGGCAGCCCTGTAGCACCCCTGCCGTCATGCAGAAGGGCGGAAGCAGCGGGCCGCCGTCGCAGAACCAACACAAGTTGAGGACGTAAAACTCTGCGATTGCTGCCTGGCACCCCCTAGGCAGCTGAACTGCCCGAGTCGCGCGGAGGAGCCAATCCTGCCGAACGCTGGGGAAAGCCTGAGAGACATCAAAAGACACCAACATTGGGAACCAATCTCGAGAGAGGGTTCCTGGCGGGGGGTCCTTTCGAATGCTGCCGATCCGAGCGAGCGAGTCTAACGCAACGATATTGTCAACGAAGGACCGCCCCCGCACAAATCCATTCTGCATCGAGGGGGTGATCTTTGTCACCGCGCCGACAATGCAGCGGTTGATCGCCGATGCGACAGCCTTGTTCGAGGTGTTTTTCAAGCCGAGCGGACGAGTATCCTGGGCAGCTCGCACGAGGGCCGATGCCCCCAGCTCGTCAGGATTGCAACCTTTCGAGAGGAATGCCGAAAGGGATGAATAAAAACTTAAATCCATGGGGGCTCCGCGAGAAATCCACCAAAAGATGTCGCTAACTATATACGGGCCTGCTCCGATGCTCCAACATTTGTACGGTAGGCCGTCGGGGCCAGGGGCGGAGTCCAAGGCGCGCCTTAAAATCTGTTTGATTGTGGATCGGGAGGGGGGAGGGAGGTCAGAAAAGTCATCAGAGCGAGCGAAACGCTTCAGGTACTGGTCGCCCTCTATCGCCCTCCGCCTCGAATCTGCCGCCCAGGGTTTTCCATCGTCGGCCAGCCTGTCAGAACCAGGTCGTCAGTGCCTCTCTCTCTGTTCCAGGCTGGCACGACCAACAGCGGCATCGGACACTATACGGCAAGCAGGTCCCGTTGGCAATCACAGTTTCAGGCGATATTTCAACAGGCTCTTTTTCGCCGCGTGATCGGGGCCACGCTGGATCGCAGGATCACCAAATGGTTTCTCCCGAGGGGCGGAGTGGGGCTGGTGGACTGGGGGGAGATGAGAACGGCCGTGCGACAGCTTCCGTTCGCGTGGCGTTCCGCCACTTCGAAATCTTGGCTCGGCGCGTGGACCACTGCCCACCGAATGAGGCGGCCGCACTCGGGCTGCATTTTCGGCTGCGGTTCGACTAGTGATTCAATTTCGCACTATGTCCTGGAGTGCCCGAAGCTTTCGACCCTTGTCTCGGTTGTTCTCTCTCGCGAGGTCCCCCGGGATCCCAGGGTCAAGCTTGGATTGTTTCGTGATACTGGTCGGGATGATTTCAATTTTGCGTTCATTGTATGTTACTTTTATGCCTTTCGGGTATTTTCCGCCCGTCGCTGCACCGGGCTGGCTGCTCAGGACGTGCCACGGCTCGCTGAAGATGTCAGGGTAGCGATTCGCCTTCCGCTGCTGGGGCCCCATGTACGATTTTGGGTTCAGCGGTAAGCTCTGAGGCGCACTGGCGGTGAACTTGTTGCGCCTCCAGGCCACGCTCCACCTCCTCCTCCTCCTCCTCCTCCTCCTCCTCCTCCTCCTCCTCCTCCTCCTCCTCCTCCTCCTCCCCCTCCCCTTCCTCCTCCCTCCGTTCCTCCTCCTCCTCCTCCGCCTCCTCCTCCTCGTCTTCCTCCTCCTCCTCCTCCTCCTCCTTCTCCGTAACCATTTCGGCTCAAGGCTAAACGTAACGAAGGTGCGGGGAACCGAGGTGTTGCGATTAGCTTTGGACCCATCCGTTGCCTCCTGGCTCAGTGATCGCGGCGCCGCGCGCGCGGGCCGCCGCATGCCTGTGGCGTCTCTCGGCGTCAAGAAGCCGAAGAAGCAGAGGAAGGGCCCGAAGAAGCCCGACCAGCCCGATGGCGACAACAGCGACGCCCCTGGGACCGCAATCGCTCAGCTTCTTGGTGACGCAGGTGCTCCTGCTGTTTCTTCTGCAGAAAGCCTCCCTGCACCCGCTGCTGGTGATCCTGCTCATGGCGCTCTCGGTGATGCTGAAAATGAAGATTGGGGCTGGGAAGAAACTGGACCTAACGAGTACACTCGGTACCTGGCGAAAGAGGAGGCCACCAAGCTGCTACGCGACTACACGCAGACGATGCTGGACTCCATCAAGCCCACAGTGGATGAGGCCATCAACCCCTTCGCCGAGCAGCCCTCCAAGCACGCCGAGTCCGCTGCTGAGCTGGCCCAAGGGGTCAAGGACCTCCCCAAGATGGTTGATGATGCTGCTGCTAAGCGCCTGGATGGTCAGAATCGCCGTCTTCAGGAGCAGATCGACGGGATGCACATTCGGCTGCGTGCCCATGAGACCAGACTGGACACCCACGACTCTGACATCTCCTTCCTCAAGGCCGAGATCAAGAAGTCGCACGAGCTCTTCGCCGTCGCCAACGACGTTCCAAAGGCTCCGCTGGTCTCCGCCTCAGGCTGCGATCGTGACACCGACCCGTGCGTTATCAGAGTCATTGCAGCCAAGCTCACGGCCCTCGATCAGGTCCAGCAGACCCTCCCTGATTGGATCGCCGAGGTCGGTGTCGAGCCCAAATTCTTCAAGATCTCTTCCTCTGAGGCCGTCAGCCGCAGCTTCTCCATCAACTTCGTCGGTGCACCTGCCCCTGCTGCCCGTCGGGTTGCCGAAGTCCTCGGTGCTCAACGCCTGGGGCCTGGTCAATGGGAGCGCTTCGAGACCACCGCAGCAGATGGACAGACCACTGCTCTTCACATCGGCCCTGACAAAAATCCGCGTCAGATTGGCCTGGAGATGCAGGCTCGGAAAATTCGGGACGCCTTCAAAGATATCGACCCCATCAAAGCGCTGGTTCGTCGACAAGGACCGAGGCTATGTCATGGCAGGCTGGGGCCCGATACGCAAGATCAACCCGAACCCTGGCAACGCGCCGTCCACGCTCAACTGGGCCGACAACCTCATCACCAAGCTTGGTCTCCCGAAGCAGCAGTTATCGGCAGCGGCTGCCGCCGTCGTCGCACCGCCTGGGGCGGCTGAATGGTGTCTTTAGCGGACTGGGGAGACTACTTCGTGGTGAGTATCGAGGGCACGGAACGGTTTCTTTTACTTCTTGGAACGCGCGGGCGCTTCTCCAATGCCAGGGTGCTCACTCCAAGGTGAAGTTGGACTACCTTCGTCTAGACTTTTTGAATGGGGTGGTTTGTCTTCAGGAGTTGCATCATGATGTTGTGCAGCTACGAGGCTTTATTGGGAAAGTTCATCGTGACGTGCGGATATGCTCTTCCCATTGCGAGGATTCGCTAGTGAAAGTAGGGGTCGCCACAGTATTGCCTGGCTCCTGCCCTGCGTTGGTTCACCCTGGCGAACTTGTCCCAGGGCGTGCGCTCCGTCATCATCTGCAGCACGAGGGGCGCCACATTTTCCATTATAATGTACACAACCATGGCATCAATGGCGCCCAATTCCAGAAGATTGGCAAGCCACTTGGTGCTGATATCAGTTTTGCCAGAAGTTCTCCTTTGGCGGCCGCTGTGGTCGTGCACGGGGACTTGAATTTCGCTGCTTCTCCTCCTCTTCGCCTCCATCGCCCTGGCCGCCGTGGGGGGCCCAGGCAAAGGCCAGCCTGCTCAGGCAGCAAAGTGGTCTAAGGTATTGGCACCACTCACTGAGTTCACGTCTGACGAACCGACTCACTATGACGCGAGCGCTCACTCGGTTTCTGCCTTGGATAGGCGATGGGTCAGTCTTTCTGGTTGGATCGTATGCCAGATTCACGTTGTTCCTCGTGTTCTGGGGCTTCAAGGAGGTGAGTGACCACGCAGCCCAGTCTTGTTCTTTCTCGCAGCGCTCCACCAAGCCTCAGGAATATCGGAAGGTCCCGAGGCGCATTTTCGAGTCGGAGGCATTCCAGGATTTGCTGGATATTGTTACTCGGCAGCTAGATTTTACGCCCCGCTCACCTCCCAGGCAGATTGAGCTCTTCAAATGGGCAGTTAAGGAAGTTGCGCGTGAGCTTCGGGATCGTTTTCTTCGGTGCGGTTCCGAGGCCCTGGGCTCTCAGCTCCTTCTGGCGAGGCAGATTGCTCGGGCGGTTTGGCGCAATGATGTTCCTCTTGCTGTTCGCCTTCGTGCTGCTCATCAGACTGCCAGAGACTTCGTGGACATCTCGTCGGGTACTGTCTCGCTGGTACATGCTCCTTCGTTCCAGCAGTGGAGCGAAGCTGTTCAGTTGCGTCATGCTGACCTCCGTCGCCGCCATCTGGGGGCGGAGCTCGCTGGTGGACGTTCTACCCCTCAACTTCGCCACCAACTTCAAGCTCTCGAGAGGCGTGCGTCTATCTGGTCACCACTATCTCGGCGGCTGGTTCTGCAAGGCATGAAAGATTCAGGTGCCGGCGCGTCCCCCGCGCCCGACAAGATTCACATGCGCGGCAAGCTCGTGGAACACTAGGCCCCGATATTAACTGCCAAACAAATTGATGTTCCTGCTGCTCGAAATTATGTGAAAGGACTGGTCCAGCCAATGTGGTTTGATGCTGCGCCGCCGCCGACCCCGTCGCTTCTCCGTGCGGTTGCCAAGAAGTCTCGTCATTCAGAACCTGGTCTCGATGGCATCCCCTACTCGGCGCGGAGCTCATCACCTCTTGGTCTCTCGGTGCTTTCGGATGCAATGATGTGGATTCTCTCTGGTCAGGCGTTATTCAAGTCGTCCAACGATACGCTCCAAGTTTGGCTTCCGAAAGGAGATGACCCTGCTGACAGTGTTGCCGCAGGTTGTACTCGGCCACCGTCTTCTGTCAGGGTGCTCGGACTGCGCAATACCGATATCAAGATTACCACCACCACGATCAATGCACGCTTCAGTGTTCTTCTCAAAACCTGGGCCCCTCGCTCTCAGCGAGGCTTTATCCCACAGAGGAACTTTGGAGTGAACATTCTGGAGCTCGACACGGTCAGCAGGGTCTACTCAGACGCGCCGTCGGCTGAGTCATACGCCCCTGTCTTGGTAGCTCTAGACTATGGCGCTGCCTTTCCTTGTCTCTCTCAGGAGTTCATGTACTTGGTGCTCAGCGAGATGCCGGTGCCGCGTGCCTTTTTGTCCATCATAGACCAGCTCTACTTGGAGCTCGAGGCTTTTGCGATGGTCCGCAATGCACCTATCCATGCCTGGTGGGTTACGTCGGGCATAGCACAAGGCTGCTCCTTGAGCGGTTCCCTTTGCGCCGCGGCCACTGCCCAATTTCTCGTGGATCTCCAGCGTCAGCTGGAAGCACCGCGGAAAGGTATCGCGCGAGCTTGTGCCGACGACATTGGTGCCGCTATCAGGAACATCTTGAGCCTGGCCATCTTAGCGGACATCATGCTGCTCGCTGAAAGGTTTGCCGCGCTGTCTCTGGGGATCGACAAATGCAACCTCGCTCCGCTGCACAAGCCGTTCTCGGAGGCTGTGGCCGCGGAGGTTCGCTCGTTCTCTGCGCGCATGTTCCGTTCTTCGACCGCATCAACATTGTCGAGTCCCTTAAGTAAATTGGGCTTATTCTTGGTCCTGCAGCCGATGCTGACTCGTGCTGGACAGCGCCTGCGATGAAGGCTCATGAACGATCCAAGTTGGTTGGCCACAATCATCTTCCCGTTTCTCGCCTGCCAGTTCACCGCAACACCCGCATCACCACAGTGCTTTCATATGTCGCCCAGTTTCGTCTGATGCCGCAGTGGCTAGTGCAGAGCGAACATGTGGCCTTGTCGCGATCTTTTCGTACTTTCTCGATGTCTGCCTGGCTTCAGTTGCGCTCAGCGGGTGGGCCGACGATTTCCTCATGGCTTGCGATGAGCACTGGGTCCTTACTTCGCACTGCTTACCGTACTCTGCCAGATTTCGAGAGGTTGCATGCGTGGCTCTACCGTCAGCATCGTCGCCTAGGTGATCACATCTCACTCGCTCAGATGTCATCGTCACGGCCATACCCCACCTTCTGGCGCAGTGAGGCCTTCGTGGAGACGCTTTTCAACATTAAGTACGGCCCGCTCCAGTCCACGATATACTCACATGAGCTGCTGTCAGTTGCTCGCCAGGCAGCTACGCGTCGTCTCCTCGGCCATCCCTCTGGCGCGGGCCTGAAGAGGTGTATTACGTCGGCGGTCAAGAAGCATCTTACCCCACATCCGCTTTGGAACTCGCTGGTGGTGCGGCTCGTTCTCGCCCATCCCGACATGTACTGCGATGGTGCATCTAAAGTGCCAGCGTCGAGATGGTCTCATATCACGCAATGCCTTCGCTCTTGCTCAACCTCGTGGGCTATGGCATATTTGAAAATTGCTGCCAACGGATGGACGACGTCAGCCCGCGTCCTTGGTGGCCGTGGGCGCCTTCCCTGCCGCTTTGGATGTGCTGGCGCGGCTGACCAGCTCAAGCACTACCTTTCGTGCCCGAAGTTCCGCGCCATTTGCGAGGAGGTGTTTGGCTTCTCTCGGCCTGCTCACCCACTTGGTCGTCTGGGCCTCTTCGGATCCGAAGTGGGCATCGGCAAGGTAGTCTTCGACATCGTGGCGATGCACTTCGCCTACCACGCGGCGCCCCACGCAGCCCCTGCTGGCACCTGGTCCCCAGCATTCGCTCGCTCTCATGTCTTGGCTGCTATTCGCACCGTATCTCTAGGCGCGCGGCGACCTGATCATCTTCCGTGGCGGCGGTCCAGGCCTCCGGTGCCAAGGCGCAGACCGGCGGCCGCATCTTCTTCGACGTCTTCCTCCTCTTCGTCTTCCACGCCGTCGTCCTCTACAGCCTCAATCATTGGCGACGACTCGTCAGGCAGTGGGTGCACGTCATCCTCGCATCCGCCCCTGAGGGTCATTGGCGACGCTTTCGACCTCGAGGTGGGAGATCCAGCTGCTGGCCCTGTGGCTGTCGGCACGCATTATGCATCCTCGCTTAGTGGCGGACCAACATTGGGGGCTTTGGCAGGCAGAGAGAGCCGACCCGTGAGCTGGAGCCTCACGGGTACGCACTGCTCACCTGTCTCACCCCGCTGCCCTGCTACCACAGGCATTGTTGGCGTGCAGTACCGATCCTCAGTCTCGCTTGTGGGCCAGACTTCTTCTATAGAGGTGATTGATCTTACGTCGCGTCCTCCTTCACCTCCCTCGGGGCGCACCCCTCGGCAGGAGGCCGAGCGGCAGCGACGTGAACTCACCAATCGGGCTACCAGTTGGGCATCTTCTTGGCCCCCTTCCATCTTCTACACCGCCCCCCAGCGCGACTTCAACACGTGGATGGACTGGTGTGTGGACTGCGTCTTCGGAGTGCTTCACTATAGTGGCTTTGCTCCCCTGTTCGCAAATCGCATGACCAGCCTGGTGAAATATATGAAGAGAGCAGCATAATAAATTCGCATGTCGGGCTGGCATGGTTCTGCTATCTTTCGCGAGCGGCTACGTCAGCAACTTCTGCGAGGCATATCTCAGGACGATCCCGTTATTCTTCATGAGACTTTTGAGGCAACTCGCTTGCACATGGAAATGCTTGAGTGGCGTCCTGACCCATCTCGGATGGAAGCACCGAACCGTGCCCGCTTTCTTCATTGGATGTCTGCTGCTACGACCTGGCGTGCAGCACCTGTGCCTTCGTCGGTGCCTGCGCCCAACGCGCTTTTCTGGTTCCCCAACTTCTCTCTTAATCAGATGGATGTCGACCCGCGGAAGCCCAAGCCTCGATCTAGGCCGTCCGAGGAAGCCTCTGTGGATTACGAATATCACCCCGACGATGACGCAGCTGCCCACGCTGACTACCCTTCACCTACGGACGAGGACCTCCGCACCATGGATGCCATAAATGACAGCACTACGATGTTCGCCAAGGGCCCTCCGCCACAATTCGAGGACGAAGTCATGAGCGATGACGAGTACGACTACCATGTCGGTCCCAGGGCCAGGCCTTCTGAAGCATGGCAAGTACAACCACTGGCATTACCACGCACGCTGCCGTCGTGGCCGGCGGCAAGCTCGGGTGATCCCCCGCCGCCTGGTGCCGATGCTGATGTTCTTGCCTGGCTGGGCCCTGCTCGTGCTGCGCCCGCTGCTCCCTCTGCGGCGCCGTCGCCACCTCAGGCTCGCCCCCCCCTCAGCGACTTCCTGGTCGCCACGATCACATCGCCCTGCCACAGGTTGAGGAAGGGGGGCCCCATGAAGATCGGGATAACGGCACGGCGACACTTCCTGAAGTTCTTCTCCCCTCATTGGCGCAGTCCGCTCGCCCTGCCGAGTCGCAGGTTGATGGCTCTGCTGCCGCTGCCGCCTCTGCGGCAGCATCGTCGGCGTCTGGTCTTCCTCCTGTGTGCCATGGCGGCGCAGCACATGTCGGTCAGCATCGCCTTGGTCTTCCTCGGCTTCCTGGCGATCATAGACAGCTACTCCGTCCTCATCTGTGTCCGCAGGGGGTCCCAGAGGGCTACTCCGTCCTCGTTTGCCTCCTCGTGAGCGCGCTGCTGGCCAAGGGAGCGCGCGGGGTCCCCAGGCTGCGAACACTGGGCCCTGGGGTTCGAACGAGTCGCCGCAGTGGGAATCGATGCAGCAAAACACATTTGACGCAATTAACTTGCTGATTCCCCACATCCCCCCACCATCTTCGGCGACTTCCATTGCGACGCCTGCTTCGTCATCTCCGCCAGCTGCTCCACCCGTCGTGGGCCCTAAGCGTTCTGGCCACCCAGCTGCTCTTGAGCCTGATCAACCTCTCCTGGCGCTGCTAATGCTCTACGCCCTCTTCCCCGCCCTCTCGGAGGACAAAGTGGGCCTGATTACTTGGCTATTACTGCATCCTAGCAACCTGCTAGAAGAAGATCCGACTGGCGCTGCGGATGCTGAAGCCACTTTTCGCGACGGACAGCCTGGACCTCCTGATGGCGATCTACAAGAGGAGGCGGAGGATCCTGAGTTCCTCCCGCTTGTTCACGAAGTTGACAACTGGCCGACGGACATGGCGGAGTCCGACCCGACCTTCCTCGAGCTGGCAGCGGAGGTCGCGGGAGGTGTTTTCCCTGACCATGTGCCTGATGTTCATCGCGATCTTGACGACCTCAATGGCGTCCACACCGACGACGTCGGCGACATCGAGGACTTCCACGTCGGCAACTCTTTCGACGTCAACACGATGGCCCTGAGAGGCCTCGAGGCGGGCGCGCGCGCGGCCGAGCGCGAGCGCGGGTGATGAGGTGGCGAGATGTTTTGGGACGCTCGCTCCTCCTCCTCCTTCTCCTCCTCCTCCTCCTCCTCCCCCTCCGCCTCACCCGTGGCCGTTTTGGCTCGCGACGCCAGGCCCCCAGGGAGCCTTGTGGGGACTTTTGTTTCGAGGACGGCTCCCCGCCCTCCGGCCTGATCCTCATCAGGCCTGAGCCTTGTGCCAGCGCGCAAACCCGATGTTCCTCCACATTTGCATCGGTGCCCGCGGGTAAACTGTAGAGTGTCCCGTTCCTGTGGGCACTAGTGCGGCCGGGACATGCCGGACAGATATGAGCTCCACTCCGAGGACGGCGGCGCTGGCAGTGAAGGGCGGAACCCACGTGCGATCAGGGGCGGAGGCAGCGGACGTCCTCGCCGTGAGCGGCGACGTGCTGACCCACCGGTGCCCGCGAGCATCGATGCGCTGACCCATGTGGCGCCGATCGCAAGGCCCTCGCCGCCCTCGTGATTTCCTTTGGCGCGGAGAAGGTAATGACCGTCGGGATCGCTCGGCTCGTGATAGGCGGAGTGGTGCAGGTCCTGCCCCTGGCGATTCTCCTCGCGGCCTGGGAGGTGATGCAGGCCGGTTTCCCGCGGACCCCGCTTAGCGAGCACGACTTGCAGCTGAACTCGAAGAAGCACCCGCCTTCCCTGAGGAGGAGATCGACCGCCCCACCCCGCGCGCTGCAGTGCCACCTGACGCCTGGGCGGCGGTCGCCGAGAAAATGGGGCTGCCGCTTTGGGTCCGTCCCCTTGCTGGTGCTGGTGTACATGGGGTTCCGCGTGCTGCAGAATCGGCTGGTCAGAACGGCGACCTCAGGGCACTTCGCCTCGCTCCAGGCCTTCCTGGCCACCAGCATGGCCGCCCACGTCTCGGACTCCCATCCGAAGCTTGCGGCGGACATGGCCCAGCAGCATTCTTCCTTCGCCCAGATGTTCGTGGTCGAGTGCTTCGCAAAGACCACTGAGGGTCGGGACGCCATCGCAAAACATGGCGATGACATATCCGCTTAATGTCGATCGGTTCGTTGGAGTTGAGAACAGGGTGGACGATCTGGATGCCCTCAGGCAGGAGTTGGAGCTCCTCCGACGTGAGATGGTGGTGGTCAAGAGTTCCATTCCGCCTGCGCCTGCATCGTCGGCATCTTGGGATCGGACGGTCGATCTGTCGGCGGTCGTGGTCCACTCGCGTCAGCTTATCCCCAAGGCCCCCCTCGTGTTTGCGCTGGTGGAGGCGGTGCGCGGCTGCAAGTCTTCCTCTAACATGTCGCGGCCGACGTGGAGGAGAGGGGATCCGGGGTCGCGCTTAGGTTCCAGGGGGCTGCTGGGTTTGCTTCCAGACGGGTTCAGAAGTTCCTCCAGGGCACGCAGATTGCTGACAGGTCTTGGAAGGATATCGCGGCGCCGCCCCCCGCCGGGGCGCAATCGAGGCGTCGGTTGGCCCGGGCAAAAATCATGAGATGGCGGCTCCAAGGAGGCCCAGCGTGCCCTGGCCCCGAGGCTAGACCGCAATATCTTCACCGATGAGAGAGAGGGATCTATATATATATATATATATATATATATATATATATATGGTAGCCCCCCCCCACATGATCATACATATTCGTCTTTACCGCGGCCGCCGATCGATATCTTCTTTCTCCGCTCCCTTCTCCTGTCTCTTCCTTTCTCTCCTCCTCCTCCTCCTCTTCCTCCTCCTCCTCCTCCTCCCCGTGCTATTCCTTCTCGGAATCATCGAAATCGTCAGAAACTAAAGCAAACCTCCAAAAAACCAAAGAAAAACCAAAAAAACCAAAAAAACCAAAAAAACTATGATTTCTGGAGAATTTCTGGAACGGCTGGCGACCAAAATTCGCCAGAAATCATAGTTTTTTTGTTTTTTTTGTTTTTTTTGGTTTTTTTGGTTTTTTTTTGGTTTTTTTGGTTTTTTACCTCCTCCTCCTCCTCCGCCTCCACCTTCTCCCTCTTCTCCTCCCCCTCCACTCCCTCTTCTCCTCCTTCCCCTCTCCCCCTCCTCCGTTCTGCCGCCGGCCGGAGTAGGTACCGCAATTCCACCGATTGTTCTCCAGAAATCATAGTTTTTTTGTTTTTGTTTGTTTGTTTGGTTTTCTGAAGGGTTTTCGCTGGCGTTCGGCCTCCACAGAAGGATTCCTATTGAAATCCTCTGCGAAAGAAGATTCCCATTGAGATCCTCTACGGCTCCTCACCCTCCTCCTTCTGCAACTCACCCTCCTCATCATGCTCGCTTCGAGGCGATACTCACAAATCTAGTTGCGAACGCAGCTTCACAACTAGTTTTGCGAGGAACCTCCCGCTACAAGACACTACTCGCAAAACTAATTGTGAACGGCGCTCCACAACTAGTTTTGTGAGTAATGAGTTCCTCCTCGTCATCGTCATGCTGCTCACTCTCCTCTTCTTCCTTCTCCTGCTCCTCCTGCTCCTCGTCATTCTGCCCCCTCGTCTCCGCTTCGAGGCGACACGCACAAATCTAGTTGTGAACGCAGCTTCACAACTAATTCTGCGAGGAACCTCCCGCTACGAGACACAACTCGCAAAACTAATTGTGAACGACGCTCCACAACTAGTTTTGTGAGTAATGAGTTCCGCCTCGTCGTCGTCATGCTGCTCACCCTCCTCTTCTTCCTTCTCCTGCTCCTCCTGCTCCTCTGCCCTCCTGCTCCTCCTAGTTGTGCAGCTGCGTTCACAACTAGATTTGTGAGTATCGCCTCGAAGCGGAGAGAAGGGGGCACAATGACGAGGAGCAGGAGGAGGAGCAGGAGGAGGAAGAAGAAGAGGGTGAGGAGCATGACGATGACGAGGAGGAACTCCTTACTCACAAAACTAGTTGTGGAACGCCGTTCACAACTAGTTTTGCGAGTAGTGTCTTGTAGCTGGAGGTTCCTCGCACAACTAGTTGTGCAGCTGAGTTCACAACTAGAGCTGTGAGTATTGCCTCGAAGCGGAGAGGAGGGGGCACAATGACGAGGAGCAGGAGGAGCAGGAGGAAGAAGAAGAGAAGGGCGAGGGGCATGACGATGCCCTCCTGCTCCTCCTGCTCCTCGTCAGCAGAACTAGTTGTCAACGGCGTTCCACAACTAGTTTTGTGAGTAATGAGTTCCTCCTCATCATCGTCATGCTCCGCACTCTCCTCTTCTTCCTCCTCCTGCTCCTCCTGCTCTTCTGCCCTCCTGCTCCTCCTGCTCGTCATTCTGCCCCCCCCCCTCTGCTCACCTTCGTCTTCTTCTTTCTCCTGCTCCTGCTCCTCCTGCTCCTCGTCATTGTGCCCCCTTCTCTCCGCTTTGAGGCGATACGCACAAATCTAGTTGTGAACGCAAATGCACAAGTACTCTTGCGAGGAACCTCCCGCTACGAATCACTACTCGCAGAACTAATTGTCAACGGCGCTCCACAACTAGTTTTGTGAGTAATGAGTTCCTCCTCGTCATCGTCATGCTGCTCACCCTCCTCTTCTTCCTTCCCCTGCTCCTCCTGCTCCTCCTGCTCCTCGTCATTGTGCCCCCTTCTCTCCGCTTCGAGGCGATACTCACAAATCTAGTTGTGAACGCAAATGCACAAGTACTCTTGCGAGGAACCTCCCGCTACAAGACACTACTCGCAAAATTAATTGCGAACGATGCTCCACAACTAGCGTTGTAAGTAATGAGTTCCTCCTCGTCATCGTCGTGCTGCTCACCCTCCTCTTCTTCCTTCTCCTGATCCTCCTACTCCTCGTCATTGTGCCCCCTCCTCTCCGCTTCGAGGCAATACTCACAACTCTAGCTGTGAACTCAGCTGCACAACTAGTTTTGCGAGGAACCTCCCGCTACAAGACACTACTCGCAAAACTAGTTGTGATCGGCGTTCAACAACTAGTTTTGTGAGTAATGAGTTCCTCCTCGTCATCGTCATGCTCCTCACCCTCCTCTTCTTCCTCCTCCTGCTCTTGCTCCTCCTGCTCCTCGTCATTGTGCCCCCTTCTCTCCGCTTCGAGGCGATAGTCACAAATCTAGTTGTGAACGCAGCTGCACGACTATTTTGCGAGGAACCTCCCGCTACAACACAATTCGCCATAGAATGATTCCTATTGAAATTATCAACAGAAGGATTCGCGTTGAAACCCTTCACAGAAGGAGACTTAGGTGGATGAGAAGGAAGAGAAGGAGGAATATGAGGCGGATGAGGAGGATCAGGAGGAGGAGGAGGGAGAGGGAGAAGAACCTCTATAAAACGATTCTTAATGATCAACTGCAACGCAGCCGATTGGATTGTAATGCGTTGCCAACGATTGAAGCCGCAAGCGCTTGGAATGCAATCGACTGGGTTGCGTCTGACAACGTAGCAAAACATAATCAAGAAGAGCAGGAGGAGGAAGGGGGATGAACGACTGGAGGGATCAAGGGAGCATGTGTATGATCATGTGGGGGGGGGCGAGCATATATATATATATAGAGAGAGAGAGAGAGAACAACAAAACATATAAACTTTTTTTTTGTTTGATCCGCGGGTCGAGAGCGAGCCTGTGGAGAAAAATAAACAGAGAAAGCACAAGAAGAAAGTACACGCTCAGTGCCTAGTGGAAGCACTTCCTCCGGCTGGAGATCCAGGGCGCGCCCTCTGGCCCCAAGCTCCCTCGGAACATGGCTGCGACCCGCTCTCTGGGGCCACGTCAAGGGGGGGCGGGGGCTGCGGCGCGTGGCGCCCTTGAGTCCGAGACGGCAGAGCGCTGTCTCTAACCACTTCGAGAGTAGGCGGGGAGGGTCGAGGCCATTGAGGTTCATCTCCAGGAACGCCCGCGCCCCGTGCAACGACGGGGCGCGCAGCGTCGAGCCCGAGCCTGGGCGCGCGCAGAAGCATTGGTTCCCTGGCGCGGCCTGGGCCATTCAGGAGACCCGTGGCTCTGAGGTTCGGGCGCGCGATCTGCTCGAGAGCCCCGGGCGCCCATGTCAAGCCGGCGGTGGATATCTCGACGGGGGGGGGGGCGCGCGGCTGCAGGGGGCGTCGGCGCTTATTCCCGGCGGACGCGCGTGGCAAGACCCACTTGCGCGAGCCGGCGGCTCCGGCCCCTGGCCGCGCCCTCCGCGCGGGGGCAGCTGTTGATGAGCAAGGGTCTGGGCGCTGCATAATCCATTGGAATGTTCGAAATAGCGGAATCGGCGCTCGGGATGCGCGGCGCATAGTGGACCGGATGACGACTGATCTCGCTTGGGCTGACGAGGTTCCGCCCAAGGGCTGACGGTCGTCCGCGGTGACTCTTGCGATGGCGAGCGCGTCGACTCCATGGAATTCAATATGCTGGGGCATGCTGGCTCGTGCGCGAGGCTGCGCTCGCACCCTGGTTCCGGGGTCTGACAGCGGCCCCCGGGTCCACCGTTGAGCTCGCCCCCTCTGGCCCGACGCATTGTCGCGCGGGCCAATCGGATCTTCATCGGGGCGCCGCGGCGGGCGCTCAAGCAGACGCGGGTGCGCTTCTAACTGGGCGGTGAGCCGCGGGAGCTGCGCGCTGCGAATATCAGCGATCGCTCGGCGGCGGCAGCGGGGCTTGCGCGCTGCGAGGCCGAGCGCCGACCCTGCGAGAAAGAAGCCCGCCCCCATCGACCCCCCCTCTTCACGGGCGAGAAGGCCGCGGCGATGATATCGCAGTACCTTGAGTCGCTGAGCATGAGCAGCTGTTGGCCCCTGAGCGACAAGAGGTCAGATCCCGAGCGCCCGCGCGCGTTGCCGCCTAGATTCGGAATGCGACCTCGAGGGGCTCGGGGTGGGCCCCGTCGGCGAATGCGACGACGCGGCGACGGGCGGGGAGAGCCGCGCGGAGACGGGGCGCCAGGTTGGCGCGCCTCCTTCTCGCCCGGAATGTCTGGCTCAGCGAGGTGGCGGATGTGCCGGGCGCGGCGGGGGTCGATCGCGGAGCCGCCAGAGTCCAAATGGGGGCGCGACCTGGCGCAGGGGAAGGAGGTCAACGAGAGGGAAGCGATAGTGGAGGGGGCGGCGACGGAGGCGACGGCAGGAAGTGTGCGAGGGTGGCTTCGAGGGCAGCAGCGCGCCCTCGCGCGCCGAGCCACTCCCCGGCACCCCCTCGGTCAGAGGAGGTCTCGGGCGGGGGCGATCGCGACGGGCGAGGTCGCCGAGGCCCGCGCTGATCGCGCGGTTGGCGCGCTCGCCCGCCGGGCGCGCGCGTTCGCGCCGACGGAGGTCTCCGCGCTAAGGCAGGGCCCTGATCGGACGGCCCAGCGCGAGGCCCTCGTCGGCAAGTGCCTCGAGTAGCGCGGCGTGCCCAAGTTCCGCTGGGACTTCACCGTTCCTCCTTCGTTGCGCGATGCCCGTGGATTTCTCGGGGGGGCGAGGCGCGCGGCGATCGCCCCGCCAGCGAGCGCGCCTTTTTAGCTTCGACGAGGTGGCCGCGCGACGGGCCCCCCGCGCCGTCAGACTCGAACCAATCAGTTGCGGCATTTCCCCCCCGAGAAGTTCGAGGGGGCGGGGGCGGGCCAGGGCGGCGTTCGCGCGCCCGAGAAGACGCGACCGCTCTCGCTTCGGAAAACGGGGGCGGCGATCAATCGGAAGCTCGCGGGCCGGCGGCGGAGGCAGCGGCCAGGTCGCAACGTGGATTCGTCAAGGATGGAACAGCTGGGAAAACGGTGGAGTTGGGTGGCGTCGGCAGCCTGCCGAGCATGGCTGCATTAAGTCGCGGAGACGGCAAGCGCTCACAGGCCGGGGCCTCCCATCAGCGCTCTTGTAGGGATCGGCACCCAGCCGGTGCTGACCCCTAATTATCCCATTGGCCAGGAATGCGCGCGGGCTCCAGGCGGCCGAGCCCAGCGCGCGCGCGAGCGCGCTCGGGGCGAACGCGCGGCTTTTGAGGAGCTGGGAGTCGACCCCAGGAAGGTCGACTGTACAATCTCGTGCAGCTTCGACTCTGCCAGGCGTTCCTGTCCCTGGTCCATGATCTCTCGTGCGAAACCGCCGGCGCGTCGACGGTGCCTCGCGGGGCGTTGGATGGCCTCGAGGGCCGCGCGGGGTGACGACGGCGGTCTCTTCGGACAGCGGCAGGCGCCCCCTCCCCCCACCTTCGCTGTCGCGGCGCAGAGGGATCTGGGCAGCGGCCCCTTATTTTGCCATCGCGGCGCGGGCGACCGCGGAGCGGCGTTGCTCTGCCAGGAGACCCGATTGCCGTGCCGCGTATCTTCGCATGGGGTGGCATCCTGGCAAGGCTGGGCCCCCTGCCGGGCGCGCGCATCGCGGCCCCGCTGGCGCCCGCCTGGCGCGACGAGGTCAAACTCAGAACTTCGCGGTGGTTTGAGATCGTCTTTCCACCTTCCGGCGGACAATGCTCGCTGCCCGGCCCTCGCCCCCGAGCAGCGGTAGCGGTCGTGCGCGGGGGGCTGGGCGCGCAGGCGCCTGAAGGCATTCCTTTTTTGTTCCACAGGCATGCTGCGATTATGACGCGTTACCTTGGCGCGAGCGAATTTACTGGCGGTGCTCGAGCACGCGTGGTGCTGCGCGCTCTTCTGCGATTATGACGTGGCCTGGCGCGCTGTTGTACGTGCGTGCGGCGGTGCTCGCAGGGGTCGCGCGCTGCGTTCGCGGGCGCGCCGCGGCGCTCGCAGGTGGGCGCGGCGTTCGCGAGGGGAGGGGCAATGGGAGGAGGAGGACGGCGACGACGAAGTACGAGGGAAGCAAGGAACAGCACCGAGGTCTGACGCGCACAAGTTGCTGCGAGCGCGTCGGCGGTTTCTATCCCGTCGCCGCCGCAGCCGTCGCTGCCGCCCTCGCCGTCGCCGTCGTCGTCGTCGTCGGCGGCGTCGGCGGCGTCGGCGTCGGCGTCGCCGTCGTCGTCGGTAGTCGCCCTTGGCAGTCGTTCTAGTGGTCGTCGTCGTCTGGACACAAGCAGCGAGACTGACTTGCTAGCGCCGTTCAGATGTAGTATTGAACATTGCAGAGCAAGCTTCTCAACTGCCCTTCGCTTTATTATCCATCGCGCGCGCGCATCGGCCTTAGTCGCCACTTGCGCGACTAGGAACCGTCGGGTACGACCCGATGTCCGATGGCATCTATCAGCGACAAACCCGAACGTCATATTAACTATCGCGACCCCCGAGAACACCGACGACATCTCGCCGATCATTCCCCGCCAACTCCGTCGGGGTGAAGGCTCGAACCCGCGCGCGTTAAGGCCGCTCCATCCAGGCCCCAGGCGCTCCGAGAAGCACAGGGCAGCGCGGGTGCCAGAGAACGCTGCTGACTTAAGAAATCAATTTGGGCAGCGCATAGCACGCCACCTCCCGCGCCGCGCCCGCGTTCGAGGCCACCAACTTCGAGAGCCATGCCCCGTCTGGCAACCGTAGCCTCTTCCAGAACATTAAATTCTCCAGTTGCTATTTCACCTGTGCTACCTGCTCCGCCGGCGACGCGTGGAGCCAGCTGGCTCCTCCCCCTGGAATGCCCCCCCAGGCGTCTGGGAGCGCCGGTGCCGCGGGAGGGCCCCGAGCCAAACGCAGGGGGCAGACGGGCGCGTCAGTTCTTGAGGGCAAGATGGGCGAGGCGGGCGCGATCGCTGCCGACGAGGAGAAGAACGACGCGCTGGGCGAACGACGTCGCAAGACGCGCCGAGGAGGCAGCCGACCGCGCGGCCAGCGCAGAGAAGAACTGGATCAGCCGCGACAAGAAACCCAACGAGCTGCTGACCCCGATCCCCAAGATGACGGCGGCGAACGCCATGAGGCTGAGGATCCTGAGCGCAGCCGCCCTCGACGCGCCCGCTGCGCAGTGCGACCGCCCGCTGATCGTGGCCTCGACGGCGGAGCTCGAGAACTGCAGGGGCCATCTCGATCGATTTTAACATGGAGACACCGAAGAAAATTAGCCTGACGAAGGACCCAACCACATGCTGGTGTGAGCGCCGCAAGTGTGATTCACTTTTTCGGTGGTGATCCCTATGAGGCAACGAACCGTGCTAGGGGCGTGCGACATGAGTGGCGCGGTGCACAACGCGAACGACAACGATTGATTTGAGCGCGAAAGGAGACTGAGCGCGGGTGAGTCTGAGCGCGATTGCGTCTGACTGTGAATGAATCTGCGTGCGAGCGAGTCTACGTGCGCGAGTGCGAGTATGACAAAGCATGGTGTGCTTGTATATGAATATATACTGCCGCTGGTCCGCGGACATGCCACTGGGGCCTTCGGCGGAGCTCCTATGGGGAGACGAAACGTGTGAGGGGTGTGCCGAAATGTGTGGCGGGGGCGCATGCGAACCGTGCCACTGGGACCTTCGGCGGAGCTATGGGGCCACGAAGCGTGTGAAAGGGGTGTGCCGAAATGAATGGCGGGGACGCGTGCGAACTGTGCCACTGGGACCTTCGGCGGAGCTCCTATGGGGCCACGAAGCGTATGACGGGCGTGCCGACATGAGTGGCGGAGACGCATGCGAACTGCGCCACTGGGACCTCCGGCGGAGCTGCTATGGTGCCGCGAAGCGTGTGAGGGGTGTGCCGAAATGAGGGGCGGGGACGCGTGCGAACTGCGCCACTGGGACCTTCGGCGGAGCTCCTATGGGGCCACGAAGCGTGTGAGGGGTGTGCCGAAATGCACTGCGGGGACGCATGCGAATTGTGCCACTGGGACCCTCGGCGGAGCTCCTATGGGGCCACGAAGCGTGTGAGGGGTGTGCCGAAATGAGCGGCGGGGGCGCATGCGAACTGTGCCACCGGGGCCTTCGGCGGGGCTCCTATGGGGCCACGAAGCGTGTGAGGGGCATGCCGAAATTAGTGGCGGGGACGCATGCGAACTGTGCCACTGGGGCCTTCGGCGGAGCTCCTATGGGGCCACGAAACGTGTGAAGGGGTGTGCCGAAATGAGTGGCGGGGACGCATGCGAACTGTGCCACTGGGACCTTCGGCGGAGCTCCTATGGGGCCACAAAACGTGTCAGGGGTGTGCCGACATGAGTGGCGGGGACGCATGCGAACAGTGCCACTGGGACCTTTGGCGGAGCTCCTATGGGGCCACGAAACGCTGTACTGGGTGGGCCGAAATGAGTGGCGGGGACGCATGCGAACTGTGCTACTGGGACCTTCGGCGGAGCTCCTATGGGGCCACGAAGCGTGTGAGGCGTGTGCCGAAATTAGTGGCGGGGACGCATGCGAACTGTGCCACTGGGACCTTCGGCGGAGCTCCTATGGGCCCCGGAGCGTGTGAGGGGTGTGCCGAAATCAGTGGCGGGGTCGCATGGAGCTCCTATGGGGCCGCGAAGCGTGTGGGGGGCGTGCCGACATGAGTGGCGGGGACGCATGCGAACTGTGCCACTGGGACCTATGGCGGAGCTCTTATGGGGCCACGAAACGTGCGAGGGATGTGCCGACATTATTGGCGGCGGAGCTCCTATGGGGCCACGAAACGTGTGAGGGGTGTGCCGAACTGTGTGGCGGGGACGCATGCGAACCGTGCCACTGGGACCTTCGGCGGAGCTCCTATGGGGCCACGAAGCGTGTGAAGGGGTGTGCCGAAATGAATGGCGGGGACGCGTGCGAACTGTGCCACTGGGACCTTCGGCGGAGCTCCTACGGGGCCACGAAACGTGTGAGGGGTGTGCCGAAATAGTGGCGGGGACGCATGCGAACTGTGCCACTGGGACCTTCGGGGGAGCTCCTATGGGGCCGTGAAACGTGTGAGGGGTGTGCCGAAATGAGTGGCGGGGACGCATGCGAACTGTGCCACTGGGACCTTCGGCGGAGCTCCTATGGGATCACGAAGCGTGCGAGGGGTGGGCCGAAATGAATGGCGGGGACGCATGCGAACTGTGCCACTGTGACCTTCGGCGGAGCTCCTATGGGGCCACAAAACGTGTCAGGGGTGTGCCGACATGAGTGGCGGGGACGCATGCGAACTGTGCCACTGGGACCTTCGGCGGAGCTCCTATGGGGCCACGAAACGCTGTACTGGGTGGGCCGAAATGAGTGACGGGGACGTGTTGTTGATGATGATGATGATGATGATGATGATGATGATGATGATGATGATGATGATGATGATGATGATGATGCTGACGATGACGATGACGATGACGATGACGATGACGATGATGACGATGATGACGATGATGATGATGATGGTGGTGGTGATGATGATGATGATGATGATGATGATGATGATGGTGATGATGATGATGATGATGATGATGATGATGATGATGATGACGATGAGAGGAGGGGAGGAGGGAGGAGGAAGGAGGAGGAGACGCGGGGCGACGTCTCTTCAAAACGAGGACCCAACACCACAGGCTGGTTGGGAAAAGCGAGCTGAAGGCAGCGGGGGGGCCCGCGGCCAGCCTGGCGTTGACGATGATCGAGACACTGATCAAGCTGGACATGGACGGCGGCCTCAAAAGGCACTCCGCGACTACCTCGACGCGTGCCAGCCGCCCGACGACGCGGCCCCCACCGTCGCCGAGACAATGATCGAGGAGCATGTCACGATGATCAAGGTCGAGAAGTGCAATGACGAGAAGATGACGAAGGTTCTGCTGGTCGCGCCACAGCGGGACATCCGCGGCGACCTCCTTACCGTCATGAAAGCGAAGGGCGCGATGAAGCACCGCCTGGAGATCGCGCCGCCTGGATGGGTGGAGGAGGAGCTAACTGTCAAGCTCGACGCACCAGGCCGCACGTGATTAGATTCGGCCCCGGGAAAATTTTAGCAAGCACGATCCACACCTCCTCCTGGGCCTCCTTCGCCTTTCGAGCCCGAGCCAGCTAGTTAAGAGCAGCACGAGCCAACCGACGATGAACGCGAAGCGATCGTCTTCCTTGATGAGGGCGCCGAGTTCGAGGCTGCCCAGTTTCTATTTGGATGAACCCTGTCGTCGTGGGGCACGCCCACCCTTCCAGTTTGCGCTCGAGCGTGCACCGCGCCTGCACGCCAATAACATCCAGGAAACTGCATCCTGGCAGCGGGTTCCATATGTTGCGCTGTAGACTACATCGGACGACCGTCTCTGACATCACAGCCCCCCATGCTGATGAAAAAGTCGTCGTTGTCGTCCGTCGTCTTCCGTCGTCCTCGTCCTCGTCGTCGTCATCATCGTCGTCGTCCTCAGCGTCCTCGTGGTCGTCTTCGGTTGCCCGGCTCACCACCGCCATCCGCCTGCTCTATGAGTTCATTTCTGGGCCGTGCCTCGCTCCATCGTCGGGGAACCTATGGTCGAGGGTATCCGTGGCCACAGAAGCCCCTTTACCCTTATTTGACGCTCGTTGTGGCCAGGCCACACTCGCAGCCACAGCCAGGGGGAGACGGGGGAATAGGGAGGGGGGCGAGGAGGAGGAGGAGGAGGAGGAGGACCAAGGGAAGGGGAGGAGGAACGGGGAGAGAAAGAGGGTTATCTGCACTGCCGCGCAAGGTTTTGTGGGCAGTCACCACGGGGCGTGATGGTCGCAACCGCGCTGTGGTGCTCCCAGACGCGCGGTGCACGCACTGTGGCGTTCACAAGCGTACGGTGGCGTTCGCAAGCGCATTGCGGTGCTCCCAAACGCACTGTGGTGCTCGCGCTGTGGCATGGTCGTTGCAGGCGCACGCTGGTCGTCGCAGGCCATCGCGGCGTTCGCATGTGCCTTGCCAGTGTTTTCAGGCCTTGCGCGCGCGATCGAAATCCAAGGCCACTGTTGTGTTCGCAAGCATAGAGTGCTGGTCGGGCGCAGACTATTGCGATCACGGCGCGCCCCCACCAAGACGAACCCCACCCCGCCCGAGCGTCACCATTACCCGGGGCACAAAAATTCCACCCCCGGGTAACGATCGTTAATTACCGGCGAGAATCATAGGCTATCTTTTTCTCGAGGTAGGATGTGGGTGGGAGCATTTCGCCGTTCTGGACATGCTCACCGATCTGGGTTTCGAGATGGGCCCTCGGTCACGGTCGAGGATCCATGGACATGTCCATTCAAGAAGCGACAAGAAGTGGGCGAGCCGTAACCGAGCTATTTTACGCACGCGTATACTGACGGTTGGACGTTGACTGAGCTGTACCAGTCGAGGGTTGTCAGCGTGTTGCCACACAAGGCCCAGCTGGTGCACCTGCCCTGCCGCTTCATCTCCGACGAAATGGCGTTGCCCACTTGTTTTTTCGAGCACCAGGGGCTTGGCTGGCCGAGGCCTCAATGTTGTCTGCAGGAGTTGGGACTGCCGAGTATCCCGAGCGTCGAGGTTGTGGCGCTGGCAATCCGGATGCGGGCGGCATCAGACACGCTCATTTTCTGGCACTGGGTGAGCGACGAGTTGATGTGCCGCGCGCGCGCCCTGCTCTTTGCTATGAGGTGGTCTGCCTCATGTTGCTGGCCGTCGTGGTGACTGAGCCCAGCTCCCGCGACGGCGCTGTCCGAGGCGGCCTGTGCCCTGGCTGCCGTGGGCTCTCGTCTCAGCCGTGCTGCAAGGGGCGCGTTGCGAGAGTTCGGGGAGGCAAAGGAGTCTGCTTCCTAGCGCCCGTGCTGCGTTCGCGGATGCCTTGTATGATTCCGCTCTTGCAGGCTCCGCCGCGCCACCGCCGCCCCCACCTGTCCCGCGCGCCCATCGTTTACTCTCCACCTCCTTTGCCAGCCTTCCTGTCTCTAGTTTGGAGAAGTCCTGCATCAGGGAGCGGGTTGGACGGTGGTTTGGGGTCGCGGGTGGAGCTTTCGAGGCATGTGTTCATTGGGGGCGTTGGAGGGAGTTCTGCCGAAGGCTCCTCCCTCGTTGCGTTTGGGGGCTTTCAAGACGTCGACGGTTGAATGGATAACGGCCACTAGGATGCGTAACGTGAGGGTTGTAGGTGTATCTTGGGGTGTGGGGCGGTTCGGATTATCTCCGACATCATCTCTGATGTGCCCGCCTTTCAAAGCTTGTAGCTCGAACTTTGGCGGCCTGTTCATGGCCAGCGATTCTCTCAGGAGGTTCGGCTTTTCGAATCCCTTGGAATCTAGCCTCCGTGGCATTGCGCTTCTATTTCGTCCCCATCGTATGCTTCAGGCCGAGGCTAACAGGAAGGATTTGGCTACAAATCCCCTGGATGTGCCCCGCGCCATCGGCACGATTGTTAAGATGGCAACCGATTTGCCAAATGAGTAGGTGGAAGGCCGAAGCCATCACCGACGTTGTGCGTCCTCCTCCTCCTCCTCCTCCTCCTCCTCCTCCTCCTCCTCCTCCTCCCCCTCCCCCCTTCCCGCTCTATGATCTCTCCTCCTCCTCCTGCTCATCCACCTCCTCCTTTTTTTCCATCTCCTCGCTCTTGGCTTGCTCTTTCTTAGGTGTTACCATGCTTCTCCTGTTCCTCCCTCTTCTCCTCACCTGGCCTGTCCTCTCCTCTCCCCTCTCCCCTCTCCCTCTCCCCTCATCCTTCTCCTCCTCCCCTCTCCTCTCCTCCCCTCTCCTCTCCTCTCCTCTCCTCTCTCCTCTCCTCTCCTCTCCTCTCCTCTCCTCTCTTCTCTCTCCTCGTTCGCGTCCTCCTCCTCCTCCACCTCATCCTCCTCTTCCCACTTCTCTCTTATATCCTTCTGCCTCCGCCTGCGCTCCCCCCCCTCCTCCTCCTACTCCTCCTCCTCCTCCTCCTCCTCTTCCTCCTCCTCCTCCTCCTCCTCCTCCTCCTCTTCCTCCCCCTCGTCACGGCTTCCTCCCCGTCCCCGGCGGGAAAAGTGCCATGCAGAGGGCGGAGAGAGGGAGGGAGAGAGAGAGAGAGAGAGACAGAGAGAGAGAGAGGAGGGAGGCGGCGGGGAGGGGCCGAAACGCGGGGGGGAGGGGGAGGGTTCCGAGGAAGAGGAGGCGGGGGTGGAGCAGGCAAACGAGGCAGAATGTGTGTTTGCCCTTATGATTCCGAGAGGATGAGGCGACGAACTTGTGGAAGAACTGGAAGCCGGCCGAGGACCCCCGCTCGCACAAGGACCCTTTGTGGCTTGCAGGAGGTGCAGGGGGAGGCAACGGAGGAGGAGGAGGAGGAGGCGAGGAGAAGGAGGAGGAGGAGGAAGAGGCGAGGAGAAGGAGGAGGAGGAGGAGGAGGAGGAAGAAGAGGACGAGGAGGAGGATAAGGAGGAGGGGGGGAAGAACCAGCGTCAGCTGTTATGTCCCGAAGGACGGCTTGCGCTCCGCGCGAGCCCACAGATCTGAGACGCCTGGCCACTGGGGCCAGGCCCCGCGTCTGACGGTCCAGGGGCGCCACGGCTCGGTTTCACAGCCAATCCAAGCCGCGAAGCCGGGCCCTCAGCTCTCCGAGCCGAGCCCAACCGTGGCGACTCTGGAGATCGGCCGCGACTCTTGCCATGTCCGCAGCACATCGCGCCAAGCCGAGCTCAGAGCACCGCAGGGGCCAAGAGCACATCCGACCGAGCCAAGCCCTCCGCGGTCCGCACCTTACCCCTTTTTCTCGTCGGTGGCCGTGCAGATTCTCGTCGGTGGCCGTGCAGATCCAGGTGCCCATGGTGTCCATCGCCATCGGCCTCCCGATCTTTCCCCCCCCAGCTTCAGCAGGAACGCGGGTCGAGGCCGCGTCCGCGCCCAGAACAAGGAGCCTGTCTTCCTCTTCCGCCTCGGCCGCGGCATCGTGGCTCTTCCGTGCAGCACCCCTCATGAGTGCCCGTGGCCTTGCTGCCCGAGGCGCACCTGGTTTCCCACATCATCAGCACCCTCGGCGACTCGGCCACCCGTCTCAACAAGGGCACAGTGGGACGAGCGGCCCCGAAGCCATTGCCCGCCGCCCGGCGCCACTGGGGCACTGTTGGAAACGAGCGGCCCCGAAGCCACTGCCCGCCGCCGCTCGCCGCTCCGAAGCCGTGGCGGCGAGGCCCGAGCCCACGTCGCTGTGGGAAAGAGTTTGGACTCGGTCGGTCAGCGCGAAAACGCCTGACTCCGAAACGGATAAATGGAAAAGTGGAACAGCTGATCAATGAGTCGGAAAAGTGGAAAAGCACAAGAGAAGTGGAAAAGCGGAAAAGTGGGAAAGTGGAAAAGTGCGGCGGCAATTGGAAAAGTGGAAAAGTGAAAAAGTGGAAAACGCAAAGAAAAAACAGAAAAGTGGGAAATTAGAAAAGTGGAAAAGTGGGAAAGTGAAGCACTCTCCACATTTCCACTTTTCTACTTGTCCGCTTTTCCACTTTCCCACTTTTCCAATTATTTTTCCAGTTAATCCTCACGAGACTCCGGCGCTTGCAGCCGGGCTGCAACACCGCCATCGGCGCCATCCAAACCCCAGACGGCAATCTAGCACACACGCCCCACGACATCGCACAGGAACTTGGGAAACGTTGGAGCCGGGTCTTCACGCGACAACCGATCAACCCTCACATCCTGGAGCGCTGGATTGCCTACCTCCCGCAGTTCCGACCAGCCCCTCCCCCGACGCCGACATCAGACGCCTCTCCGACCCACTCTGCCGCTACAGACCATCCCCCTCCCCGCCCGACGCCCCTCCCTTAACGACAGCCGCCCGCGCAACCCACAAACCCACTGCCGCAGACAGGCCGCCCACGTCGTCACCACGCCCGCCCACCCTTAGACATATCCCCAAGCACGTGGGGATTACGAGAGGAGGATGTGGAGTCCGCGGTGCAACACTCGGGCAACAGCATGCCCGGCCCAGACGGGATCCCATACGTAGCTTGGCGGCATAGCGGACAGATCGCCATCAGGGTCCTCTGGGACGCCGCCGACGCTCTACAGAGCGCTTCGGGGGAGACCTACCTCCACGAGTTGAACGACGACAGCGACACAGCTCGCCACGACTTCAACTTGGGAACCCTCGTGTGCTTGGGAAAAAAGAAATTGACCAGCGACCCGACCTATGGAGATGTCTACACGGCGGACAGCACACGCCCGTTATCCATCGTGAACACAGACAACAGGATCATAGCGAACGCTGCGCGGGGCCGCTGGGAACCTGTCCTCAATGCGTGGGTCGGCCCACCACAACAGGGCTTCTGCGGCACCGCTCATTCGTGAAAAACGTGCTCGACGTCGACTTTGCCAGCATGACCACAGCACTCCAATCTGACTCCGGCGCCATTATCCTCTTCGACTTCGCATCTGCATTCCCGTTGCTTTCGCAAGAATACTTACGCGAGATGCTGCGCCACTTGGGATTGCCTACGTTACGTCGGCCCGGCATTTTGTGAAGCACTTGTAAGACAACAGCCGGTGTCAGATTCAGAGCCAAGGGCAAACCTTACCGGGGTTCCCCCTGACCGCTGGCGTCAGGCAATGATGCCCATTGTCTCCTCTGCTGTACGCCATCTGCGCGGAGCTGTTGCTGGACAAGATCGAGGCCACCTGTCCAGGCATCTTGGTACGTGCTTATGCTGACGACACCGCCGCTGATACTACAAATCTTTGGGAGGACGCCCCCCGACTGGCAGCCGTCTTCGACGAGTTCGCAGCCATGTCCGAGCTGCGATTAAATTTGCAGAAAACTGTCGTCATTCCGTTATTCGCATCCCCGCTCCCGACGGTGCGGTCTCACCTCGACGCAGTCGTGCCGAGCTGGTCTACCATCCAATTGGCGCTTGCAGGGAAGTATCTGGGATTCTATGTGGGCCCGGGCAGCCGGGACTTGCTCTGGAAGGGCCCGGTGGCGAAGTTCCAACAACGTGCCTTTCTATGGGCAGGCCACCCGCTGGGGCTTCATTGCTCTGCGCTTGCATACAACACGTTTGGGATATCGGTATTGGCCTTTGTGGCGCAATTCAGCGAGCCGACGGAAGAGGCCTTCAACGCAGAGTTGCAATGTCTGCGGCGAGCCGCTCCTGGGCCAGGTAACTGGGCCACCCCGGAAGATCTATGGTGGCTGCAACATTCGTACATTTTTTCGAGTGCTTTCCGAAGTCTGCAAGTCACCGCGCAAGCAGCACAACTACGCGTGCGACTGTGGGACGCAGCCTGCGGCGACCACCCTGCTGACCCAGACGCGCCTCTGGACTTCCACCTCCCAGGAGACGGCGCGCGCCCCGCTGCCCCTGTCGACCCACCCCCTCACGCCCCTAACAATACACACCACAACTGCACCTTCAACCGACGCACCCGGTTCGGCCCGGCTCCTCAGATCATCACTTCTGGTGACCACCGACCGCTCACAGGAGCGATCCATGTGGAAGCGATGGTTCCAGCACTCCTGCCACCTCCGCTTGGACACAAACTTCTCGAGCATGACAGCGCTCCTGGGGACACCCGGCGAGTTCTTCCGCTCCATGGCACCGACGCGCCCCGCGCCGTGCACCGTGAAGGATTGGAGGCACCTTCGCGCTCGTTTTCAGTCTACTGTGCAGGCTCGCCCGTTGCAGGCGCGCGCTCCGCCAGCCGAACATCGCAGCAGGCACAAATGCCGACGTTGGTACCTCAACCTGCCCGACCACGCCCACACTACCAGCTTATTCCCGGCCCGACAGCGCACGGAAAATTGGCACGGCCGGGCTGCTCTCCATCACCTTCGAGAGCTGGAGAAGTTGGTCGCCCCAAGGTTTCAATCGGCGGTTTTCAGCACGATGGCGACAGCGCGTCGCTTTCAAAGACGCCAAATGCGCCTCCTGTGCAGAGGGCCTCACACCCAGGGCGCGATTGAGCATTGCGCGAAGTGCCCGGTGGTGAAGAAACTTGCTGCGCAGTTCTTACACCTCGACCCAGACCAGTTCGTGAGCCCCCATTCTTTTTTCATGGTGAATCCGTTGGCCAACACCAAGGAAACCCTCGCGACCATCGCCCATCTAGTTTATGCGACGTACAGGTGCACGAGCTGCCAGCGACATGCCCAGACCCCTCTGCCGACGACAGCCCTTCACGACGCAATGACACAATGGGTTCGCGAAGGCGTTCGAGGACACGGTCCTTCCACCCACATCTTGGCCCGACGTTGGATTCCGAGCGCCCCCCATCCATTGCGTCCAGTGCCGCGATACCACCGGAACCTCCAGTACCAACCACTGACCCACAGCAGTCCCGCAACAACCGAGCCACGCAACAAATTCGAACCACGACCGACCCGCACCAACCGACCCACGCAACAACCTCCAATTGCGGCCGACCCACTTCTGATCCACAGCAGACACGCGCAACGCTGACGGCGCCCGACGCCGTTCCGACGACGCCGCCGCCGTTACGACAGGTGCCTGGCTGGCGCCCGACGGCCGCCCGACGGCGCCCGACGCCATTCCGCCGACGCCGCCGCCGTGACGACAGGTACCCGACTGGCGCCCGACGCCGCCGCCGTTACGACAGGTGCCCGGCCGACGCCCGAGGGCCGCCCGACGGCGCCCGACGCTCGTCCGACGACGCCACCGCCGTGCCGACTGGCTCCCGACGACCGCCCGACGGCGCCCGACGCCGTTCCGACGATGCCGCCGCCGTCATGACAGGTACCCGGCTGGCGCCCGAGGGCCACTCAACGGCGCCCGACGGCGCTCGACGCTCGTCCGACGACGCCGCCGCCGTTGCGACAGGTGCCAGGCTGGCGCCCGACGGCAGCCCGACGGCGCCCGACGGCGTCCGAAGCCGTGCTGACGACGCCGCCGCCGTTACGACAGGTGTCCGGCTGGCGCCCGACGGCGCCCGACGCCGTTCCGACGACGCCACCGCCGTTACGACAGGTACCCGGCTTGCGCCCGACGACAGCCCGACGGCGCCCGACGGCGCCCGACGCCGTTCCGACGACGCCGCCGCCGTCACGACAGGTGCCCGGCTGGCACCCGACGGCAGCCCGACGGCGCCCGACGGCATCCGACGCCGCTGCGACGCCGCTCCGACGACGCTGCCGCCGCCGTAATGACAGGTGCCCATGGACTTGCCGACGCAGGTGGCTATGACAAACCTTGACCCACAATCGACCCACATGGCGCTACTTCCTGCACCAATGGTGCACTCCAGATGGGGCGGAAATTCGGGCAGTTGTTCACGACCGTAACCCCCATTAGCCGTCACGCAGCAGACTCGCTGCCACCATTCAACGCAACACATCCGAATCTTGCCGACCCGCCGCATGCTGACAGGAACCGACCCACGCCACGAACTTATTTCTGAATCGACTCACTGCCGACCCACGCCACCGACCCACGCAACAAAGTCGAACCACACCCGACGCACGTCCACCCTACACAGACCCACAACACCCGATCCATCCCAGCTTCGGGCCACTGCCGACCCGCGGCCAACCCAGAACAACAGACCCACAGCGGAACACCAACAACCCCGACTCTTGACCCATCTCCGACTCCAGCGCCCGCCCCCCCAATTCCGACCCCGGCTTCGACGCGGTGCAGCTGACGCGACTGGGAGCGGACAAATCCTGCTCCCCCCTCATCAGCTCGCACTGATGCAGCGCTGGCCGCACGAGCCAGTCGCGCTACAAAGCGACAGCGTTGCACAAGCCAATCGCGCTACAAAACGCCGCTGTTGTACACACCAGTCGCGCTACAACACGCTGCTGTCATTTGCTTTGGGTAAAAAAAGCAGCACGTTGGGGAACCCAACCAGTACGACAATGAGCATCAATTTCCCTGGAGGCCATGCTCGAACCACCGCCCCCAGGATCCAACGCCCACCACCACCCCAAGCGCCGCCGCGACAGGGTCTCACACCGATGCGCAGCTCACCGACCCACAGGCTCGCTTGAAACAAAAATGGTCAACTCAAGATGGGGCGGACATTCGGGCAGTTATTCCATGGCATAACCTACAGCCGACCCACGGCAGATCCACGGCAACCAACCCACCGACCCACAGCACCTGACCCACGGCGACTACAGCGCCGACTCGCCGACTCCCACGCCGACCATCTCACCGACTCCCACCCGACCGGCTCACCGACTGCGGTGCCGACCAGCTCGCCGACTCCAGCGCCGACCAGCTTGTCGACACCCGGCCCGACCAGCTCACCGACTCCCGCGCCGACCAGCTCGCTCACTCCTTCGCCGGCCGGTTCACCAACCCCCGCCCCGACCAGCTCGCGGCCAGGAAGGAGAGGAGGACGGGGAGGACGGCGGATATGTCAACGCGGAGGCAACGCAGGGGCAGACGGAGAGACGGGCGAGGAGGCCAATCAGGCGCAGATCAGCTCGCCGGCTCCCGCGCCGACCAGCTCGCTGACTTCCGCCCCGACCTGCTCGCCGACCTGTTCATCCACTCTCTCACGGACGAGCCGGCCGACTTCCGCACCGACCAACTCGCCGGCCCCAGCGCCGAACAGGTCCGCACTTCGCGAAGACGTTCGGGACACGGCCCCTCCACCCACATCATGGCCCGACGTTGGATTCCGAGCGCCTCCCATCCACTACCCCCGGTGCCATGAATCCACGGCACCTCCAGGACCAACAACTGACACGCAGCAGGTTCGCAACAACCGACCCGCGCAACAAATTCGAAACACGACCGACCCGCGCCAACCGACCCTCGCAACAACCTCCAACTGCGACCGCCCCACTGCTGGTCCACAGCAGACCCACGCAACCGCCGCGCAACAGGCCGACAACGCCCAACCTGGGCAGCGAACCGCAGTCTCCCCGCAGTTGACCCTCAGCAGCCGCCCCGCCTCAGCAGCCACCCCGCACAGCAACTTCTTACATGAATGGCGCACTCCAGATGGGGCGGAAATTCGGGCAGTTGTTCACGAACATAACTCACATTAGCCATCATGCAGCAGACGCGCTGCAACCGTTCAACGCAACAAGCCCGAAGTTTGCCGACCCGCAGCATGCGGACAGGAACCGACCCATGCCGCGAACTCAGTTCCCCAGGACCCCTTGCCGACCCACCGCCACAGACCCACGCAACAAAGTCGAACCACAGCCGACACGCGTCTACCCTACACAGACCCACAACAAATGGTCCATCCCAACCCCACAACAACGGTCCCTCGCAACATGCCCGGGACACTACCGACCCGCGGCCAACCCAAAACAATGGACTCGCAGCAGAAGACCAACAACGGACCCACGCATGCGCCGGCTCCCCAGGCCACGACGGCACACAAGGCCTCGGCGACCCTCAACTCGCCTTCCCATGAAGGGTAGGACGCGAGGAATCAACCGACACCAACCCCGGCGCCAACGGCGCCAGCTACTGGCTCCGACTCCAGCGCCCGCCCCAATTACGACTCCGACTTCGGCGCGGGGCAGTTGACGCGACAAAGGGCGGACAAATCCTGCCCCCTCTCACCGCATCAAGCACCGACCCCGTCCCCAGGAGGTCTGGGCCAAACGGCTGCCAGCTCCCGTTCCGACCGGCACATCGACTCCCGCATCGACCAGCTCACCGACCCCGCCCCCGGGAGGTCTGGACCAAGCGGTTCCCGACTCCCGCTCCGAGCAGCACGTCGACTCCCGCATCGACCAGCTCACCGTCCCCGTCCCCGGGAGGTCTGGACCAAGCGGTTCCCGACTCCCGCTCCGAGCAGCACATCGACTCCCGCATCGACCAGCTCACCGACCCCGTCCCCAGGAGGTCTGGACCAAGCGGTTCCCGACTCCCGCTCCGAGCAGCACATCGACCCCCGCATCGACCAGCTCACCGACCCCGTCCCCGGGAGGTCTGGACCAAGCGGTTCTCGACTCCCGCTCCGAGCGGCACTTCGACTCCCGCATCGACCAGCTCACCGTCCCCGTCCCCGGGAGGGCTGGACCAAGCGGTTCCCGACTCCCGCCCCGAGCAGCACATCGACTCCCGCATCGACCAGCTTATCGACCCCCGAATTCGGTGCACGACCCTGGAGCAGGACTTTGCGCAGACGGGCCATTGGAAGGGCCGGTGCTGGTGCACCCGTTTCCAAGCGCCCATCGGCCTCCATCTTCTTCGGGGACGGCTACAACTTCAATACCTTTCTACCGGCACCTCTACTTGTCCATCTACCGGTGAGTTCCTGCTCCTCACCTCTCCTTGGCCCCCTTGTTTTCCTGCGTCGCACTGTATAGCTGATTCCGCATTGCTAATCGCGCTGATAGGGGTCGTGCGTGTGCGACGTCGTTCCCCCCCTCTCCTCCTCCTGTCCTCCCTCCTCCTCTCACTCTCTCTCTCTCTCTCTTTGGCGTCTCTCGTTTCGCTTGCGCTGCAGCGGATATGTGGGCGCCCAGACTGCCGAGCAGTCGGGCGATGACCTCTGTGCTATCTAGGCCTGCCCCACCGCCCAGTGCTCCAATCCCAGGGTGCGCGCGATGGCTCGCCTATTGCAGGTTGGCTTGAACGCTGCTCCTGGCGTTTGGCTGGACTCTCTCGCCCCGCCCCCCCCTCCTCTCCTCCTTCTCTTCCTCCTCCTCTTCCTCTCTTTCGCCGTTCTGACAATTTGCTGGTGCTTCCTGTCGGCGCCAATGGGGCGGACAAATCGCGCCCCCCGTTGCTAAAGGCGATCCATCTTGTGTGCCCTGTGCCAGCCGCTGTTCAGCCTCAGCTTGCTGGCCAGGCTGGCGTGCTCATTGTTCGGGTGCCTGGGTAAGGAAAGCCTCCCAGAGGGGCCGCGGATTTCCATCTTTCTTGCCCCTGGACGGGCCTCTTCTCTTCTTGTCTCGCGTCTTGCCCGCTGTTTTAACAAAAATGTGTTCTCCATTTGCCCTCTGCCTGCTCCTCCTGCTCTTCCTCCTCCTCGTCCTCCCTCGCCCCACTCCCCCTTCGTTGTGCCACAACAAATGTTTATGCTTCCTTTTACCGTTTCGCTTCAAGATCTGGCTCAGTTTTCCAGTCCGCGCGCCAAAACCTGGATGCATGTCAACCGACCTTTTTGCCCCCAAAAGGTTGGTTGAAATACACGCCCATATTGGCACTTTCCTCCTCCACCTCCTCTTCGAATTCCTCTCCTCCTCGCACTCGTATCCACGCTTCTTCACATCCTCCCGTCTTTTTCTTCCTGCCCCCCTCCCCCTCCTGCCCCTCGTCCCCCCCCCGCTCGAACGGCAGGTCCGGGAGCCCCTTTTCACTCTGCCATGCTGCCGCCGTTCGCGGGCCCAAGGCCTAGCTAGCGCCCGTGCCCGTAGAGTTTCCGTGCACCTCCTCCCTCGTCCCACTCCCCTTCGTTCTTCCACAAGAAAGATCTTATGCTTCCTTTTGCCGCTTCGCCTCAAGATCCGGCTCAGCTTTCCAACCCGCGCGCCAAATTTTGAATGTACTTCAACCATCATTTTTGCCGCCAGAAGATTGGTTGAAATACATGCCCACATTGGCCTCGTCCTCCTCCACCTCCTCTTCCAATTCCTCTCGGACCTCTTGAAAAGCAGTGGCTTTTCAAGGGGCCCAACAGGATCTCACTCAGCTTGAATCCATCCTCAAGAAGGCTCTCCCAGGGGCTCTCACGTTTTCGAGCTTCTGCGGGGGTGATCCCCAGGGGCGTATCCGAGGTGGGGTAGCCACGGTGGTCCCTAGTATGCTTCAAAATGGCCAGCCCTCTCCTCCTCCTCCTCCTCCTGGTGTCACTGCTACTCCCTCAGTCTTTGTTCCTGGCCGAGTTTTGAGAGTTTGCTTTTCCGATGGGGAAATCACACTCATCCACTGGAATGTGCACAACCATGATTCAACCCAAACCCAAATTCGGGACGTGTGCGGTGCGATATCCCAGGGTCGTTGTTTGTCTGAGGCCTCCCCAGAGTCTTGCCTAGTAGTAGTTCATGGCGATTTCAACTTTGCCTCGGAGGAAAGCTGAGCTTCTCGCAGCCACCTGAGGCCCAGAGGATCCCCCGCACTCTTCGCGCGAAGGCCCTTGTCTGGCCCCCACTCTCGATTCCCTCGTTGAGATTACATGTTCGGCTGCCACGCACTATGATGCGAAGGCAGATGCAGCAGCTGCTATTGACCGATTATGGTTCTCGTGGCCTGGCTGGGTTCTGATTCAGATGGCGGCGGCGGCGAAGGTGGAGGGGGTGCCCGAGATTCACCCCGATATTCTCTCCAGGCAGAAGGTCAGCGACCACGCGGCCCACGTCGCCGTGTTTCGCCAGCGTCGTGCTCCTGTACCTGGTGACCGACCTTTCCCAAAACACATATGTAACACACGCGAGTTTAAGGATATCTGGAGGAAGGTTCTGGAAGCTGAGCGGCCCCATCTGGCTGCAATGAGTTCGGCCTCGAGATTGGAGATATATAAGTACCTGCTGACGGAGGCTAGTCGTGAGGCGCGCGACCGTCTCCTTTTCCGCCGTCCTCGTGACCCGCGCATTCTGCTTCTGGTCGCGAGAGCTGTTGCACGTGCAGCGTGGAGACAAGATGCCCAGGCTGCCCTTCGGCTTCTGGGATCTCATTCTGCTGCTGTTGACTTTCTGGAGGTCAGTGGCGCGCGTGTCGAGTTTGTGCATGCAGCATCCTTTTATGCAGTGGTGCAACTTGCAGCAGCTCAATGCTGCCAACCTCGGTCGTGTTTGGTTGCGGTCGCAGTTAGAGCGAGTCGCAGTTTGAAGGGAAGATGGAGGAGGGAACGGAGTGGGGCCAGCTCAGCTTCGCAAGCGCATGAGGGCTCTCGAGCGTCGTGCTCGAATTTAGGTTCCGTTCGCTCGTCGGATGGTACTTCGTGACATTGTTGTTGATGGGGTTCCTGTGGGCGGGCCTGAAGATCGATATCGGGCTCTTGGTCGTCATTGGGGAAGCGTTTTTGCTCGCAAGCCCTGGGATCAGGCTGCTGCCACTCGATGCGTTCAGAGGTTTGTCAAACCCGCCGGCTTCACCGAGTGCCCCCCCTCGCTCTCGCTCATGAAAAGGATTGCCGTTCATGCAGCTGGCTCTGCTCCTGGGTGTGACCGCCTGTGCTATGCAGCCTGGACTGCGAGCGGTTTTGGAGTGGAGCTCCTCCACGTTGCGACGTTCGATATGTTCTCGGGCGTGGCCCCGCTTGCGAGCGAGAGCCTCGTGCTACAGGTTTTCCTCTCGAATGGTGAATGCGATGGTGATACACAGGCTGGGGAATGCGACTGGGGTGCCAACTCTGTCAGGGCCCTGGGCCTGAACAGCGCGAGCTACAAGATGATCACTGCGTCGGCCAACGCGGCGCTGTGCAAACCTTTGGATGTCTTTGTGACACCATCGCAGCGGGGTTTCATGCGGGGCCGCAACTTCGCCATGCATGTGGCAGAGCTGGACGTCGTTGCCCGTGGTTTCTCGTGCCGCCCCGAAGCTGATGAAGAGTGCCCCTTCTGTTTGCTCTTGATTATGGACCTGCATTTCCTAGTCTTTCCCAAGAATATATACTTCTCGTCCTCCAGTGCATGAAGTGCCCGGGAGCCCTACTTACATTTGTGGGGATCCTGCGCGCTGCTATAGATGGGATCATGTCATGTTGTGGCAACGTGGTACACGCGTTCTGGCTAAGCTCTGGCACTATCCAGGGAGATGCTCTCTCGGGCTCGCTCTTCGCCATCGCTCTGACCCCTGCCCTGCATGACCTTTTCGTCTCCATCCAGCGCCCCAAGAGTGGCCTCAGTCGCGCTTGTGCTGACGACATCGGCGGCGCGTTGCAGACCCTGCAGGGCCTCCGCACTCTTGCTCGCATCATGGCTGCATCTGCTCGCGTGGCGCACTTCTGTTTGGAAGCTGTCAAGTGCTTCATCGCGACTGTGGCGTCAGCGTTCACGCCTGAGCTTGCGGAGAGGATTCGGGCCTACATTCAGTTTGTGCTACCGTCGTGGGCAGATAGGCGATAAACTATTTGATCTTGGGATGTGGGTGGGACTTGGAGCGTGTCTGCAGGACTCTTGGACCAAGCCGTGTTTGAAATGCCAGTCCAGGGCGAAAGCGATTGGCCAGGGAACCCAAGCGACCTTGGTTTCTGGACAGCTTTACCAAACTCGTGCTCTTCCTGCTCTTAGCGACGTTATGCAATATCTACCACTTCCTCGTCGTGCGCTTCAGCTAGAGCTACGCGCCCTCGCATCTGCCTTCAGGGCCCCGCTCGGCACCTTTTAACGCCTCGGCTTGGATGATGTTGCGGGGGTGGAACGGCCCCCGTGTCACAACCCTCCTGCCCTTGTCGACGGCAGCACTTGCGCGTGTGGCTATTCTGACCATCCCTGATCAGATCGACGTTAGCCTGGCTGGTAAATCGGGCTCCTGTGGGGGAGGAGGGCGATGCTTGCAGACTCGCGGTTGCACCCGCACATCGACGATTTCCTGATCATTGGAAGTGTACAGCGTTTGTTGAGTTCGGGAAGGAGGCGCTCAGAGGTTCAGGATCGAGGGCTGCCGCTGCTGCTTCTGACGCAGCGAGGGAAGCTTGCCGAGACCATCGAGAAGTGCAGAGAGCCTCGCACGCAGTCTGTTGCCTGTCCTTGCCCACAATGACTCTCGATGTGTTGTTCCGTGAGCGGGTGGAACAGCGGTGGCCTGATCGAGCTATTGCAATGGATGAGGTTGACGTTGAGCCGACGCGCGCCCTGCTCTTATCTGTCCCGCCCTCGTGGGCGTGGGCCTGGCTTCGCACGATGGCTGGAGGCTGGATGATTTCTCACCGAATCACGTCGGCTCGTGGGCCTGGCCCCTGCATTTTCGGATGTCTTGGTTGCCTCGACAGACAATCCCACTATTGCATATGCTCTCGCCTCGGTGGCGTCACGTTTGCTATGCTCGGGAATCGCGCTCTCGCTTCGGATCCGCTTTTAAGATGAGGTTCACGCACTGCACCGTCCAGACCTCAGAAGAAGCATATATTGCCGTGCGCATATATCACACTTTACGCACTTTAGAGCCTGAACGCGCGCAAGCACAGCTGCGGTCCGCGGCGAAGGCCGCGCTCCGTGACCTCAGGCTGACCCGGCCTGACGGTGCTGCTGTTGCTGTTCCTCTTGATCCTGCTTCCTCCTCCTTCCCCTTCCACGAATGAAAGCGCGGCTATCCGCGTCGCCGACGCCTTCGAGGCCGTGTCCAGCGAGGCAGGCCAGGCGCCCGCGGCGCCGCCGCCGCCGCCACCGCCCCTCCCCTCCCGCCTCACGCTGCGGAGTGGAGGCGAGGCCAGAGGGTCGGTGGACGAACTCGCCTCTCCTACGCTTCGCTCCTCTTCCAATTCCTCTCCATCCTCGCACTCGCACCCCTACTGCTCCACATCCTCCCCTCTTTCTTCCTGCTCTCCTCCCCCTCCTCCTGCCCCTCCTCCTCCTCTCTCGTCCCACTCCCCTTCGGTCTTCCACAAACACGTTTATGTGTCCTGTTACCCTGTCGCCTCATGATCCGGATCCGCTTTCCAACCCGCGCGCCAACACTTAAATGTATTTCAACCAACCCCCTCAAAGGCTGGTTGAAATACGTGCCCTTTTTTCGGCCCCCTCCTCGTCACCCACCTCCTCCTCGTCAAATCCCCATCCCCCTCGCGTTCGTTCTCGTGCCCTTACTCCGCCTCCACCTGCCCTCATTCTTTTATGTCCTACTTGTTCTCCTTCTTCTTCTCTTTCGTCACCCTTCACTTCGGTTTTTCACAGAATATGTGCGCGTTCCTACTTTTCCGTCCTATTCAAGTTCCGACTCATCATCCCAACTATCGCGCCAAGCACCCCGCGCCATTTCAACCAACTTCTTTACTCCCAAGAGGTTGGTTGAAATACATGCCCTTTTTCGGCCCCCACGTCCTCGTCCACCTCCTCCTCGTCTAACTCGTCATCCTTCTGGCGTTCCGATCGTACCTTTACTGCCCCCTTCCACCCGCCATGTTTCCCATCTCCTATGTATCCTTCTTCTTCTCCCTCGGCACCCTCGCCGTCGCTTTTTCAAAACATATGCGTGTGTTCCCTCGTGTCCGTCCTATACAAGTTCTGGCTCAACTTTCCAACCATCGCGCCAAAAACCTCGCGGTATTTCAACCGACGTCGTTGCTCCCAAAAGGTTGGTTGAAATGTTTGCCTTTTTTCGGCTCCCGCCTCCTCGTCCACCTCCTCCTCCTCCTCCTCCTCGTCCAAGTTCCTCATCCTTCTCGCGCGCCTACTCGTGCCCTTACTGCTCCGCCTCCACCTGCCCTCATTCCTTCATGTCCCAGTTTTCCTGGTACGTTTCCTTTTTCTCTCTCGCCACCCTCCCCTTCTATCTTGCACAGAATACGTTTGCGTTCCTTCTTCTCCGTCCTATTCAAGTTCCGGCTCAACTTCCCAACCATCGCCACACAAACCTCGCTGTATTCCAACCAGCGTTTTTGCTCCCAAAAGGTTGGTTGAAATACATGGCCGTTTTCTGCCCCCTCAGCGGAAAAGTAGAAGAGTGGAAAAGTGGAGAGTGCTACACTTCTCCATTTTTCTATTTTTCTACTTCTCCATTTTTCCACTTTTCCAATTGCCGCCGCATGTTTCCACTTTTCCACTTTCCGCTTTTCCATTTTTCCAATTGTTTTCTACTTTTCCGCTTTCCTACTTTTCCGCTTTTCTACTTCTTGTGCTTTTCCCATTTCCGATGTATTAAATGGCTTTTCAATTTTTCCATGTTCCATTTCGGGGCAGGGCGTTTTCGCGCTAATTGGACGAGACCAGATTTACTTCCTTAGCCATGTCGGGGCCAGGGACGGCTTGCGCAAATACGGAGTAGCAGCGAGTGGAGTAGCATTGCATTCCTCTTGTCTTTCTTCCTCTTGGTCTTGTGCTCCTCTCCTCCCCTGCTGCTGCCTCCATGGTGGCATGCACGTTGCTTTCATCGCCGTTTGGGGCCCTTGAGTCTGTGGCACGCAGCGCGCAGAAGTATGGCATCGTGAGGCATCTTGTTGTGTTGTACTGTTTCCACAGGAAGGGCGCTCCAGGCAGGATCCCGAGCAGGATCGGAGGAGGAGGAGGAGGAGGAGGATGAGAAGGAGGAGGAGGAGGAGGAGGAGGAGGAGGAAGGGGAGGAGTGGGGCGCTCCAGGATGGATCCCGCCCCCGGGTTGGGGGCGGCGGCCCGGCGGCCGATCGCGGCCGGGCGGCTCCGCCGTCGGGAGAAAGATGCGGCAGGCCCGTGTCGTGTCGACGCGGCGGCGATCCCTGCGGTTCAATGGGGGCCCAAAGAATATTCACCACCACCACGTCGATTCCTCCTCTCTCTTCTTTCCAGCGAGAGGGAGGTGGGGAGGGAGGTGGTAGTGGTGCATATTTTTGGGCCCCCCATTCAAGGTTGAACGCCGCTTGTGGCTGGGAGCCGGCATGTACCGAATGATCTGTACAACCGAGAGGCCGCGATCGTTCGAGGTTGAACGATCCGCCCCAAGGGATGGCAAGATTTGTGAGCCCATCGTCTCTGGAGCGAGCCGATCAGGCTCCAGGGGCTGTGGCGAGTAAGGCTGTCTGCTGCTCAGATGTGTGTGTGTGGAGTGTGAACGTGGGGGCACGTGTTTGTCGCACCCTATCCCTTCATTCTATGTCGCACCCTACCCCTTCATTATTTTTTCTTACTCGTCCGCCCTTCGTCCTCCGTATCTCGCTCCTGCTTAAGCACTCGTTGGAGGTTTTCGTGCCAGCGCTCCTCGTCTACATCGCCGTCTCCCCTTCTCTTCTGCCTCCCCATCCCCGTCCCTCGCCCCTTTCCTCCTCGTCCCCAGGCGGCTCTACGCTTCGCACGCACGCACTGCGGGCACCCTTCACCTCGCGCTTCTGCGCCCCGCCCCCCTGATGAGGTGCAACTCGGTGGCCTCGGGCTGGCCTCGCCTGCGCTGCGTTGGGAGCAGAGAGTCCCCCATCGTTTCCTCAGCTGCATGAGATCGCCTATCGTAGCTCGGCTCTTGTGGTGCTCGTGGTTTGCCCGGCGACCTTCCTGATTCGCACAGCGGTCGAGGCCGAGTCGGGTGAAGCTCCGAGGTCGCGTTCCCTCCTCCTGCTGCTCCTCCTCCTCCTCTGTAGCGGCTCAAGGCCATGGCACCCGCCCGTAGGGTGCAAGTCTCACCGAGGCGCTGTGAGCACCAAGGGCGGTGCTTGGCAGAGCCAAAAAATTCGAACAGCTTGGCCGCGCACCCTTCACATGCTCCGTGGTCCCATAGGGAGCGCGCTCCACCGAAGACGATTCTCACAACTGCACATCACACACGCATATGGTTGCGTCATCCGACAAGGTACTGTTTTGTCCCTCCAACTCCTTCCCGTCCCCCTCTTTCTCCCGTTCTTTCCTCCTCCTCCTCCTCCTCTTCCTCCTACTCCTTCTCCTCCTCAACCTGCGCCCTTCGACCAGGTGACTGGTCTGTCGATCCTCCTCGTTTTCCGTTCGCCCTCCCTTTCTCTTCTTTTTGCCTCCTCCTCCACCTCCCCCTCCACCTCTCAGACGTCGTTCGCCGACAAGGTATGAGAGTGCGCATTATTTCGATCGTTTTGCAGGAGGTTGGGGCGAGTTAGCCTAGTGGGGCAGCAGTCCACTCCCCTCCCGCCTCCTCTTCGAAGGGGTAGAATGCCGATGCCGCCACGCTCAGCTGAAGCTGGCAGCAGCAATGCACGTGCAGACCTGTGCGGGTCCCCCCCTCCCCGCCTCGGCGAAGGACGAGGACGCGAAGGGCGAGGGCGGTGGCCGCCGGAGCCGCGACGACGAGGACCGCTGCGGGGGCGTGCAGCGGCCGCGTCGTCGTCGTCGTCGTCGTCCGTCGTCGTCTATTTTTGTGGTGGTGGTCGTCGCCGTCGTCCGTAGTCGTGGTCGTGCTCGTGGTCGTGGTCGTGGCCGCCGTCGTCGTCGTCGTCGTCGTCGTCGTGGTGATCGATTTTGTCGTCGTCACCCTGGCTGTGGTCGTGGTCTTGATCACGGTCGTCATCGTTGTCGGGGTCGGGGTGAGGCTCAGAGGTGGGGAAAACGGAGGTTTGTGAAGTGGGCTGGGGGCGGGCACGTTCAAACATGTTCTGTCCCTCCTCGTCATCATCCTTCTCCTCCAGTGTCCAAGTGTAAAGCCAGGGTTGCAATCTTCCCTTCGTTTTCAGGAGGCCCGACGCAAATTATCTTAGACACAGTTTCAGAAGCTTCCGGAGTCCCAGAATGCACAGACATAAGTCTCGAGTGTACTTTGCGTGGATGCTGGGCTTGCGTGCACGACCGTCGGTGGACTTGTGATCGTGTCACCACCGTCTGCAGTTTCACGTCTCTCAGCATTTGAATCTCTGTGTTGGTTCCTCCGTTCGCAGGCTGAATCACGGGCATCCGAATCGTCGCTCTTTAGAGTTGTCGTTGTTATTGGTATTACCATGATCATTCGCCTCCTCGTCCTGCGTCCGTCTGTTGCGTGGCGTGTTCTGCTCCATTATCCTCCTCTTGCTCCGACGGCTTTCCTTGGGAGTGCCAAGGATTTCTTGCGGAGCCCAACGGGTTCTCAACAACGAAAGAGCTCGTTCTGTGGTCGCTTGGAGGGGGGGGTTGGAACCGGAATGGAGGGGGGGGGTGCGGTTCGAACCCCCCACCCCCCACCCCCACCCCTCCCGTGACGGAGGGTGCGGGGGGGGGGTCGAACCCCCCCCCTTCCCTTCCTCCCCTACTTCTCCTCTCTCCCTCTCCTCGGTCCGGCGCCTGCGTCGGCGGCGGCTGGCGGCGGCGGCGGGGACGACGATGTCCTTTCCTGGACCGGCGCCGGCGCCTGCGGCGGCGGGCGGCGGAGGCGGGGAGCGTCGTCGAGGACGACGGCGGTGGCGGTGGCGGTGGCGGTGGTGGTGGTAGTTGTGGCGGTGGTGGTGTGGTGGTTTGTTGTGGTGGTGGTTGTGGTGGTGGGTGGTGGTGGTGGTGGTGGTGGTGGTGGTGGTGGTGGTGGTGGTGGTGATGGTGGTGGTTTGGTGGTGGTATGGTGGTGGTTTGTGGTGCTGGTGGTGGTGGTGGTGGGTTGTGGTGGTGGCGGTGGTTTGTGGATGTGGTGCTGGTGGTGGTGGTGGTGGAGGTGGTGGTGGTGGTGGCGGTGGTTTGTGGATGTGGTGCTGGTGGTGGTGGTGGTGGTGGAGGTGGTGGTGGTGGTGTGCTGGTTTGTGGTGGTGGTGGTGGGTTGTGCTGCTGGTAGTGGTCCTGGTTGCGGCGGTGGAAATTAGTGGTGTGGCAGATTATGGTGGTGGTGGTAGTGGTGGTGGGTTCTTGTGGTGGTGTTGATGGTGAGTTGTGGTGGTGGTGGTGGTTGTGTGGTGGGTTTTTGGTGGTGGTGGTGGTGGTGGGTTGAGGCGGTGGTGGTGGTGGTAGCGGCGGTGATGGTGGTAGTGGTAATCGTCGCTGCGTCCCCGCCGTCGCGAGGGGGGGGGGGTTTGAACCCCCCCCCCTCCCCCATGGGCTGCCTCTGGTCATCGTCGCTGCGTCCCCGCCGTCGGCGCTGTTGGCGGCCGCCAACGCCAGCGCCGGCGCCGGCGCCGAGGGGGGGGGGTTGAACTCCCCCCTCCCCCCTTGGGAGGGGTGGGCTTGGGGGGGAGGGGAGTTCCCTTGGTTTTGATCGACGGCGCCGAGTGATGGGGGGGGTGCCCCCCCCCTGGTTCGAAACGCGCCGTCGAATGTTCCCAAGGCAAGCGCCCGTGAAACGCGCCGCCGAATGTCTTTCAACAAGGAATCCGCAGGAACCCGCGGGGATCGCAAGTATTTTCCATTCCTCCCAGCAATAAATGGGACGGGCGGGGGGACGATCGTTTGTTTTTTCTCAAGCATCCTGTGGTGTTGGGTCTTCGTTTTGAAGAGACTGCGCCCCGCGTCTCCTTCCTCCTCCCGCTGCCCACTCCCTCCCCTCTCATCATCATCATCATCATCATCATCATCATCATCATCATCATCATCATCATCATCATCATCATCATCATCATCATCATTATTATAATCATCATCACCATCACCATCAGCAGCACCATCATCATCATCATCATCATCAGCATCCTCATCATCGTCATCATCATCGTCGTCGTCATCATCACCGTTATCGCCATCATCATCATCATCATCATCATCATCATCATCATCATCATCATCATCATCATCATCATCATCGTCATCATCATCATCGTCGTCGTCATCATCATCGTCGTCTTCATCTTCGGCACCACCGTCATCACCATCGTCGCCATCATCATCATCATCGCCGTTATCGTCAGCATCATCGGCACCAATTTCGGCACACCTCTCACACGTTTCGTGGCCCCATAGAGAGCTCCACCGAAGGCCCCAGTGGTTGCGTTCGTATGCGGCCACCGCGCCCATGTCGGTACACCCCTCACACGCTTCGTGGCCTCATAGGGGGGCTCCACCGAAGGCCACAGTGGCTGCGTCCGCATGCGGTTTCACCCCATTTCGGCACACGTCTCGCACGTTTCGTGGCCCCACACGGAGTTCCACCAAAGGCCCCAGTGGGACCGTTCGCATGCGGTTCCATTTCCTTGTCGGGGCGCCCCTCGCACGTTTCGTTGCCCCATAGGGAGCTCCGCAGAAGGCCCCAGTGGCTGCATTCTCATGCGGTTCCACCCGCCATTTCGGCACACCCCTTACACGTTTCGCGGCCCCACAGGGAGCTCCACCGAAGGCCTCAGTGGCTGCGTTCGCATGCGGTTCCACTCCCATTTCCGCACCCCCCTCCCACGCTTCGTGGCCCCATAGGGAGCTCCACCGAAGGCCTCAGTGGCTGCGTTCGCATGCGGTTCCACCCCCCATCTCGGCACACCCCTCACACGTTTCGTGGCCCCACAGGGAGCTCCACCGAAGGCCCCAGTGGGACCGTTCGCATGCGGTTCCGCCCCCCATGTCGGCACACCCCTCACGCGTTTCGTGGCCCTATAGGGAGCTCCACCGAAGGCCCCGGTGGCTGCGTTCGCATGCGGTTCCGCCCCCCACGTCGGCACACACCTCACACGTTTCGTGGCCTCACAAGGAGCTCCACCGAAGGCCCCAGCGACTGTGTTCGCATGCGGTTCCATTCCTCATTTCGGCACACCCCTCACACGTTTCGTGGCCCCATAGCGAGCCCCACCGAAGGCCCCAATGGCTACGTTCGCACGCGTCCCGGAACACCCAATTTGGCATTTTCACCACCAGCACAGCGCTTCGTGGTCCCATAGGGAGCTCCACCGAAGCCCCCAAGTGGGACCGTCCGCGTGCGTCCCGGAAACCCAAATTTCAGTCAGCCAGTACAGCTTTTCGTGGCCCATAGGTAGCTCCACCGAAGCCTCCAGTGGGACCGTCCGCATGCGTCCCGGAAGCCTTATTTGGCATTTTCAGTCGCCTAGTACACCGTTTCGTGGTCCCATAGAGAGCTCCACCGAAGCCCCCAGTGGGACCGTCCGCATGCGTCCTAGAAGCACAATTTTCAGCCAGCTAGCACAGCGCTTCGTGGCCCCATAGGGAGCTCCACCGAAGCTCCCACTGGGACCGTCCGCACGCGTCCCCGAACACCCTGCTTGGCATTTTCACCCACCCAGTACAACGCTTCGTGGCCCCATAGGGAGCTCCACCGAAGGCCCCGGTGGGACCGTCCGCATGCGTCCCGGAAGCTTTTTTTTTCCGTATTTTCACCCACCCAGCACAGCGCTTCGTGGCCCCATAGGGAGCTCCACCGAAGCCCCCAGTGGGACCGTCCGCATGCGTCCCGGAAACCCAATATGGGATTGTTCAAGCTCCACCGAAGGCCCCAGTGGGACCGTCCGCATGCGTCCCGGAAACTAGTTTTGCATTTTTGTTCCCACCCAGTGCAGCTCTTCGTGGCCCCATAGGGAGCTCGACCGAAGTCCCCAGTGGGACCGCCCGCATGCGCACCACACACCCAATTTGGCATTTTCACCCACCCAGTACAGCGCTTCGTGGCCCCATAGGGAGCTCCACCGACGGCCCCCGTGCTACCGCCCGCATGCGTTCCCCCCCACCCAGTGCAGTGCTTCGTGGCCCCATATGTAGGGAGCTTCACCGAAGAAGATATCCACAATTGCGGTACCCACAACTGCATATGATGGAGTTTTTCGCCTGGATATGTTTGTTGGGGGGAAGAGAGGGGGGAGGGGTTTCCTCTCAAGGAGCCCAGGAGAATCCAAAGGAAGTCCTACGACTGTTCGAAGGAATCCGCAGGATGTCTGACGGATTCGCAACCGTATTCATCATCATGTCCTGAGGAGTTCGAAGGGGCCCTCGGGGATCGTACGCATTCCTCCCCACGTCCCGCCGAAAGGAAAAGTGCGGAGTGGGGTGTGCAACATGTTTTTGGTTCCCAACCCATCATGTGGAGTTGGGTCCTCGTTTTGACGGGACAACGCCCCGCGTCTCCTTCCTTCCTTCGTTACTTCCTTACTTCCTCTCCTCCTCCTCCCCCTCCTCCATCCCATCCCATCCCCGCCTTTACCCTCCGCATGTCACTGTTTCGGCACACCCCTCACACGTTTCGTGACCCCATAGGGTCCACCGAAGGCCCCAGTGGCAGCGCCCGCATGCGGTTCCACCCCAAATTCGGTGCCCCCTTACACGTTTCGTGGCCCTATGGGGAGTTTCACCGAAGGCCCCAGTTGCAGCGCCCGCATGCGGTTCCACCTCCAGTTCGGCACACCCTTCACGCTTCGTGGCCCCATTCGGAGCTCCACCGAAGGCCCCAGTGGCTGCGTTCGCATGCAGTTCCCTTTTCAATTTCCGCACACCCCTCACACGTTTCATGGCCCCACAGGGAGCTCCACCGAAGGCCCCGGTGGCTGCGTTCGCATGCAGTTCCACCCCTTAATGTCAGTGCACCCATCACACGTTTCGTGGCCCCATTCGGAGCCCCACCGAAGGTCCTGGTGGCAGCGCCCGCACGCAGTTCCACCTTCCATTTTGGCACACCCATCACACGTTTCGTGGCCCCTTAGGGAGCTCCACCGAAGGCCCGTTGGGCAGCGCCCGCATGCAGTTCCACTCTCAATGTCAGTGCACCCCTCACACGTTTCGTGGCCCCAGGGGGAGCTTCACCGAAGGCCCCAGGGGCAGCGCCCGCATGCAGTTCCATCCCCCATTCGGCACACCCCTCACACGTTTCGTGGCCTCATAGGGGGCTCCACCGAAGGCCCCAGTGGCAGTGCCCGCATGGGGTTCCACCTTCCATCTCGGCGACCCCCTCTCACGCTCCGTGGCCTCATGGGGCTATGCCGTAGAGGGCTCCACCAAAGGCCCTAGTGGCAGCGCCCGCATGGTCCCACCCGCCAATTCGGCACACTCCTCACACGTTTCGTGGCCCCTACAGGGATCTCCACCAGAGGCACCTGTGGCCCCCCTCCTTCATTCATTGTCCTCATGATGCTCGAAGGTCCCAGTGGCAGCGCCCGCATGATGGGTGGCCCCGACACATTTCGGCACACCCTTCACGCGCTTCGTGGCCCCATAGGGAGATGCACCGAAGGCGATGCTCACAACGGCGGCACTCACAACTGCATCTGGTTGAGTCCTTCGCCAGGCTACTTTTTCTCTCGGGGGGGGAGCTGCGCAGCTGGGCTTCGGCGGGGGTGGTGCCCTTCAGATGGGCCGTAGCCTGGGCCGCGGAGCGGCAGACATCCACCTCGGCCCCGCACTCGGTGAGGGTGACGAGGCCCTCTCCCAGACACGCGCTTGGGTCGAAGTGGTCCGCGGGCGTCCCGGGCACGACCTCGGCAGCCGTGGGCTGGGCAGCTCCAGCTGCGTCCTTCCCGGCCGCAGCGGCCGGCCGAGCTGCGCTCGATGGAGGGACCTTCTTGGCAGAGGGCGGCTTTGGCGCACACCTTGGTTCGCAGGAGGAGCCTCGGACGAGGGGGGGAAGCTGTCGTGGCCGTCCGGCGGAACGGTTTTCAAACCGCGGCCAGAGCCACAGTGAGGCCAGAGGTGAAGGAAGCGCCCCCTTTCCACGCGTCTTCGTGGCCCGAAGGGAGCCAGCCGCGGAAGAGCCACACGTCCTTCCAGAGGCGGCTGAGGCCGGCAGCGTCAGTGCACCCCCGGCCCTTCAGCCACTGCGCCAGGTCGTCTTCGCAACACTTGACGGGCGCGGCACTAATGCGCTACCGTGGGGCGAGGAGGGTGGACGTGGCAGCCGAAGGGCCTCCCGCTGGACCTGAACAGAAGTCCAAGTTGAACCCCTGCAAGACGGTAGACAAGGCTGTTAGTGCATTGGGCAAGGTCGGCGGCCTCATCAACATGGAGGCCAGGGTTCTCGCCTCCACGCAGGCGGCCCCACTTGGGAGCCACCGAACTTGAAGTCCGACGCGGGGAAAAGACCACCCGTAGACGGGAGGCGGCGCTGACTGAACCAGCAGCGCCCATGGTAGCCTTAAGTCGGGCACGTCCTTCTACAGGAGGAATATTCAAAAATAGTCAAACAATTGTCAGGGGACGATTTTGCTATAATTGTTGCATCATTTTTTGAATATGGGGACGAGTTTGTATTATTTTCGATCATGTTTGAATCTCGTTTGTCTATTTTTTATGGTTCCTGATAAATCCGCCTGTAGGGGGACATGCCCGACTTAATAGTAGCCGCAGGGACCGTCGCCGCTGTGGCCGCTGCGGGTGGGCCCCCAAGCCCAAACCACTTCGGAACGCAGGAAAATTCGTGGCGGGGGGGCTGGAGCCAGACCCCCCCCCAGCGCTCACTTTCTTGATATTATCGGTCTCTGGGGGCCATCACCCCCCAGAGACCGTATCCCCTCTGTTCTCCGCTCGGAGGCGTCGCCGTCGCCAGCTGCGCAGCGGCATGAGGGGCGACGATGGGGAGCCTCCTCCTTCCCTCGTCTGGCATTTTCCCCCAGGGCTGGTGCCCTCCCGAAAGCGACGGCACCATGGAGGGGAGTTCAGGAACACCCAGGATCCCCGAAGCGATTTCTGCAGAACAGCCACCTGCTGGCTGAGGGCGCCCACGGCGACGAGGGAGCTGACCGTGGCGCGTTCCCAGAAGGCGGCGGGACTTCTCAGAAGGCGGCGGGACTTCCCAGAAGCCATCACGCCTTCTGAGAAGCTTGTTCTGTCTTCGGGGAAGGCTTAAAGAACTTCTCAGAAGGCCGGGGGACCTCCGAACCTTCTGAGAAGGCCTTCTCCTTCTCACTTGCCCCCCTCGCTCGCCGCCGAGTATTCGTTGGACGATCCACGACAGCACAGGTTTCTGCCGCTGCTTGGAAGGCATGATTGTCCGAGCCTGGCCGGCGCGGCGAGCCCCGGAGGCATTGAACGGCGCCTCCCGCCACCGCACCCGGCTGCTCCAGAGGGGAGCGGGGGAGCCAGCGACCACAAAAATGGGCGACGATGGGGAGACCCATGACCTCGATCACGAACGCCCGAATGGGAGAGCACCTCAGGAATCGGGAGACGATTTGATCCACAGTCTGAGCCCGATCTCCCCAAACTTGGAGTCCGAAGCAGCGCGAGGGAGGGGCGGAGGAGGAGCGGGGGGGCCCTGGGAAGCCCTGGGCGGACCGTGGGCCCCCCACGATGCCGCGCCGCTCTCATCGGGATCAGCACCTCACTCCTGGCGAGGCCCTCGGCCCTGCCCAGCAGCAGCACGAGACCCACGGCGTCGACAACGACGTCCACGGATCTCTCTCGATCGGAACGCTTGCAGTCAAGCTCTACGCCCAGCGAGAGTCTACACATCGGCGTCTGGGACCAAGACCTCGCACTCGTCGCCGCAGCGCGCGGGCAGTGGCGTGACGCCAGCGCAGGGCGTCCACGGGGCCCTGGCCCAGTCGGGGGAAGGAAGCCACACCACCACCACCAAGGGGGCCACCTCCAGCGAGGAGGTCCACGATGCCTCCCGGAGCTGGGAACAGGAGATATCTCTCGAGAGAGGGGGGGACCACACCACCAGGGGGGACCTCCCTAGCTCCTCCTGCTGGTGGTCCCTGGTGGTGGTGGTGGTGGTGGTGGTGGTGGTGGTGGTGGTGCTTTTGTTTTTGTTCCTATTCAGGGGCGGGGGGGGGGCGGGCCTCGTCGCCACGGCTGGAAGCAGCTCGGAAAACCGGTGCGCTCGGACGCCAGAGGGGGTCTAGGCGCACCAGGAGGTCAGGGGTAGGTAGGAGTGATAATCAGAGGGGGCAGGTAGGTAGGTAGGTAGGTAGGTAGGTAGGTATGTAGGTAGGTAGGTAGGTAGGTAGGTAGGTAGGTAGGTAGGTAGGTAGTGCAGGTAGGTAGGTAGGTAGTGCAGGTAGGTAGGTAGAGTCCAGGAGCTCGCAGAGGCCAAGCAAGCTCAAACTGGTCCTGCTGCTGCCTGCGCCCATCAGGGGCGGGGCGGCCAGCGCTGCGGGGCCCCGCGGCTGGGAAGGCCCCGCGGCCCAGCTCGGCGAGGCGGGAAGCGTCCAGCGCGCAGGCGTTCGCGGGCGCCGCCGCGGGCGGCACGAAGGGGGCACGCGCTGGCGGCGGGGGGCCGCCAGGGCAATCCAAGGGGCCCCAGCGCAGATCCAAGAAACCCGCGCGGGCCGTCGGAAGTTTATGCTTATGGCTTGTTTTGTTCCTCTAAAGATACCAGCACCAAGCATCGGGAGGCAGGTAAGGTCCGGGAGCCAGTTGGAGACGGCCAGCACGGGCGAGGCGAGCGGCCAGAGAGAGAGAGAGAGAGGACGAACGTGGGTAGGGCAGCCGCGCCTGCGGCTGGCTGGTCTGGAGAAGGTGGCCGTCGCGGCCCAGAGGGCGGAGGGCAGCTTCGTCAGCCAGGGAAGCAGTGAGGGCTTGTCTCCGGCAGTCGAAGAAGAAATGACCTTGGCGCGACCCCAATTTGGAGAACGCTTATTGCATGTGCGCATCGCCTGGCATCGCTCGGCATTGCTTGGCATTGCTTGGCATTGCTTGGCAGTGCTTGCTATGCTATGCGGCGCTATGTTATGCTATGCTATGCGATGCTATGCGATGCTATGCTATGCTATGCTGCGCTATGCTATGCTGCGCTATGCTATGCTGTGATATGCTGTGCTATGGTATGTTATGCTATGCTATGCTATGCTGATGCTGCTCTGCGCTAAGCTAAGCTGGGCTAAGCAAAGCTAAGCTAGGCTAAGCTAAGCTAAGCTAAGCTAGGCTAGGCTAAGCTCGGCTAAGCTCAGCTGGGCTAAGCTAAGCTAAGCTAAGTTCAGCTAGGCTAAGCTAAGATGAGATAAGCAAAGCTAAGTTAAGGGGGCGCAGCTGGGGGAACCGCGGGTCGGATACTGGGGGAATCGCCCGGGGCGAGGACCACTGCCCGGCCCTTTAAGCATACACGGTGAGAGCCCTCTAGGCAGAGCCTAGGTAGGGAATAACACTATTGCTAATAATATTACTAATAATATTAATAACGCTACTAACAGTAATAATAATGATAACAATACAAATAATAGGTACAAGCTGCAAGGTGCTTCAGTCAAAAAGAAGAAATCAGGCACATGGGGACTGATGGTGCTAAGACGCGTACTGTAGGCTGGCCAGAGATGTTGGCTGGCCTGCTGACGGTGGCGGGAAACAAAGGCATGCTTTGTCTACTTCTGTCACTACTGGTTTTCCTCTGGTTCAGAAGCACAGTGACTGGACAGAAGCAAATGTAAACTGGCCATGGTATGCTGGCCTTAATGCCGAACAGGTGTGCCGCTGATGCTGGGGCAGTCTAAGAGCTGATGTAACGCTGGTTGGTGCTGCTCCCCACCAATAGTCTCAACCCCAATACCACCTCCACGTTAGAGGCAGGCGTCCAAAAGTTAGCCAGTGAACAGGTGGTTGCCTAGTCGGAGGTTGGGGGGTGAGATCGCAGTGGAATGGAGACCCCCAACCGGGAAATCGTTTCTTTCGTGTCGTGCGTGCGGGCGAGGCGAAGCTGCGTGGGCACGCGAGAGGAATGAACCCGCCGATGCTAGGGCGAAGTCAAGACAAATGATTCTCCGCCGCCCGCCCGTCCGGCGGTGGCCCGCGGTGTCCCGCGGTGTCCCGTGGTGTCCCGTGGTGTCCCGTGGTGTCCGCCGTCGCTAGGGCGAAGTCAAGACAAATGATTCTCCCCCGCCCGCCCGTGGGTCCGTCCGTCCGGCGGTGGCTCGCGGTGTCCCGTGGTGTCCCGTGGTGTCCCGTGGTGTCCCGTGGTGTCCCGTTGAGTGAGATCGATACTGAGATCGATACCGAGATCGATACTGAGATCGATGTGGTGCCCCAAGGTGTACCGTGGTGTCCCCAAAAGTGAGATCGATAGTGAGATCGACAGGTGTCCCGTGGTGTCCTGTGGTGTCCCGTGGTGTCCCGTTCAGTGAGATCGATACTGAGATCGATTATGAGATCGAGAGATGCCCCGAGGTGTCCCGTGGTGTTTCAAAAAGTGAGATCGGAGGTTGGGGGGTGAGATCGAAGTGGAACGGAGAGCCCCCCACCAGGAAATCGGTTTCAGTTTCGTGTTCGTGCGTGCCGTGCGGGCGGGCGAGGCGAAGCGGCGTGGGCGGGCGAGAGGAATTCTCCCTCCGGCGGCCGGTGGCCCCGCAGCCGGTGGCCCGCGGTGTCCCGCCGGTGTCCCGTTGGTGTCCTGAAATCCTTCTGTGGCTGGGCTGCGGCCGGACCAAATGATTCTCCCTCTGGCGGCCGGTGGCCCGCGGTGTCCCGCCGGTGTCCCGCTGGTGTCCCGAAATCCTCCTGTGGCTGGGCTGCGGCCGGACCAAATGATTCTCCCTCCAGCGGCCAGTGGCCCGCGGTGTTCCGCTGGTGTCCCGCTGGTGTCCCGAAATCCTCCTGTGGCTGGGCCGCGGCCGGACCAAATGATTCTCCTCCGGCGGCCGGTGGCGCGCGGTGTCCCGCTGGTGTCCCGCTGGTGTCCCGAAATCCTCCTGTGGCTGGGCCGCGACCGGACCAAATGATGCCCCTCCCGTCAAACGGTGGCCCGCGGTGTCCTGCTGGCGTCCTACTGGTGTCCCGCCGTGGGTTGTGCATTTCAAAACATCGCCGCTTGCGGCGAGCTATCCAATGCAAGTCTGCATGCAAACCGACATGCAGACCGAAAAGCACATCGAAATGCAAATCGATTTGCACATCCAAATGCAAATCGTAAGGCGCCGTGGGCGCCGCGGCGCGCTTTCCAATGCACGTCGACATGCAAATCGAAAAGCAAATCGACAGAACAACAGACATCGTTAGAACAACAATCACCACTTTTGCCTATTGCTGCCCCCCCAACTCCTTATCACCCGCAGGGTGGTCGTATAGGTAGATCGTGAGATCGATAGTGAGATCGACAGGTGTCCCGTGGTGTCCCGTGGTGTCCCGTAGTGTCCCGTTGAGTGAGATCGATAGTGAGATCGATGTGGTGTCCCGAAATGTCCCGTGATGTCCCGCGGTGTCCTATGGTGTCCCGTTGAGTGAGACCGATAGTGAGACCGATAGTGAATTCGAGAGGTGTCCCGCGGTGTCCCGTGGTGTCCCGTGGTTGCCCGTGGTGTCCAGTTGAGTGAGATCGATAGTGAGATCGACAAGTGTCCCGAGGTGACCCGTGGTGTCCCGTGGTGTCCCGTTGAGTGAGATCGATAGTGAGATCGATTGAGTCTGATGTTGGTCCCCCCCCCCCTCTCCCCCCCACCCACAACCTCCTTATCACCCGAAGGGTGGTCGTATAAGTTTATATATATGCAATTATTGGGCTGCTACCCTTAAAGTTCAAACGCTGTGCTGCATGTGCTGGAACAGTCAAATAAAAAAGGTGACCGAAGCTGGTCGGTGCTACAGCGCCAGGTGTATCACGGTCAGCCCTCATCACCACCTCACCAGACCTAGCCCCAGTACCATCTTCAGGTTAGATTCAGGCGTGCAGAAGTAAGCAAGTGAACAGGTGCCTGCCTAGTATAGATGCAAGTCTTGGGCTGCTACCCTGAAAGGGTAATACATGTGCTGCCTGTGCTGGAGTAGTCAGAGAAAGACGATTACCTAGGCTGGTCGGTACTGCATCGCTTGGTGGGTCATGGTCACCTCCACCTCCTTCCCAATAAACAACCTCCCAGCCTCCTTCCTGCTGTATAGAACGGCTGGCAGCAGGCAGTATACTGGTGTCGTCACGCTAAGTAGGCAGCAATTCTAGGGATGTTCCCCAGGATTTTGTGGTGCACCCCAAACCAGAAAAGGCAGTATGGGAGGCAGGATGCCAACACTATGATGTAAGACGAAGCGGAACCGTAAAGAGCTAAACATGGTGAAGGCTGGCCTGGGTAGGCTGGCGTGTAAAAAACGTGCAATGCAAGTTTGGCTGCGTATATTTAGCAGGCAAAGAGTTTCGTTGCCTGCTAAAGACCTGCTTGCAAAGAATTGGCGCGTCACTTGACCTTTCTTTGAAAGAAAGGTCAAGTGACGTGACAAAGTGTAGCAGTTCTTGGGTTGCTGCCAAGGGTTTTTGGGTCTACCCTAAACCTCACTGGTCCCAGGGCCCTCGTGTTTTTGCAGTTCTTCGTGGGTTTAGCACGAACCCCTTGTGTCAACTGTATGATCAAGGCTGGCCTCGAGGCTGGCCTGTGCCTAAGTCGGTACAGTAGGCTGTCCATCTTGCTCCATCATTGCTGTAGCGTATGGCCAGCAAGACAATACGGTGACGTCAAAAACAAAGTGTATCAGTCCTTGGGATGCTGCCCAGGGTTTTGTGGTGTTTCCCAAGCCGTAGAGACAGTGGGGGCAGTGGAGAGAAGAACAAACCGTATGCAGGACGTCCGTAGGAGGGTGTGATTGGCACGTGCTCTGTGAGTAATAATGGAAGCGGCGTTTTGTCGCCGACGTGCTGTGGCTGACGTGAGCTCCTCCCGATCCCACATCTGTCACATCAGCCCCCTTCCCTGTTTATAGTACGACCGGCAGTTAGCAATATGGAATGGTGACGGGAAGCTAAGCGTAGCAGTTCTAGGGATGTCCACCCAGGGTTTTTTAGGTGTACCGCAATCCAAAGAGGCAGTATGGGAGGCAAGAGGCCGTAAGTAAAGTAGGTGAGGGATTATTGCATGCTAGACTGTTAGTGGTCGGTAGCCCACAGTGGGAGTGTCAGGGCACTCCCCTTCCGCCGTGCCACAAAGGCAGTAGCCTTGGATAGAACGACAGTGCTGTAGGGAAAGAGCCAGTGTCAACGTAAGCATAGTACGTAGAAGAGTGTGGAATCGAATGGTGCCACTGTCGATGCTAGCAGCCTGAGGAGGAGATGGGAGTACTGTGTCCTTTGTCGCTGGCCCCTTGGCCTGCCGACTGGAGTAGAGGGGGGGAGGATCAGTTGTCTATGCTCTGCGGTAATCGAAGCACAGGTGGCACTTGTGGTCGATGTCGTGGTACTGCTCCGTTTACTACCGCGGTTGTGCTTAGCTGAGTTCTGTATGGTCGCTCATGCGTGGCTGTTGCTGTCGTTGTGGTTGGTCTGCGGCAGGGGTATCGGTAGTACCTTGAATAGATGTGGCGTTGCCTTGTACGGTGGTGCTTCCTTGAAGGGTGCGTCTTGTTGGCTGCTGCGCGTGTGAAGGCTGGCGAAGTATCGCTCGTATCGTGTCTGGTGCGAGCGTAGTGTGTCGACGTACTTGTGAAAGCGTGGGTCCCCAGTGTCGCGTGCGAAGATGCGTCCACGACTGTCGGTCACGTCGTGTTGCACGTTAATGGCATGTACAAGGGAGACTCCTTGCGTACTTGGGCTGGGAAGTATATCTGTGAGGTGGCGTATGTCTGTGGCGCAAGGCGGTGCATCGGTACCTCTTGCAGCCATCGCTGCGTCTGAACGTCCACGTAGGGTGGGCAGACACTGGGTATTTTGAGCGTTGGAGGTGGTGGGTGCACGGGTACAGTAAGTTGATGAGGTCGGTGGCTGGTAATGGTAGTGTTTTTTTGACGGGTGGCGTATGCTTGGCCGGTGATGGTGCAGGAGGCTCGGCTGGCCTGTCGGTAGTCGTGTTGGTGGTTGTTGGCGTGCCCTCCTTGGTTGATTGGGAGGGTCGTATTGGTGGTGTTTTCTTGGCAGGTGGGGTGTGCGTGGTTGGGGTGTGGGGTAGGTGGTGGCTACTGGTCTGTTTTCCGACGTGCTGGGGGTTGTCGGCGTGTCCTCTTCGCTTGTGTTGGAATTGTCAGTCGGTTGCGCAGGCTTGGCAGTACTGGGGGCTGCCGTCGGGTTGCATGTTTTGCAAGAGTGCAGCCGTGTCGTATTTCATCTTGTTGTCAACGTCGTGGCATGGATTGGGCCGTTGTGCTAGTTCCTGTACCGCTGCGATCTTAGTGTGGTTCAGTGATGTTTGTCCACATGTCATGAGTGTTTGGAAGTGCTGGCTGGTGGTAGTTACTGCTAGATTGGCGCGGTAGTAGCCCGCAAATGCGTCCATGTCGCTGCCGTAGCGGAACAAGGTCAGTCGTTGTGGGGGCTTGAGTGGAGGTAGGAACGAGTCGGCATGTATGGCGTCCTTAAGTTTGAGGTACTTGGTTTCGGTCATGAGCGGTGGTTGGAAAGTCGAAAGTGGTGTTGCCCTTGAGTCGGGTCGTTATGGGGGGTTTAGTAGGTGTTTGTTCCCGCCCTGGTGTATGAAGAGCTCGTTATTAAGCTTGCCCACGCACCTGCTCCACCCAGGTAGCGGTATATGGTCGTTGGGGAATATGTACGTGTAAATGTTGGACCGTCCGTGGTGGTACAGGGCGTGTTGCCATCGGTCGTCGTCGTAGCTGTCAGTGTCCGCGTCGTTCGCGTGGTAGTAAAAAGTTACCCATCCACTCGGGCAGCGCATGCCGTGGTACTTGTTCGGCGGCAGCGAGGTGAGGTAAAACTCACGTGTGTCTGCCGCTCCGCCGATATTGGCCCATGTATCGTCGCTGTCTATGCTGGCGTCGGAGTCTGTTGTATATTAAGTCGGGTACGTTTGCCCATGGATGGCGGGGAGGCGTGGGGTGGGGTTGTTGCTGTGGTGCTGGCTGTGTTGGTGGCGTTCGTATCTGTGCTGGTGGAGGTGGCGTGCACTCGTGGCTGGCGTAGGGTGTTGTTCTGTCTTGTTTTTTTGGGGGTACTTAAATGCCAGGGTAGGTATATGTGCTGCTGTGGTGGCGTCATTTGTGTGTGTGCCCTGTACAGGCGAGTCGTAATTTGTCCTCGTGCTCGTAGTGTTTTTCCTCCCCATGTCGCGAATCTCTGCGAATTGGTCTTATGCAAAGTTGCGGCGTGGATGGTCGGCTGGAGTGTCAGTGGGAATCCTGACTCCGTCTCGCGTTCTGGTGTACTTGGGCGGTCGGAGTCTACAGTGTGGTCCGCCCAGATTGTGTATTTCAAGCGTGCGCTGTGAGCGTCGGAAGTTGGGATTGCGCCCGTTACGTGTGACGTATTCGATGGGGTATAAGACCTGGATGTGGTTGGGGAACAGGTGGTACCGTATGCGGGGCCACATGGGGTTATCAGACGTCGGTGCGGTCAGCTCGTAGTGCGAGGGGGGGAGTTGGCCCCTGGTGGTGGTCTGGTCTTACACGTGCCGTACCAGTCCACTGGTTTAGTAGTTTGCACTCGTAGTCTGATGCGCCTTGTAGCTCCACATATTCTGGTTGTAAGTATTTGGAGGGTGGTGTAATATGTCTTCTCTGCTTTTCTATTATGCATGTGGCCCAGGGTGGTCGTGGTGTTGATGCTCATGATGTGTGGCGCGCATCCGCTAGGTAGTTGGTTAATGAGAACAGCTGAGCCTGAGGTGACGTTGTGTTGATGGCCGGTCATGGAACTGGTAAATGCGGCGTGGTCGTCGCGGCTGACCTTGGCGCGTATGCCGTAGTCTTCGTCCATATGGAATTCGTACCCTTTGTCGTGTTGCAGGTCGTAGATCTTGTACTGTGTCTCTTTGAGGTTATGTTCGGTGCCGTCTTTGTCGAAGTAAGCGCATCCTAGTCGTGCCATGTCGCTGTCGATCTCGCTGCTGAGTTCGTCCCAGGTGAGATGGATGAGCGGCCGTCGTCGTGCGCCGCGTTAGGTTTCTTCGTTGTCGTCGAATGGCTGTTGGTCCTGGCGGTAGTCGGCCTTTCTGTAGTAGAGTCTGCAGGCTGGTCTCTGCGACCAGTGTGTTGTGATGCGGGTGCGTGAGGAATGAGCTTTCCAACTGTCTAGAGCTTGTTGGAGTCGTTGCTGCAGTAACATGAAGTATGGTTTGCTGATGTCGGGCAAGTGAAGACATCGTGATGTGGGTTTACCTCTGAGTGCGTGCCCACCCTGTGGCAGTGGGCACTGGGACGTACTCGCACCCCAAGTGTAGTGAGATGTACACGTAGTATTTGTCGATTATTGCGTCGTTTGTCTTATCTTGTTCGTTGGGTTGCACGTGTGCCCGTAGTACTTGTCTGGGTCGTGTTGTGCGGGTGTCGCGGTGCGTAACAGCTCCTGTTGGTATTCTCTGCGTCGTGTCTTGAGTAGTGATGGTAGGTTGTCGTTGCCGTCGTCTTGGTAATGTTATGTGGGTTGTCGGCATTGCTGCTCAATGAGTATATTTCCTTCTTTGGTGCATTGGTCATTCGGCCTCTCCGAGTATGTCATGTGGATGGCCGGTGAAGGAAGGAACATGGATCGAGTGGCGTTGGCTCACTGGCCGACATGCACAGTATGTAAGCGTGTCGTCTGCCGACGGTAGGTTATGGCGCTTCCTGTGGTAGCATGGCGCCTAGTGCGATGAAAATTGCGAACATGGTAGAACTCGCTTGTTTGAGCTACTAGACAAAAAGCTGGCCCACATGTGTATGAAGCTTCACATTTAGCACATGTTGGTCACCAAATAGGAGTAACCGTGATAGGCCAAAGTAGTTGGGACATGTGGAGTCAAGCATATTTGTATATACTTGTCCGTGAAAGGCAGGAATAATACAGCCTGGCAGCTGTACCTGGCAAATACATGTGCCAAAGAAGCACGTCGCTGTGATTTACCCAGTATGGTCCTTCGCGTGTAACCTTGGGCCTTGGCCCTGCCTCTCCCCCAGGTATGCCCGCCAGGGTTCCGGTTCGGGGTGTGAGGCATGTGGTTGGTGTTTCCGTATCCGTTGGTCGTGGCGTTTGTGTTTATTGAGTTTGGGGTGTTGGTCGGTGCAGTCGTGATTGTCTGCCTGAGTACCTTTTGTGCCCCTACTTGTGGTATGCTTTGCGGCTCACATGCCAGGTGTGGCATAGGTACTGCGGGCGCGTTCTTGTCGCGATCGCTGAGGTGTATATGCGCGGCGCACTGCAGTGCTGGACATTGCTCGTAGGACAGACGCAATGCATGACGCCACGGTTGCAGCCAAAACGGGCGACGGCTTGGCACAGGAGATTCGCCAATGGCCTACGCAATCGCCATGATTCGGTAGTAATGTTGCATCCCCATCTGTCCGCTGAAAAGTATTGCTAAGACAACGTGTGTAAGTGCCATGGGAGTATGGCAACGTTAAAGCGCGTAATCCATTGCGAATGTAGTTCAAGTTGCACAAGAACAGTGTGTTGCACCAATACGCGTATGAGTATGATGTCCAACCATGTGTTATCTTTCCGGGGCGTGTGAGCGAGGCCTTGAACCCTTGGTGTGTACAGGAGGCGCGTGAGGTAATTGTCCCTTGTCCAGTCGGGGTGCCCAATGATAGGTATTGACCTGTACGATACAAAGCGCATGAGAAGGGCTCTCCCGTCTTTCCGTGGTAAGGAATACATGTTTGTGAGGAGCGCAGAGGCGCGGTTGATTAAAAGTGATCATCCATGTGATGTATGTACCTGCGTGTAAGAAATGTCGGCTAAGTGCGTGTCTCTTCGGCTGTGCCACTATCGCGGAGACCGACGCGTGCGATCTTCATCCGTAGCACAATTTGGTCACAAGAAACGGGATCACCTTGATAGGGCAACGTCGTCAATAATGTCATGCAAAGCATACGTGTCCCCTTCATCGGTAGGAAGAAATCTTGATGATTGTCCCTGGGACTCTCAACGTCAAAGTGTCTGTCGCTGGGTCTTGTCCAGTAGAATCCATCATATGCTATCTTGGGCATTGCCCCTGCCTCTCCCCCAGGTATGCCCGCTCGGGCTCCCTCGCAGGGTGTGCGGCAGGTGGTTGGTGCTTCCGTAGTCGCTGGACGTAGTGCTTGTGCTTGTTGTGCTGTGGGGCCGCTGGTCGGTGCTGTCGTGGCTGCTTTCTGGAGTGTCTCTTGTGCTCTTGCTTGGGGTACGCCTTGCGGCTCCCGTGCCAGGTGTGGTGCAGGCCCTGCGGGCGCGTTCTTGCCATGGTCGTTGACACGGGCATGTGCTGCGTAGCGCGGTGCTGGACAGTGCTCGTATGACAGATACGTCGTATGAGGCCAAAGGTGGCGCCCAATTGGTAACGACTTGATGTAATTGAATCTGCGTTGGCCATCACATCCGCAAAGTCACAAGCTCGATGTTGCCTTCTCGACCGTCCGCTAAGATGCCTGCGAAATCAACTCGTGTACGCGCCGATCTGTATTTCAATATGATAGCCGTGTGATCCACAACGTTTGTCGTTCATGCTGCGCTGAATCATGTGTTGCACCTACTCTCGCATGAGTGTCTGTCTTCCATGTGGTAACTGTACGTGCGCATTGTTTATGTCCGCTAGGCGTGCGAGAAGTCCTGCCCTGACCCGCGTCGGTAACATTTCTGAGATTCGAGCATCGGTTGCTCAGTTGGGCACGTGAGCGGTGCTACCCCTTTCGTCCGCAAGTTTATTAGTAGTCAGGCGTGTACGGTATCTGCGCAATCATATAAGAGAGTGTGATGTGCTCGGGAATGTGATTACTGGATGACGCAGGAGTGCCATGGAGAAGACATATATGTGTATACATGGCTGTACGTTGCAGATCGGTAAGTGCGAGGTCCACAGGATGGGGTTACCCTGTCCTCCGCTCTGTGTGTCGTCCCCTTTCTGTATAGGCATGCCCAGTTACCGTAATGGGCGTTGTGTTGGTTGTGGTGGTTGCGTGTGCGTGGTGTTGTCGAATCGCCCCCGTGACTCATCCCTCAACCCCCCAACCCCCCGGCCGGATTTCTTTTCTTCTTTCCGCGGGGGGTCAACCTTCGCGGCGACCCGTTAAACCCGGGACCCCTGGCGGCGCATGGATTTTTTCCTTCTTCCCCGCGCGCGTTGCCGTTGGAACCCCTGAACCCCTCCGACTACCGTACAACTCGTACTTGAGTACAACTGGTACTATCATGTCCTATCGCGCAGTTGTTCCTAGAGAGCACGTTGTCCTGCCGTGCAAATATTCGAGTGCAGCTGGTATCATATTACAGCTGGTAAAATTGTGCCCCCTAGAACAACGCCCTATCGCCAATCCCCAGTACTAGTACAACTCCATGGTACAACTCCCGAGCACAACTCCCGAGCAGTCTCGGCTCTCACGTTTTTCTTCCTCTGGTTGCGCTTGGGGGGGTGGGACCCCTCGCGCGGGCACCCCCGCGGCTGGGAGTTCATTCCTCTTCCGGAATTTGAGGGGGGGGTAACCCCCGTGCTCGAACCCCATCGCCAGGTTTTTTTTTTTCCTCCGCGGAAACCGGACCCCCTGGGTTCTTCGGCGCGCCCCATTTTTTTTTTTTTTCCGGTTGGGCCTCCATGGGTCTTAGGTTGGAGTCACCCGGGTGATGTTGTCGATCTCGTCGGCGAAGCGCTTGGGGTCGGGTGTTGTCTGAGCTGATGGTGGAGATTGTGAGCGCTCCGCGGTGTTGGTGCGAGTGGGCTATGCCGATGCTGCGATGTAGTTGGTACTGTACATGGTTGATGTCGGTGCACGTAGTGGGCTGTTGGTTGCGTTGTATATGGTGAGTTTATCTTTGTGTTATAATGTGGCATTGGAGGTAGGGGTACAGTGACAGGTGTCCGTCGTGGTCGTTGTGCGTTGTTGGTTGAGGGGGGCACGCTAGTTTGTTAGCGATGCAGCTGGTGATTAGCTGTCATAGCATTTGTGGTATGGTGTAACTGCCTTTATCGTCCTGTGCTGCTCCTGCGTCGTGCATTGTACAATCGCATGTGCTGTGGTTGAGTTTTGTCTGTATGTCCAGAGCTAGTTCTGGTATATGCCATGTGGTCGTGGTGGTCGGGGTACGTGTAGCGCTGTCCATTGTACATCGGTCAGGGTCTATATGCTGCGCCGCAGTACGCAGCTGTATCAGCTGTGATACAAGCCAGATGTTGTGCTTTGCTTGTTGCTCCGCGTGCTTGGGGAGCATCATAACTGGTGCGTTGGTGTGTTGTGCCATTTTGAATGGGGGCATGAGGTTATGTAGGCTGCGGTCGACACGACGTGTCATGTCCAGCTGTGAGGCTGGTCGATGCTGTGTGCTCCAGTACTGGTTGCTTGTGCAGTGTCCGTCTCGGCTGTGTCCTGTGGTGCCACTGGTGTTCGTGATGATTGCTGCAGCGTCTCTTTGTGTAATCCTTGTGATCCATGTTTCGGTAACTTCTCATGTTGCCAAGTCGATGCGTGCGTCGTCGCTCGCACCTATGCTGATGCAGGCGTAGTACCGCGTGGTGCAATTGGTCTCCAGGTGGTGTTGAATGTCGTGGGCGTGCCCTGCATGCTGGGAACGCGTAGTGGTGTCCCGTCGGGTCTGCTGGTGGTTGTGATCGTCGTGGGTGGTGTTATGTCGTCTATGGGTTGTCTCGTTTGGCGTCGGCACCCTGCTGGTATGGCGACAGGTATTGTAGCTGCGTCGTGTCGTAGTCCCTTGATTCGGTTGGTCTGATTATCCTTTTCTTCGTCTTGTCGTATCGCTGTCATTGTGTCAGTTGGTAGCGTGCCTACGTTCTGGGTGTAGAGCATGTAGCATCCACGTGCGCGGTACTGGACGTAAGGGAGTAGTCTTGGTCGTGTGTGAAATTGCTTATCGCATTTGAGACATGTGTTGCCATGTACGTTGTTTTGTATGTCGTCCGCTTGTGGTTTTTTTGGCCCCGTGGATCGTATAATCCTGGATGGCCTTGGAGGTGTTACCGCATTCGTAGCAAATGTATGCGGCTAGCTGAATGGGTGGATTGGGTGGTTGTGTTGTCGTTGTCAATATGTCGTATGCGTTGTGGCCACAATTCAGTGCTGAGTCTGTTGCTAAATACAAGGTGCCCCATTGTTTGGCTCTGTCTACTTGGTTGTTGAATTGCTTGTGTGCGTCGTGTGCGCATTCGGCCCATCTGCTGACGTCCCAGTGTCGTTGGGGGTCGTCTGGCGCGGTGCTTATGGCTAGCCACCGCAGGTCCGTAGTGATGAGGTCGATCCAGGTTCTGTGGGTGGTGCGGCTGTTGAGTACGGGTTTTGGGTCGCTCGTGGCTACGGTCGGTGAATCCAAGCAGGATGTGTGGCCCATTTGTGTTGAGTTTGGACTAGTAGTTGAATCGTCGTGGATTGGACTCTGTCTTGTAGTTTGCTCTGTTTGTAAATAGCATTAGTCGTGAGTTCAATATAGGCTTCTCTAGTTGCTGAAGGTGGTGGATGAAGGTGGCGCTCTTGTAGGCCTGGTTGTGCTAGGGTATTGCTCGGGATTTGGCCCCATATATCTGCCTGGTAGTAGAGAAGGCAGTTGGCGAATGTGTCTGCCATTATCATGTTTAGGTCTGCTCGTAAGTGTTCATGTGTGAAGTGTGTCGGTTTGAGGGGTGCAAGTGCAGTTTTTTATCCGTAAGGGCTTCGCCCCATGCCGCCGGCCGCCTGTCTCGAATAATGGGAGATGCAAAAGCTCAATCATGAGGTCTGGGCGCCGCCGTGAAGCAGTGTCGGGACCTGCTTGTTTTTCGACCCTGACCCTACGGATCTGCGTGAGGGGTGTCGCCGAATTTCAGAAATGTGGCAAATCCCATATGTTTTCGGACCCTGACCCTACGGATCTGCGTGAGGGGTGCCGCCGGATTTCAGAAATGTGGCAAATCCCTTGTGCTTTTGGACCCTGACCCTGCCGATCTGCGTGAGGGGTGCCGCCGATTTTCTTGAAATGTGGCAAATCCTTCGTGTTTTTCCCCACATCCAAAGTGGGGTTCTTGTTTTCTCTGGACACCCCGCGCAGGAACAGGACAGGAACACACACACACACACACCCACTCACACTCACTCACACTCTCTCATCATCAACCTCATCAGCATCATCGATGATGCTCTCTCACATGCTTAGTCATTCACATACTCATCATCATCATCACTCGCACTCTCACGCACGCTCACGAACATCATCATCATCATCATCATCATCGGCATCGGCATCATCCTCATTCAAACATCATCATCGCCACCACCACTCACAATCAATCATCATCCTCTTCACCACTCATCTTCACCACCACTCATCATCCTCATCCTCATCATCGTTGAGTAATTTGTGAGGAAGTCTCAGGCGGGAGCCCCCTCCCTATGGGGCCCGCAGATCATGTTGGTAATCCGAGCGGGTCATCGGAAACCTGTAACTGTCGTCACTTTTGGGCTCGTCAAGTCCTGAATTTGGAGGAAGTCTCAGGCGGGAGCCTCGTCTGTGAGTGAATTGGGAGGAAGTCTCAGGCGGGAGCTCCCTCCCTATGGGGCCCGCAGATCATGTTGGTAATCCGAGCGGGTCATCGGAAACCTGTATCTGTCGTCATTTTTGGGCTCCTCAAGCCTGAATTTGAGGAAGTCTCAGGCGGGAGCCTCGTCGGTGAGTGAATTCTGAGGAAGGCTCAGGCGGGAGCCCCCTCCCTATGGGGCCCGCAGATCATGTTGGTAATCCGAGCGGGTCATCGGAAACCTGTAACTGTCGTCACTTTTGGGCTCGTCAAGCCTGAATTTGGAGGAAGTCTCAGGCGGGAGCCTCGTCTCTGAGTGAATTGTGAGGAAGTCTCAGGCGGGAGCCCCCTCCCTATGGGGCCCGCAGATCATGTTGGTAATCCGAGCGGGTCATCGGAACCTGTAACTGTCGTCACTTTTGGGCTCCTCAAGCCTGAATATGGAGGAAGTCTCAGGCGGGAGCCTCGTCTGTGAGTGAACTGCGAGGAAGTCTCAGGCGGGAGCCCCCTCCCTATGGGGCCCGCAGATCATGTTGGTAATCCGAGCGGGTCATCCAAAACATGTAACTGTCGTCAATTTTGGGTTCTCGCGCTGCCAGAACGCAGCTCCCAGGCCACATTTTGGACGCAACAAGGAGGTTTTTCCCCACATCCAAAGTGGGGTTCTTGTTTTCTCTGGACACCCCGCGCAGGAACAGGAACACACACACACACCCATTCACACTCACTCACACTCTCTCATCATCAACCTCAGCAGCATCAGCATCATCGATGATGCTCTCTCACATGCTTAGTCACTCACATACTCATCATCATCATCACTCGCACTCTCTCACACGCTCACGAACATCATCATCATCATCATCATCATCGGCATCGGCATCATCCTCATTCAAACATCATCGCCACCACCACTCACAATCAATCATCATCCTCTTCACCACTCATCTTCACCACCACTCATCATCCTCATCCTCATCATCGTTGAGTAAATTGTGAGGAAGTCTCAGGCGGGAGCCCCCTCCCTATGGGGCCCGCAGATCATGTTGGTAATCCGAGCGGGTCATCGGAACCCTGTAACTGTCGTCACTTTTGAGCTCCCCAGGCCTGAAAATGGAGGAAGTCTCAGGCGGGAGCCTCGTCTGTGAGTGAATTGGGAGGAAGTCTCAGGCGGGAGCTCCCTCCCTATGGGGCCCGCAGATCATGTTGGTAATCCGAGCGGGTCATCGGAACCCTGTAACTGTCGTCACTTTTGGGCTCCTCAAGCCTGAATTTGGAGGAAGTCTCAGGCGGGAGCCTCGTCTGTGAGTGAATTCTGAGGAAGGCTCAGGCGGGAGCCCCCTCCCTATGGGGCCCGCAGATCATGTTGGTAATCCGAGCGGGTCATCGGAACCCTGTAACTGTCGTCACTTTTGGGCTCGTCAAGCCTGAATTTGGAGGAAGTCTCAGGCGGGAGCCTCGTCTCTGAGTGAATTGTGAGGAAGTCTCAGGCGGGAGCCCCCTCCCTATGGGGCCCGCAGATCATGTTGGTAATCCGAGCGGGTCATCGGAACCCTGTAACTGTCGTCACTTTTGGGCTCCTCAAGCCTGAATATGGAGGAAGTCTCAGGCGGGAGCCTCGTCTGTGAGTGAACTGCGAGGAAGTCTCAGGCGGGAGCCCCCTCCCTATGGGGCCCGCAGATCATGTTGGTAATCCGAGCGGGTCAGGAATCTGGCTGCAGGTGCACGGCTTCAAGGAGTCTCCGATCTACCAGGAGGTCGCCGAGGTGCTGCGACAGGGCGCCGAAGGCGCCGACGACGACGGCCAGGCCGAGGCGCGGGCGCGGAGCTTGCTGATGTTCAGGCCCAGCGAAAGGGAGTTCACATGGCAGAGCTCGGGGGCGCACAGCGTGCGCCGCTCGGGGTTCACCCTGACGCACGCGTCCTACCTGACCTCCACGCTGTCGCAGGGCCAGACGCTGCGCAAGGGCGTCACCATCGACTGCGCGAGAGACGAGGACGCTGGCCGCACGGGCATGTCGGACGAGCAGTGGTGGCTGCACCTCTACGTCATGTTCTCCCGCGCCACGTGCATGCGGAACATGCTGATCCTGCGGCCGCCGCCGCGAGAGTTCCTGGAGTGCGGGCCGCCGGCGTCCCTGCGGAAGGCGCTCCTGGAGTTCGACAAGAGAGCGGTTTTGTCCAGGGCGGAGGCGAAGCAGCTCGCGGCAGAGCTGGGCTTCGTGCTGCCTTCCGCCTGAGCGCGGCTGCGCCTCGCTCGAAGCCCGCGGGGTTGTCCCAACGGCTTGGTCTTGCGCGCCAGCGGCTCGCGGGGTTGTCCCGACAGCCTGGCCCGCGGGGTTGTCCCAACGGCTGCGCGACGTGACCAGTAGAGAACGCGCCTGTGCTGGCCGTGGCGGCGACGGCGCCGAGGAACATCGACATGCGCGCTCATGCAACAGGAAGGGGAGGAGGTGGCGGGGCGCGGAACAAACAGGGGGGCGAGGATGGGGACAACGTAAGGAGTGGAAGGGGGGCCCGCGCCAAGGCGAGAGGAAATATACGCATAAGAGACAGCCAGGACGCCTCACCAACCACGAGGACGACGGTGATGGCTTTTTCCAGATTCGCCCAGAGGATTCTTATGTGGGGTTCTTCCGTCGGAGTAATTGGACCCTGACCCTGCCGATCTGCGTGAGGGGTGCCAGCGAATTTCAGAAATGTGGCAAATCCTTTGTGCTTTTGCACCCTGACCCCGTCTGCGTGAGGGGTGCCAACGAATGTCAGAAATGTTTTAAATCTTCTGCGTTTTTGCACCCTGACTCCGCCGATTTGCGTGAGGGGTGCCACCGAATGTCAGAAATGTGGCAAATCCCGTGTGTTTTTGGACCCTGACCCTGCCGATTTGCGTGAGGGGTGCCAGCAAATTTCAGAAATGTGGCAAATCCCGTGTGTTTTTGGACCCTGACCCCGCCGATCTGCGTGAGGGGTGCCGTCGGATTTCAGAAATGTGGCAAATCCCTTGTGTGTTTTGGACCCTGACCTCGCCGATCTGCGTGAGGGGTGTCAATTTTTACCCACCCCAGCAATTCAGAGCACACGTTCAGGGCGTGGTGAAAATACCCGTTTTGGGCCATCCCCCCTCGCGCGTTCCATCAACAAGGAACAGTAAGCAGAAAAACCAAAACTGTAAAAGTGGAAACTGGAATATGCAACTGGCACAGGAAACTGCGAACCTTCGCCCTACAGCCTGGTGGCCCCACAAGTGGGCCGGCGGATTGTGTGATTTGGTTAGTTGCTCTTACGTTGGCGCTGCACGTCGGGTTGAAGTGGGTGCCAATGTAGTCGTAGATATGCGTGATGGTGATGTGTAGATCCCAAGTCGGACAGTAGATGCTGAGGTCTGATTGTGCAAGTAGTTGCTTGGCCTGCATTGTGCCAGGGCCTGCTAGTATTAGGGTGAATGCTGAGTTGCGTGTTGTGTAGTTGAGTTTGACCCTGCAGCTCGTGAGTATAGTGTGTGTGTGTGTGTGCGCGTGTCGGTGGCCAAGTCAGCCATGTAATGCTCGACGCGGCCGTTGTCCTTGCACTGTGCCATGTTGGGGGCATCGCCCACGAATGTAATGTTGGTTGTGTACTCGTCTTGCTGGGTGTTGGCTGTTTGGTACGTGGGCTGTGTCGGCTGGTTGGGTGTGGTTAATGTGATGACGCATGGCTTGTCGTGCATGATTTGTGCTAGTGCTCCGAGTAGCCTGGCAAATGAGAGGTTGTAGATGGCTTCTGCTAGACTGCTGCCAGGTCTGGATCCATTTGTTGGGTGTGCGGTGATGCTGGAGCTTGTACGTGTGAAGTGAGATGCCCTGCATGACTCAATGAGTAAAGCCGCAGGGTGTTGGTCACATTGGTGTTTGTTCAGCATGCCTGGCTGTGCGATGCTTGCCTCTGCAAGTGGTATGTGTGCTGTCGGGAAGTCTTGGTGGAGAAAGGATGTGACGTGGTTGTGTTCAGTTGTGTCGCCGAATCACACCTGAATAGTGTTGTGGGGCCTTGTTTGAGGGAGGTGTGGTGTAATTTGGGCATTGTATTGATCGGTATTGTGAAGCGTTGCTGAGAGAGCCTTGTCGCTTGTGTAGGGGTATGGCTGTGCCGTGCTTCCAGATTGAAGGTTCCTGTTGGGTAAGTGAGGCCTTGAGTCTTAGTGGGTGTACGTATCTGGCTGTGCTGGCTGGTTGGCGCTGCTTTGGGTAGGTCGGTCGTGATCCTGTCGAATCCTGGTTGCTTTCGTCGCTTTGCTTTTCTGATCAGTGTCGCTGCGTTGGGAAGTGCGATGGCGTATCCAAGAGTTGGGGGCGTGATCGGTGTCTTGAGCGTATGGTTCTAGAAGGTGCACATGTTACCGCTGTCAGTCAGCTTAGCTTGTTCTTGTTTGGTAAAGTGCTTGGCGAGTTCGTCCGCGTATTGCTCGCCGCTCTCAAGTACAATGCCTTCCGTGTCGGTAAAATATGGCATGACAAGCGCTTTGTTCGCGTTCTTTCTGGCGCTGGGACCGTATCGTAGTGCTGCCTTTGCGTGGTGCCAGGTTGCCTTGCGTTCATGGAAGTCGTGTAGTTGTTGGAATTGGTTGGATAGTTGGGTGGTAGGGTTCGCCCTGTCCTTGTTGAGTTGGATGGCTAGTGGTGTTTTCGTGATTTTTACGTATACGCTGGTGGCAGTCGGTGGGTCTCGTTGGTCGCCTTCATTTGTTGTGTATAATGCAAGGTGTAGCTTGTTTATGTGTAGGTGGGTAGGTATTCCTGTGGTGTACTTCGTAAGCTCCGTGTTGAGCTTGTGTAGAATGGTTGCTAGTGCGAGTACTCTATCGTGTCGTGGCGCTGCTATGGAGTGTCGTCTCAGCCTTATAGGCTTCATAGTGTTGTTGACTTTGTATGTATGGCCGTCTTGGGGACTAGGTCGTCTGTTGCGGAACATGCTTTAGCCGCCGTATGCATTATGTCGGTGGTGTGCTTTCGGTGCTCGTTGATGGCCGCGCCCCATGTCGGTAGCGGTTGGCTGTCGGGAAGGTTGGCAAATATTGTTTGTCGTTCTGCGTCTTGCGTCCTAGTTGGGTCGTATGGTGTAGACTGGTTGCCCTTCCTCTTTGTTGTGATAAGGTTGCAGTGTAAAGCCGCGTATACTGGAAACTAGTTTTCGTTTTTTGCTTCCGAATCGTGCTGATGGTCAATGTAAAGCTCTTGGATGCATGGTGTCCATTCGTTGGCGATTGCTATGTCGTCGTTGCGGTGTTTTGTCAGTTTGTCTCTGCACTGCTTGGTAAGTGTGCGGGTAGGTTCGTGCATTCTGGTAGCGTTGATGCAAGTGGGGTCGTATGCTGCAGTCGTGAGTCTTCCTTGCGTGGCGTTACCGTCTTCCTTGTGCCCGTGTTGGGTGGAGCGATGCTGCCGATGCCAGGCGACGTTGTAGTATTGAGGTGGACGTTGAAGCCGGCAAGTATTACAGTGGGTGGCCATTCGTGGCAAGGGTGTGAGAAGTTTCCCACCACTTGGCTGGGCGTCTAGGGTCGTGTTGCACGTGTGGGGTGCATGCTACGCATGGGATATCGCTGATCAGTGGCGCTCGTAGCCTGATGGCTTGATGGTGGAGAGTCGGTTAGATGCATGTAGAATTTGGAAGTGCTTGTAGTTGGAGTATAGTTGTGTCTTAGGTGTGGTCGCGCATGGCAGCGATGTACTCACCAGAGGGCTACAATCTAGTTGTGATGGATGCTGGAGTGGCGTGAATTGCAAGTAGGTGGTGGCTGTGCTGAAGTCGTTCCTTGCCGCGGTTCCCTGTGCCCCCCCCATGATGTGGCTCTTGTGCAGTAGCGTTTGTGCTCGTAGGTGTTGTCCTCTGGTCATGTGGTGTAGCGTACGTTTGTCGTTTGTCGTATGTCAGTGCTTCGTTGATTATGTAAACGTTAGCTCTTTGAGCGTCGAATGTATCAATTCCTATGTGTATCGCGGTGGTGTTGCTGGAGTCCTTACTTGTGTGTTGTGGACAGAAGTCAGGTGCGGTCTGTGTGTCGTGTTTGGTGGTGAGTGGCTCAGGTTGTTGTGTTATCTGTGCAGCTAATAGTGGAAACCGTCGTCCTGAATCATGGGGTAGGCGTACTGATCGTTCTGTCTTTTTGGTGGATTGTCCAGTAGATGTTTGTATGGTCTGTTTGCAGCGCACGGAGTGTGTCGCCAGGTTGTGGAAAGTTGGTTGCTGCTAGGCTTGGCATTTCTGAGTCGGCGCATGCTGCTGCGTGGTGTTTGGCAAGTATGTCTGCTAGTTCGTTCCAGGGGTGGTCGTCGTGTCCGTTTATGTGGTGCAGTGTAAATGAATGGTTTTGGGCTTGAGGGAAGATGACTTGAGCTAGGCGTGTAATTGGGTCTTTGGAGTCTTGCACTTGAGTGATATGGTGTATTGTGTTGGCTGCGTCGGTGTGTGTTTGCTTGTCGAGTTGTCTTTCGCTGCTTGTAGGGGGCCATCCGGGTAGAAGTAAGGTTGAGCTGGAGTGGAGTGGGTGAGAGTAATACGGGCGTGTTGCTTGCGTGACGGGGTGTAGCTCGATGTCTGAAAGGTTGCGACATAGGTTGATGCGTGAGTTGGAGTCTGCCAGTGAGCAGAGTAGATGCTTGGGAATAGATTTCTTGATGTGATGCGTGCTCGAGCTAGCGATGTGAGGCAGGCATTGTTGGGACCTTTGAGGTCTACGTAGCTTGTCACGCTCCTTCCACGTAGTGGAATGGGAGGCGGTGTAGCTAAGTCATATTGGGTGAAACAATTGAACTGGGCCGAATCGGGTGATATTTTTTGTCGATGTCTTCCAGGCTGGAAATGCTGATATATTTTGGTTTGTGCTGCTGGTGCCTTGTTTGGGTACGTATTGCGGTGCACTTCTGGGTGGTGAGTGTGATGCTTGAGGTCGGTCGTTGGGACTTGTTCGAATGGTGACCTTTCGCTGGAGGGCTTATTCTGTCTCTTCTGTGGCTTGGTGAAGCTGTGGAGTGTTGATGTATCGTGGTGTGCCACCAGGCGTCATATCGTGCGTAAGTGTATTGTCTCTATGCTCCGGTGTACGTGGTTGCGACGTACTTGCATGGTATATTTCGGTTGCCGTGGTTGGGGTAGATGTGCGTTGTGGTATTCTAGGCGTGAGTGGCTCGGTTGGTGTGATTTGGTGTTTCTTGAGATGAGTCGATAGTTTGTGGTTGTCTTGGTCGGTTGGTTAAGTCGCGTAGGTCGTCGTCGATCTGTATTGGTGGGTTGTCGGCAACCTCTGTGCTTGGTGCCGTCAGTGTGTCCATGATGTTGCTTAGTTCTTTGTGTAGTCGGTTAACGTTTTCGTCCACCTGAGCTCGTTGTGAAAGTTGGCGTTGTCTGTCTAGTCGTTCTTCGTCGAGTACGGCTTGCCCGTGGTCCACTAGTTGGTTGATGCGTATGTCGCCGTCCAGTTCGTTGTGGTAGTCTGGCGTTGCTGGCAGTTGCTCAGGCTGCTGTGCGTTTCGCATTAGGTCTAACAACTCTGCTTGTTTCTGTTTGTGCCATTGTTCCGATTGTGCTTGTGCCTCTACGTACTTCTGGAACTTGTACTGTTGGCGCTTGATGTAGTCTTCTGCGTCATGCTGGCACTGTTCGGCCGTACTTAGTCGATGTCGGTAATGCTTGTTGACCGCGCGGAGGTGTCTTGCTGCATTGGATATTATGGTGGAGGCTGCCCTTTCTCCGTGATGGTTAGCTAACATCTTTGTTTCATGTTGTTGTAGTCGTTGTGTTGCGTTCACTGCTTCTCTCGATGCTAGTACTTCATTATCAAATCTTTCTTGTGCTCTAGCCCTTTTGTGCGTCGTGCTCGATGTGCTTCTCTTCTTGTCTTTGGTGGTTATGCGCGTACCACCTAGATCTACTGACTTCTTGTCTGAGCCCCTCTTCTAGGAACTGCATTCTTCGCACAGCCATGCGGATGTAGGGTGCTTGTCTCTGGGCCAGTTCTGCTTGTTGCGTCTGGTAGTGGTGGTGACTCTGTTGCGTGGTTTGCTGCATGTGTGTCCTCCGTTATGCGTTCAGCTCTGATGATGTTCTCGGCTTGTCTGGTGTGCTCGATAGGTGGCTATATTGATAGTTGTTGTTGTTGTTGTTGGACGTGGGGCCTAGCCTTAGCCCAGCTAGGGTTGCATGCGGCTCTTCTTCTTGCTTGGCGCGCATGTGTGATTGATGCCCCAGTTGATTGTAGTTGTGTTTGGTTTGGTGGAGTTTGGGCGTGGTAGTTGAGAGATTGTGCAGTGAGTCCTTCGATCTGCTGGTGTCGTTGTTCAACCTGCTTGGACGTGAGTTGTGCTTGTCTTAGTTCGGCTTCGTCTAGTCGTATCGTGGTTGGCTTGTTTGCCTAGTGCCTGTACCGGCTCACCTGCTTCATAGCAGTCGTTTGACAGATAGTCGTTGGTTCTTTGTAGTTGTTGCATGGTATCTTCAGCCTTGACGAGTCGTTGTTGTATGTGTGTGTCGTTGGGTTTGTGCTCGCCAGCTGTCGTAGTTCTCGGTTCGTCGCGTAGTTTGCTTGTAGGTCGTCAATTGTTTATTTGGAAGCGTTTTGATTTTCATTGTACCGTCCTGCTTGTCGTTGCTTGATGGTGGCGTCTTGAGAGGCTGAAGTGGAGCTTTTCCTTTTGGGCACTTGCTGAAATGAATGTCTTGTGCTCTGGGTGATGTTGCGCGTGCTGTTTGTGGGCTAGGTGTGTGCTGTCTGTGGTTGACAAGCTTCTGTTCAAGGTTGGTGTAGGTCTTTGTGAGTCGGATGTTGTCGTCGTGTCGCTGTTGTGTTTGTTTTTGTGTGGCGTCGGAGATTCTAGTGCAAGCCGTGTAGTCACTTTTTAGCTGCCGCATGTATTGTAGTCGGTCGTGCTGTGGTTGTTGGTCGAGCAGCTGTCTTTTGATGACAGCTCGGTCGTGTCTTAGGTGGTCGGCTTTTTGACCAGCTTTTTCGACCACCAAGATTTATGAAGTCAGCTTCCTGATGTCTGCCGGCTTGGATGTGGTCCATGCTCCCACTTCCAATGGCGTAGCATTTGGCTTGTATTTTGTCTGTGCGTCGTCGATATAGACTTCGGGGATGCTGTCTATGAGCACCTTCGCCTCCCTGTCTGCGTAGGCTGCGTGGTCTGGGTTGGATTCAAAGTTGGGCTGTGGTGGTTGGTCGTTGTGTCTGGTGCGTGTTCGATCTTGTCTTTTTTGAGCTCTCTGTCTGGGCGTGGTCGCTCGTCGTTGGCTGTGAGTGCGGTGTGTTTGGGTCCATGTGGTTGCCTCTGGTGCTGTGTAGTAGTGCATGTTGCCCTGCTGGTGAGTGTGGGTCGATTGGTGTGGATCATAGGTCAGTGCTGGTTGTGTGTAGTTGGTGTACCCGCTGTGGCCCCTTGGTTGCCATGTGGAGCTCTTTCCCTTTCCATGGTGCTGTTGGTACTGGTGTTTCCCATTGCCCATGCCTTTGGCCTGGGGTGTTGGAGTTTGTCCGTACATCTCTGTGGTTGTGGGACGTGTTGGTTGGTGTGCATGATGGTGCTGGTTGAAAAGGTGTTGTGCCTCTTGTACGTGGTCGTGTGTCGATTGGTCTAGTAGCGTTCGTGTGTCGATTGGTCTAGTAGCCTTCTAGCTGAGGCTACTCTTAGTAGCGCTCGAGATGCTGCTCGCTTTCTCCGTTACCTGCGATACCAGGCAGGGGTTTGGGATGTAGTCGGCGTCGTGGCAGTCAATCGGTGCACGTAAGACGGCGTTGTCGAATATGTGAGGCCGTGGGAGATTGGAGGTCTGGGCGTCCGACGTAGTCGTTGAGGTCGTGGCGCTTGGCCGTAAGGCCTAGCAAACGGTGCGCCGTACGTTGAAATACGGGATGGTGCTGCGTGACACTGCGTGAGAGAAAGAAACAACATGTAATGGGTCTACAGTGTAAATGTCCGGAGATACAAGGCATGTCAGAGGGCGTAGGGATGTAATGGGTTAATAAGAAAAGTTTCGGTCGTGGCTTGCCCCCTGGGGCTGGCGCACTGCCACAAGCTCCCGGGCCCGAGGTTTCTTCCTCCTCGTACCCCTCCTCATCCTCCTCATCCTCTTCCCTCTCCCCTCCTCCCTCCTCCCCCCTCCCATCCCCCCTCCTTCCTCCGCCCCCCCCTCCCCCCGCCCTGCCCCGAGGATGGCGACGGGCAGAACGCGTGGTGCAACTGGCGCCCGCAGGCGCAGGACCTCCTGGGGGCCGCCATCCATCGCGCACCGACCCTGGCTGGGCTGGACGTGCGGGCGGGCTCGACCCGAGGCTGCGACTTACGCAAATATCGCCCAGGGAGCCGATCTTCCTGGGCCTCGGTAAGCAGCGGATGTGGATATTTTCGGACACAATGGGGCCATGCTATATCCACATCGCCCGCCGCCCCCTCGGGTCCCAGGACATCGGTTCCTAAGGTGGTGGATCCCTTCCTCGCACTCGAGGATCGAGGATCGGAGTTTTCGGGTAACCAGGTGCCTGCGGCGAATCCGCCACCGCGCCGACGGAGCACTCTGTGCCGACTTCTTGAAACTCCGCCTAGAAAACCGTCGCATGGGTGACGCCTCTCGTCTTCACTTCTTGATTACCCTTGTTGGGGCCGTCTAGGGGCTGTCTTGGGTTCCTGTGGGGCAGTCTTGGGGCTCACTTGGGGCCCTCTTGCATCGTCTCGGGGCCGTCTTGGGCTTCTAGGGGCCCTCTTAGCCATCTGGGCGTGTCTCGGGCCGTCGTAAGGCCGTGTTGGGCCGTCTTAGTTCGTCTAAGACCCCTCCAGAGGCCTTGTTGAGCCAGCTTGGCTCTCTCGGGGCCGTCCTTTGTTGTCTAGGAGCCCTCGCAAATTGGTAGATCTTCGACCGAAGAGCGTGGAATGCAAAAAACATGAGACAACTCACAGACAATTAGTGTGTTTGGCTGAATCCTCGAAGGCCTCTGGAGGGCATCATGGGGTGTATATAGGGGAAAATGTGGACCTCTTGGTGGCCTCTTGAGACCATTGGAGCGATTCTTAGTGTCTCTTGGGCGGGCCTTCGAGCAAGCGATATTTGGCCATTGGGGCGGCCTTGGCGGCCTGTCCAGGACACCGTGGACGCAGTATAGAGCGCCAGGGAGGTGTTGGGGCCCCCAGGAGACTACGGGAGGGGTGAGCATGTAGCCCAGGGGCGTCGAGAATTGTGTGCGTGGTGTGTGTATGTGTGTGTGTGTGTTTGCGCTCGTGATCGTGTCTGTGTCTGTGTCTGTGTCTGTGTCTGTGTCCGTGTGTGTGTGCTTTTGTTTGTGCTTGTGCTTGTGTTTGTGCTTGTGTTTGTGTGCGTGGGGAAGGTGTCGAGTACTTACGTTACCCATACGAGGAAAAAACGAAGAGGAAGCGGAGGGGGAGGAGGATGAGGAGGAGGACCAGGAGGAGGAGGGGCAACAGGCGCCCGTCTCAAAACGGAGACCAAACCAACGCGGGTAGGGAACACATGCTTTACCATTTTCTAGCTTGAAGCTGGAGGCTTCCGGATCCCAGAGGCATCCAGGAACATGTCGAGACCTCTGAGACCTTGGAGGCCGCTGGAGACCCCCAGGGGGCCCCCTGAGGTCCGGCAGAGTCTGGCGCGGACCGAGGTGTAAAGTAATAGTGTGGACGGGTGCGGAACGCGCTGCTGGCGCCCAGGTGGGCTCTTGATTGGAACGCGCAAGTGCTTCCTCATGTCTGTGCGCGTGTGTGTGTGTGTGTGTGTGTGTGTGTGAAGAGGTCCGATCCTCCCTCGCTCCCCCTATCTCTCGCACACACACGATACCTGTTCTTTCTTTAGCTCTAGGTGGGGGGCCTGTCCACCGATCGTGGGCCCAGGATGGACCCGGCCAGGGTCGGGGCAGTTGGTGGATACGGAAGGCTCGCGTCGTGTCGACAGGCGGCGACCCCGCCGCCAGCGTTCAACGTGGAACGCCACCCGCGACGATCTGACGTTTCGGACACGGCCGATCGTTCGAGGTTGAAACGATCCGCGCGGTGTCAGGAGCCAGCGCCAGGGGTGGCGCGACACGAACCCGCGGTGCTCAAAATTGTTTGACAAGCTCTGCCCCCCTCCCCGACGCCATCCCGCCCGACGGCCCTCTCTGCCCCCCCCCCTCCCCCCCAGGCGCTCCAAGCGCCCACCCCCTAGCGCGATGCAGCTCCCGAGTGCACCGCAAAGATCGGCGGGTTCCTACCCCCCTTCCGGCATACCCCCTCCCCAGGATGCCCCGCCCCCCACCCCCCCACCCTGAGATCCGGTCGTTGTCATTGTTTCACCCGGCGTTTTCGTCCAGTTTCGGACTCTGGGACCGCGGCAGTTCGATGCGGCTTGAAAAATGGCGCGGACAGATGGGGTCTAGGGCCCCGATCGTGATTTTCTGCTATGTTGAATGTTTGTTCGCAACGTCGGATCTCAGGGACGCACACCGAGACCACTCCCCAACGCGATCCATCCCCCTGGCACCCCGCGAAGGACAGCCGATTCCTACCCTCCCACCCTCGCTTGTTTATGCATGGATGCTTGTGCAAGAGGATGGCGCGAAGGGGGGGGGGGGGGCGGCGGCCTTCTGAGACGGCGGGCGGCTTCTTAGAAGGCGGAGGCCTTCTTAGAAGCGCCTGTATTATTGTACGCATTACGGCTCCTCAGAAGTCGCGAGGGCTTCCAACAAGAAGCTGCTTGCCGCGGCCTTCTAAGAAGGCCGTGGGGCTTCTTAGAAGGCTGAGGCCTTTTTAGGAGCGCCTGGATTAGTGCAATACGGCTCCTCAGAAGTCGCGAGGGCTTCCAAACAATAGCCGCCTGCCTTCTCACAAGCCCTGCCAGCCCTCTGAGAGAAGGCCGCCCCGCTCGCGCCTTCCCGCCTGTGTGCGCCGCCAGCCTTCGCTCCAGGCCGTTCTCCGACGGCCCCCGCAGCTCGAGGCCCCCCTCCGGAGCCCGAGAGCCGGCGAAAGCCTGCCGCCGTGATCTCTGCACTGCGCAAGGACGTGAGGCTACAGCAGGCTCGCGCCGTGTCGACGCAGCGGCGACCCCGCCGCGAGCGTTCGAGGTTCCATGCGGTGCCAGAGACCACGGCCGGCATCGTCACGTCACGAGCCTGCCGAGCGGTCTTGGGACCCAAACCCGAGCCTCCGGCGGCGGTCCGGACGACTCGGGCACCTTGGGAACGCGCTCGGCGAGGCACAGCTGCAAGAAAACTTGGGCGTCGCGTGATGGAAGGCGATGCATCAACCCGCACAGTCAGGATAAACAACTTTCCAAGTTCACCCTTGCATCCTTCCCCTTTGGCCCATCCTTGGCCGCTTTCGCTGGTCGCGCCCCGCTCGCAAAGTGCCGCCATGACTTTCCAAGGCCCTCCTTATTGCGCGTCCTTATACAGGTTGTCCGTACATGGGTGGCAGCGAGGCCTGCAGAAAAAGGAGCCGTTCAGGGCCCCTTTGGGGCCAAAAAGGGGGCCTTCCGGACCCGAGGAGTGCACCTTTCCCCCCCCCCCCCCCGGATTGCCCCCCTTCAGCGACGCCCAATCTGGGCACCCTGGGAACGCTCTCGGCGAGGCGCAGCTGCCGGAGAGAGAGAGCATCCCGAGGCGATGAAGCGTGCAAGAACAGAAGAGCCGCTGCCGGGGTCGTCGCGGCACGGGCCCGCTGGAGTCGGGTCACCTTGCAGGGACCAGGCGCCGACCACGCTTCGCGACCAGGGCCGCGGAGCCGTCCTCTCTCCACGTGAGGCGTGGCGGGCGCGAGGGCGCGAGAGCGACGTGTGCCTCGCGCCTCGCGCGGCACACTTCCCTGAAGACTTCTAGAGGGAAGAGAGGGGGGGGGGAGGAGGATGAGGAGGAGGGAGGGGGGAGGGGACAGAGGGAGGAGGGAGGAGGGAGGAAAAGGATGAGGATGAGGTAGGAGGGGGGATGCTGGATGGGAGATGGTGTGAGGGGAGGGAGAGGGGAGGAAGAAGGATGATAATGTCAGCGTGTGATTTATAAATGACCGGACCCCGGGGGGACCGCCCCTTGGGGCTCATGAATAGACCCCGCGCGTCGCGATACTTTTTTTTATCACGCGCGCCAGGGGGGAGGAGGAGAGAGGAGGGGGAGGGAGGAGAAGGAGGAGAAGGAGGAGGACGAGGAAGAGGAGGAAGAGAGGGAGAGGGAGTGGGAGGAGTAGGAGGAGAAGGAGGAGGAGGGGGAGGAGGAGGATGAGGAGGAGGACGACGACGAGGAGGAGGAGGAGACGGTGGAGGAGGAGGAGGAGGAGGAGGAGGAGGAGACGGTGGAGGAGGAGGAGGAGGAGGAGGAGGAGGAGGAGGAGGAGGAGGAGGACGAACGGCTGGGGAAGGAAAGGGGGGGTTGCAAAACTTGCTGCGCGCAGCCCCGCTGAAGGGCCAGTCCTCGACGCATGGCCGCTTTCGGCGCCAGGAGGCGCCAGGAGACGCTTGGCAAATCCCCCCTTTGCTTCACCCCACTTTCGTCCAGCCCGCCTTGCTCATAGGCCCGCATCGGTTCAACAGAAAGAGGGGCGCCCTGGCTCGCCCTTGCCTCCAACCCCCCCCCCCTTGCCCCTCGTTGGCGGCTGGGCGTCGGCGCGAATCACCAGCGCCGCCCCGTTGATTTTCAGTCTGGCGGGCGCCACCCCGCGATTCGCCCGAGCAGGGGAATTATCTCTTTCAACGCGCGCCCCCCACGGATTTGTCAATCACAGGTTGATGTCCATGACGGCGCCGACGACACGCCGCGCGCCTGGCGGGCCGGCGCCGGTCCCTCCACCGCGTCCGCGGTCAGAGGCGGCGCTGCCGTGGCGTGGGTGCGGTGGCTGTGGAGCGGCGGGGGCCCCCGAGGCCCCAGTGCCCCTGCCGCCGCCTGGGCTCCGGGGGACTGCCCGGCGTCAGGGCGGCCCCACTGCTCGAGGAGGGCCAGGCGGCCGAGCTCGGCGCAACCGCGGCCCGCCGAGCAGCGCGGCACCGACGCCGGGAGGCTCTCGAGGCGGCCACGCGGCGGCCTTCGCAGGACGAGGCCGCCCCCCGACGTGCGCTTGACCGAGAGGCTCGTCGAGCACGGGTACACAGTCGTCGACGTTGCTGGCCCCATCGGCGGCGCCGACTTTAAAGATGACCAGGTGTGCGCCTACGCCTCTCTTCTCGGCATCGAGCAACGTCGAGCGGCTTCGAATGCCCCCTAGGCCCTCCTGGCGCTTGTCGTCGACCGCGCGCTGATTAGGTACGCGCCGTCCCTGTATATTTGGGCGTATCGGCGGACGGGTCCAAGGTTCTGCCCGAGGACCGCGTCGGCGAAACTGAACCTGAAAAGCACGGTGTGACAGGCCCTGCTGCTGACAAGAGCGCCGGGCTACAAGAACATGCGGGGCCACAAGACGGCGCTGGGCTACGCGAGCGCGCTGGGCCACGAGAGGGCGCTGGGCTTCGAGAAGGCGACAGGTTACCAGTAACGCCTTGGGCCACGAGAAGGCGTTTGGGAAACGAGAAATCGCTGGGCAACGAAAGCGCGCTGGGCCATTAGAAGGTGCTGGGCCACGAGGACATGCTGGGCCATGGGACGGCGCTGGGCTACGCGAAGGCTTTGGGTATCTAGGACGCTGGGCCACGTTATGGCGTTGGGCTGCGAGAAGGCACCGGGCTGCCAGAACACGCCATGCCACTAGAAGACGCTGGGCGAACAAGGGGGCCCGACGCCCGTGCGCTGGCCGCGCATGCGCGCGAGGTTTTCCTCGCCTGGCGCTCGACCATCGCGAATCGCTGCTACGGTTTACTATGGCGCACAGGGCCACGAGACGGCGCTGGGCTACTACAAGGCTCTCGGGCGCTCAATCACCCTGGGCCGAGAGAAGTGGCTGGGCTACGCGAGGGCGCCAGGCTACCAGAACACCGAAAACCGCGAGAAGGCGCCGGGCCACGACGAGGCGCCGAGCCAGGAAAACACGCTGGGCCACAAGGCGGCCACAGGCTACGAAAAGGCGCTGAGACACCACGGCGCGCTGGGCCACGGGGCGGTCCTGGGCTGCGAGAAGGCGCTGGGCCGCCAGAACTCGCTGGGCCGCGTCAGCGGGCCAGGCCACAAGAACGCGCTGGGCTACCCGACCACTCTGGGCCACGAGAGCACGGTGGGCCACGAGAAGGCGCCAGGCTACCAGAAGACGCAGTGCCACGAGACGGCCCTAGGCTGCTTGAAGACGCTGGGTCGCCAGAACACGCCGGGCCACGAGAACGCGTAGGACCGCGAGAAGGCGCCGGGCTACACGAACAGCTACCAGAGCGCGCTGGGCCACTAGACGGCACTGGGCCACGAGAAGGCGCTGGGCCGCGACAGCGCGTAAAGCGCTGGGCCACGGCGGCGCGGCTGGCAACGGCGAAGGCGCGGGGCTTCTAGGACGCGCTGGGTTACGAGAAGGCGCTGGGCTCCGAGAGCGTGCTGGGTCGCCAGAACACGTTGGGCCACGAGGAGGCGCTGGGCTACGAGAGCGCGTTGGCATGCCGAGGAAGCGCCGGTCTAAGATTACGCGGGGCCGCGACATTAGGGGCTGGTGGGCTGCGAGCGCGCCGTGGGCCGCCAGAACACCCTGCGCCGCGAGAAGTCGCTGGGCTGCGAGGAAGCGCTCGGCAACCAAAACACGCTGGGTCGCGGGTGCCTGCCGCGCCACCTGGTGGCGCACTTCGGGAGGGCATCCGCGTGCGTCTCGTGAGACTGAACGCATGGTTGATTCTCAACGGCCGAAAGGGGGACCTGGGGCCCTCAACGCATGAACCTGGCCATGGACGTGCCGAAGTGAACAATCCAGATCCGCGCCAAGACCTAGAACCTGACTGTCTACTGTGGGCGCTATCAACAAAAACTCGGAAATCAGCAGTCACACCAAGCCTTAACTTTCTGGTCTTACAACTTGCTGCAAAAGGACTGCGCGTTCGAGCAAATGCGCAACCTCGCAGCCGCGCAGGGCCAGCCCGGGGCTAATATATTCTTCCCTGGCGCGCTTCAGCGCGAAGCTCTATTCGACGCGCCGTTCGCCCAGATGTCGCAGAGCGAAGCGCGAACGACACTCACAACGGCGAGGTCGGCCTGCCTGAAGCTGGAGAAGGTAGCGACGGCCGTAGTGGAGTAACTAGCAGGGCCAGAGGCCCATACCGTTCTCCTCGCGATGATTACGACCTCCCCCCTCTTGCTGGCGGTCTTGGTTGCACCTCCGATCCTGCGGCTCCTGTCTGTCGACCCGATTCCACGATCTCATGCCCGGCCATTTTTTTGTTCAGCGGACCGACGGCCGCCGCTGTGCGTGTGTGGAAACGTCTTCGGAGGTGCCTGCAGGGGGCGCGTCTCCTGCGCGCGTGCGGGTGCGCTGCGCGGCGCGGCCTCGGAGTGGGATCGCTGCGAAGCGCTGCGGTAGGCAGGGGAAGAAAGGGGAGGAGGAAGGGGAGGGAGGAGGGAGGACGTCGGAGGATGGGAAGGATCAGGACCACACGGACGACGCGAGAAGGGCGATCGATAGTGGATGGTTGCCGGTTGATGGAATTATGTGGGTTTCGATTACGATGTCGATGACAATGACGATGGTGATTGCGACGGTGGTGATCATGATGGTAGTGATGATCAGGATGATCATGGCGGCTGCGATTACGATAAGGATGATATGATTAATGCGATGATGCTGAATTCGACGAAACGGCTTCTGATGGTGGTGGTGATGATGGTGATGGTGATAATGATGCTTGCGGTGTTGATGCTGATGGTGCTGAGCACGATGGCGATGATGTTGGTGATGATGATGGGAAGACTCATGATTATCATGCTGGTGGTGATGATGATGGTACTGGTGGTGGTGGTGGTGATGACGATTATTATGAACATGGTTATGATGATGGCGATAGCAATGGTGGTGACGACGATGATGGCGTTGGTGATGTCGGTGACCATGATGACGAAGCTGGCTTTGATAATGACAGTCGACTCCCTGTGGCAGGACCGGGCCCCCGCGCAGCAGGCATCCGCCCGCGCGGCTCCAGAGGTCAAGGAGGCCGCCAGGGCTGCGCCAGCGCCACAGCCACCGCCAGTGTCGCAGGAACCATGCGTCGTCGTCGTCGTCGTGGTCGTCGTCGTGGTCGTGGTTGGAGGAGGGGGAGGAGACTGGGGAGGAGGAGGAGGAGGAGGAGGAGGAGGGGGAAGGGGAGGAGGAGGAGGAGGAGGAGGAGGAGGAGGAGGAAGGAGGAGGAGGGGAGGAGGAGAGAGGAGGAGGAGGAGGAGGGGAGGAGGAGGAGGGGAGGGGGAGGAGGAGAAGGACGAGGAGGAGATGGAGGAGGAGGAGGAGCTGGGAGAGGAGGAGGAGGGGGAGGAGGAAAAAGAGAAGAAGGATGAGAAAAAAAAGGAGAGCTATGAGAAAAGAGATGAGGAGCAAAAGGAGGAGGACAAACAGGAGGAGGAGGAGGAAGAGGAGGAGGAGGTGGAGGAGGAGGAGGAGGAGGAGGAGCACGAGAAGGAAAAGGGGGGAGCAGGAGGGAGAGGAGCAGCAGGAGCAGGAGGAGTCCGTCTGGCTGCCGCTGAGTCGCGGTTGGTCGCGCGGCCAATCGGGCGCCGCGTCAAGGGCCGCGGGCCCCTCTGGGCGCGCCAGGGGCGCCGGTCCCTCCCAGCTGGTCGGCCAGTGCCCCCTGCTCCGACCAGGGCATCCAGGGGCGCCCAGAGCGCGGGCGCCGCTCGTCGGGCGCCAGCGGCCGCGCCTCGTGCGCGTCAGCGCTGCACGGTCAGGAGGCACAACGAGCGCGCCCATCGGGCCCTGAGCCGAGGCGGACGGCGCGGCGGGCTCCTCCTCCCCCTCCCCCTCCTCCTCCTTCCCCTCCTCCTCCTCCTCCTCCTCCTCCTCCTCCTCCTCCTCCTCCTCCTCCGCAGCCAATTTGGCTCAAGCCCCGCAGCCTGGGCTCAAAGCCCCCGCGCTCCTCAGCAACTTTCGCGGGCGCGCCCGCACTCCGTACCGATACACGATCTTCTTCGCTCGACACGACTCTTTTATTCCGGATGGCTTTGATTCTTCTGGCAGCGGTGGCCCTGACGGCGACGATTTGGCCCGTCACAGCCGCAGCGGCGGAGAGGACCGCGCCTCTCGCGTCCGCTCCCGCCGCTCCCGAGCCCGCGACGATGCAGATGGAGATCGCCGTCCCCGCCGCGCAGGGCTCGAACGTCATCGTCGCGGCGCCTGGGACCGCCCACCTGCGGTGGCAGGGCCGGCGGCGGCCCCTCCGTGGACGGGGGCACCTGCCAGCGGCCAGCACGACGCCCTTCAGTAGCACGACCCCTGGGCAGCAGCGCGGGGCACCAGTGGATCCCAGATGGAGCGGGACCTGTAAGCGTTCTCGACGTTCCCCTCGCAGGAGGCCGCGCGTGCAATGCCGGTCGGCGACTCTGGCTGGGGCCCCGCGGCTTCGATGGCAGGCGGCGGCGGCGCTGCACCTGCTGATGGCGGGCCCGCCAGCGGCCCCAACGGAGGCGCCATCGACCATGCCCAGGAGTTCAAGCGCCACATGGCCTCGCTCGTCAGGGGTCAGATGGCGGAGACGATCTCGGAGGTGGACCGGGTCTGCCAGCGGTGCATGGCGGCGGCGCAGGCGGAGATGGTTAACGCCATGTCCGCGTACATGGAGCCGATCATGGGCCGCGTCACCCAGCACTCCACCGAGCTGCACCAACTACGCCAACGGCAGGACGCGGCCGACCAGGAGAATATCCGCCTTCGGACGCAGGTGGCGGAGATCCGCAAGAGCCTGGCTATGGCGGAGCACGCGCTCCCTGCTGCTGACCTGGCCAAGTTGGCGGAGTACGACCGGGAGGCTGACAAGCTCCTCTTCTCCGCCAAGTCCCCAAGCATGGTCGCCGGCACGGCCGTGGAGGAAGCCATCAAGGAGTGGATCCAGGGCTCGACGGTCCCGGCCGAGCACGTCGAGGTCATCGGCGGCGCGGCCCCCACGAAGCGCTTCTTCATCCGTGTCAAAGGGGGACGAGGCCTCAGGCGGCACACGGGGCATGGCACTGGCAAGAACTCTTCGTCTGCCTGGTGGCGCCTGGAGGGTCTTCACAGAGCGTACTCGATGGTCGCAGGGCCCCCCTCCACGTGGGGCCCGACAAGGCACCTCGCCAGATTCGCTGGGAGATGCACGCGAAGAAGCTGCTGTCCATCCTGTTGGAGTGGATCGTCAGCTGCAGCGCGGCTCCCATCATCGAAGTGGTCCCGCAGGACTTCCACGAGCCCTCCAAACTCGTCTGGGGCCCACACTGCGACGCCCACGTGGCCGAACAAGACCGACGACAGACCACCGAACGCTTCCGCGTGGCCTCCGCCCCTGCCAACGAAGTGGACACCACGACCTGGTCTTCCTCCTAGCCTGGTCTGGAGGCCCTGGGATTTGTCCTCGACACAGGGCCGTGCTGACTCGAAACAGGAAGGGCTACGCATTGCTTCCTGGAGCGCCAACGAGCTCTTGCGCCATCGGGTCCACAAGCGGCGAGAGAAGGTTGCACGCCTGGTCAAGCTCATGCAGCGTCGCTTTCTCGTCGTCCTGCAAGAGGTTCACGGCCGGGAGCCTGCACTCCGAGCCGTACTTCGTCAGCTTCCTTGCGAGTGCCGCGACTTCTTCGCTCCCGGTGTCGGTGGCATCGCGTTCCTGATCCCATGGATGTCGGACGCCACGGTAGCATCGCTGCCGCCCCAGCGGCTGCCCACCTTCGAGTTTCGGGCCCTTGCCGAGGGACGGGTCGCCTCCCTCACCATCACCAACGACGACACGAACCAACATCTACGCATTCTGAACGTCCACAACCACGACATCCCTCCCAGTTGCCTGGAGTATATTCGACACTGCTGGCTCTCCGGGACACGCTGGGCGCAGTCGGACGAGCGCCACCGCCTGTTAGTAGCGCTCGGCGACTTCAGCATCGCAGACACCGAACCCGCTCACCTCCACCGCCCCGTGCCTCTCCGGGATTCTCCGGCCAGAGCTGGGGCGCACCTCAGTTCTGAGCAATCCAGCAGCGCTTCCTCCAGCAGCTCCGAAAATCTTCTCCGCCGACGGGGGCCACAGTGCCTGGGCCGCCGACGGGTAATAGCCGTTCGGTCTGGCACCGGGGCAACCATGCACAGGGTTTCTGGCGCTCCCTTTTTTCTCCCAGCACATGGTGGGGATCTGCAGCGAGTACCCTACCCACTACTCGAAACGCCACCGAACATGCTCCTTCATCGACCGCGCCTTCATCTCCATGCAGGGCCACTGATTAGCGTTATAGTGCATATCGCCACCGACATGATGCTCCTACTTGGCGCCGGTCATCCCTAGGCAGTCAACAACGTACCGCCGTCCACCTTGGTAGAAATTGCAGCTTACTAAGACGAACGTACGGGGCGCTATCGATAGCCCCGCTGTGCAAAGGAGCAGCCCTCCATCCTTGTAGCTGGTGCGGCCTTTTAAGACGAATGTGCTTGGCGCCAGAGCGAGAACCTCATATTGAAAAAGGTTTTGCCCTCCAGCCGTGTAGCCAGTGCACAGTTTCAAACATTGGATTTTTCTTTGGTGCGCGGAAGTCTGACGCCACGGCCCCATTATGGGAAAGGACCAGGCCCCATCTTTGTAATTGTCGCGGGTTCTTGATCTTCTAGGACGAATGTGCGCGACGCTATTGCGAGAGCCACGTTCTGGAAAGGTACCGCCGTCCATCCGTGTAGCAGTTGTGCAATATCGCTCTTGGGGTAATTTAAATGATGGCCAGCGTGGGCACCAAACAGTGCTTCTCTAGCAATATATTCTGCGCGATCTACATGGAAAAACATGTGGTGCAATCAGCGTGGTGCAATCTAGTCTACGTGGTGCAATCTACGATGTGCATTATATTGTGTGGAAGTTATGTTGCACGCTCATCGTCGTGCAATATGTGCGGTGCAACCCATGTTGTGCAACACGCGTGGTGCGAAATATGTGATGCAATATATGCTGTGTTATCTTTACGGTGATATCTTTGTGATGCATCATACGTGGTGAAATATATGCTGTGCGATCTATGGTATGCAACATGTAATGTGCGATGGACAATGTATGTTGTGTGATCGAGGTTGTGCAGCCGATGTGTTGCAATCTTTGTTGCGCAATATATGTGGAGCAGTATATGTGGTGCAACCTGCGTGGTGCAATCTAGGTGGTGCACTCCACGTGGTGCAATTTATGCGGTACAGTTTTGCGAGGCCGCAACGAGGTGACGACGGGGAGGCGACGGCGGAAACAGAGCCGCCAAACCGCCACACCGGCCCAGACGACGCGCGGCGACGAGGCGGCGATGGGGCGGCGACGGCGGCCACAGCCGCCAGACCGCCACACCGACCCGAACGACGGTCGGCGACGAGGCGGCGACGGGGTGGCGACGGCGGCCACATAGACGCCATACCGCCGCACTAGCCCAGTTCTTAGAGGAGAAGTAAAAACCCCTAAATGCACGCACTGCTTGGATGATAACTTCGTGTTTTGAGACGACTTTACGCGGCGCTATCGATAGCCCCATTGTGCAAAGAAGCCGCCCTCCATCTTTGTAGCTGGCGCAGCCTTTTCAGACGAATTTCGCGGCGCCCTGGCGAGAGCCTCATATTGAAAAAGTTCTGCACTCCAGCCGTGTAGCCATTGCACAATTTTTGCACATTGGATTGTCCCTGGCGCGCGGAAGTCTGAGGCCACGGCCCCATTCTGGAAAGGAGCCCGGTTCCATCTTTGGGACTGTCCTGAGATTTTTATTTTCAAGACGAATGTTCTCGGCGCCATGATGAGAGCCACATTCTGGAAAGGTACCGCCGTTCATTCGCGCAGCCGTTAAGCAATATCAATAGCTTAGGAAGAAGTCGAAGGCGAGAACCCCAATTTGAAAAGGGGACGGCCTCAAGCCGTGTAGTTGTGTTAAGTTTTTCAGACGACTGCTCGCGGCGCTAAGGCGAGAGCCCCATGCGAAAGCGCCCGGCCTCCATCCGTGTATGTAATTGTTAAGAGTTTACGCCTGTGCTGGCCTAGGGACACGTCGGGCGGTGCGACTGGGGGAGTAGGGGGATGGTGAAGGAAGAGAAGGAGGAGGAGGTGGAGGAGGAGGAGGAGGAGGAGAAGGAGGGTGTTGAGGAGGAGGTCGACGACGACGACGACGACGGCGGTGGCGACGACAACGACAGTCTTGCACCCTAAGAGGTAAGAGGTGTGCCCCGAGCGCGGCCTTGTACAGGGCTCTGCGCGTCCGCGTGTTTTGCAGGGGTGCTGCAAGTGCCAGCATTTGGCTTGACACTGTTCACGCGGCTTTACCTTACCTCCCTCCTCCTCCTGGTGAGGCTTTGCCTTCGGCCCCGGATCCGGACCCCCGGGGCCCCTGGAGTCTTCAGGAAGCTCCTGGAGGCTCCTGGAGGCCTGACAGAGGCCAAGCGCGTCCGCCAGCCCTCCCGAAAACGTTCGGAAACCGCCACCGCGGATCTTCGAGGGTCGAAGGCAAAGCTCAGCACCTCTTCCTCGGACCACGAGCGTCGCGCAGGACCAGAAGGTGGAGTGGCCCGCCGAGCCCAGTGACGCGGAGCCAGACGCGGATGCCAACGCCGAGGCTCCGCGGACCCCCGCACAGCACCGGCAAACCATGGGCGGGCGTCAGGGCGGGGGGTCGTCCGGATCAGGGGCGGAGAGTGAGCTGGGGGAGGGAGGAGGAGGAAGAGAGGAGGAGGAGGAGGAGGAGGAGGAGGATGAGGAGGAGGATAAGGAGGAGGAGGAGGAGGAGGAAGACCAGTGCAAACCCAACACTCATCAACGATGTTGGAGTAAAGCCTCCCTCCAAGCTCCCTCTCCATATGCCCCTGCAGGGATTCATTTTCACTGAGAAAAGTGCCCCGCTTGGAGGCAATCGTTTGAAGATCCTGAAGCGTGCCGAAACACCGTTCTCACAACTCCAACGCCACGAATCAACCAGACTGTTGCGTCTTGACGGTCCTGAAACGCACTAGAAAAACATTCCCGGGACTTCAACACCGCGACTCAAAGTAATTTGTGCGTCATGGCAATATTGAGTCGTTCCAGAACATCGTTTCTGGTACGTTAACAATGGGAATTTGTGAAACTCTTACAATTGCTTAAGACGAGTGCACGCGGCGCTAAGGCGAGAGCCGCATTTTGGAAATGAACCGCCCTCAATCCGTGAAGCTCTTGCAATATTTTAGAACGAATGTGCGCGGCGCTGAGGCGAGAGCCACATTTTGAAAGCGACCCGCCCTCCATCTGTGACACGGTTGCCACTTGAGAAGCTTCAGACGTAACGCCTGGCCCGCCCTTCCGACTGACCCCGGGGTGCGACAGGGATCAGACACTTATAAGGAAAAAATGGATGATGAGGAGGACGAGGATGAGGATGAGGAGGAGGGGGGGTGAGCGGGAGGAGGAGGAGGAGGATGGAGGGGTGAGCGAGATGAGGAGGAGGAGGAGGAAGAGGAGGAGGATGCTGAGGAGGAGGAAGATGCTGAGGAGGAGGAGGACGAGGAGGAGGAGAAGGAGAAAGAGGACGAGGATGACAACCACTGCCGCCACCAACACCACGACGACGACTCTGAACACGACGACCCCCACGACGACGCCGCGATCACGACCAGCGCCGGCACATTCACTACCGGGACCACAGCCGACCAGATCTACGACCACGACCACGGCCAGCGCGACGGCGCCATGACCACCACCACTGACCGACCCGACCGCCCCCGCCCCCGGCCGCCCCTCTTCTTTCCTCTCTCTGCCCCCGCTGGGCCGCCCTTGCTGCCGCACGCGCCTTGCGCTTCGCCTCCGCCTTCTTCCTCGACCCTCCCTGTCCTTTGCCTTTCTACTTGCATAATTCACTGAGTTGCATCGTAGAACTAAGACATCGCGGCGGAAAGTCACGGAACCAGTTTTTCAAGAGTTGTGTCCGGTAGGTGGCGTTTTTTGTGGCTAGAGACCGAGGACATCCCGGGACCATAACCCCAACGCCCGGGGGTCCCCCCAGGTGTCGGGGGTGGGGACCTACTCGGGTGCCCCCGGGCCTTTCGGACGAGGATGAAGTGGAGGATGAGGAGGAGGAGGAGGAGGAGGAGGAGGAGGAGGAGGAGGAGGAGGAGGAGGAGGAGGAGGAGGAGGAGGGGAGGAGGAGGAGGAGGAGTAGGGAGAGGGGGAGGAGTCGCAGGAGGAGGAGGAGGAGGAAGACGAGGAGGAGGAGGAGGAGGAGGAGGAGGAGGAGGAGCAGCGAGCACATACGAAGCCTTGCAGAGTTTGGGTGACAGCGAGAGCCGAACATTAGGAAAGGGTGAAAGGCACAGTTTAGCATAGAACAGGGTTACAGATCGCGAGCACAGGCCTCGGGATGGGCCAAGACGAAGTGAACATCAATCGCTAGCGTCAGCTCGGGAGGCACAGACAGAATCACAACGCCAAATGACTTTACGAGGAATTCCATGGGTAAGATACCGAGCCACTGCACGGCCTCGTCCATCATGCTAAGGCGACTGGGGACGGCAGTATTGGGGTTACCCTTCGCTCCCCTGGTGCACCCCCGCCATATATGTAACAGCGCTACTTCCGCTGGAAGTGGAGGAGGAGGAGGAGGAGGAGGAGGAGGAGGAGGAGGGGTAAGCGGGAGGAGGAGGACGACGAGGAGGAGGAAGAGGAGGAAGAGGAGGAGAAGGAGGAGAAGGGCCCTCCAAGAGCTTCGTGCAGAAGGGGCCGCCAGACAACCCCTTTCTCGGGGGCCCAAGATGGGGCGCCCTCCGCTGCGGCGTCGGGCGCTAGCCGACCGGCCCCTGGCTCCGAGGGAGGGGGGGTCTGCGGGCACCGCTCGCGATAATGAGATAGCTGTGCCACGGGACCCGAAAGGCCGGGCGCTCCGACTGAAGACTCCGCCTACCCAGAGCGCCCCAGAGCCGCGGCACGACCGGGCCGGGCGGCGACGCCTGCAACTGTTGGGTTTCCGAAGCCCCCTGCGCCGCCGTCTGCGTGCGCTCGTGGAACAGCCGTGGTTGGCAGCGCCGCCGCTGGTGCGCGCCAGGATGGCCAGCGCGAGGGACCTGGGGTGCGCACCACCTAGCTGCGTCGGTCTCTTCGATGGAGGAGAGATACAGGCGTGGGCGCGGCCGGCGCTCCAAAGAGTTCTGGCCACCGACCGCAGTGGAGCCGTGCCCCGATGTTGCCTGTGTGGCGAAGCCCCAGACACAGTGGTGCACCTGTTGGGGCACCGCCTAGCGCTCCCAGAGGCGCACAGCAGCATGGACCTCATCTAAGGCGCGACTCCAGTGGAGGCGGCACTGCAGGCGGCGGCCGCATGGCTCCAGCGGTGCTGTGAGGGCGGCGCCCCCTTGCCGCCCCTGGCCCTCCCTAGCCGCAGGCCGTACATCAGGCAACCCACACAAGTTCTGTGAACAGCCCCGTGCATGAAGCCAGGCCCTGGGCCGTGCGTCCGTGGCGCCCACCCCTGACCCCGTGTTCCTTCACATCCCGTGGCCCTCGGCCAGCGGGCTGCAGCCAGCCTCTCGCCTTTGCGTGGCCCTGCCCGTTCATGGGCTCCATCCTCCTTGCCCGTGGCCTCGCATGGCCATCGGTGTCTGCCTTGCCCTCTCCCCTCACCTCTTTCTCCCTTCCCCCCTGCTTGCCCTTTTGTGTGGCCTCCATCTCCTCCCCTGGCCGTGGATAGGAGTCCCCTAAGAGGCGTTCCGGGGCAATTAACAATCCCGACAACAGCCTATGCATAGCCTACGATGGGTGCCTTGTTGGCCTATGTATAGGCTACGCGTAGGCCTTTGACAGGCCTACGCATAGCGTATGCACAGGCCTATCGTAGGCCTGTCCATAGGGTGTGCACAGGTTTGTGGACGCCTCTGACGACGGCCTATGCGTAGCCTATACAGTAGGCTACCATAGGCCTGTGCATAGCCTGTCGACAGGTCTGCGACAGCCCTATTCACAGCCCATCCATAGGCCTAACGATGGGCCTGTGGACAGGTCTATGCACACCCTACCCATAGGCCTATCGATAGGCTACTTCGGCGCCTGTGTGCAGTCTGGACACAGACCTGCGCATAGCCTATCCATAGCCTCTGCGCATGCCTACGCACAACCTGCCGATAGGTCTGCCGCAGCCTTGTGGACAGGCTGTGCACAGGCCTATGCGACGGCCAGCGCCTCGCGATCTAAGGAAGTAAGCCTGGGCTCGTTCAAATAGTGCGAAAACGTTCAGACCAGAAATAGAAAAGTGGAAAAGTGGAAAAGTGGAAAAGTACAAACCTCCATTGGAAAAGTGGAAAAGCACGACACACATGGAAAAGTGGAAAAGTGGAAAAGTGTAACGACAGTTAGAAAAGTGGAAAAGTGGAAAAGTAGAAAAGTAGAAAATCAATAGAGCAAATGGAAAAGTGGAAAAGTGGAAAAGCCCGAGCAAATTTCAGAAAAACAGAAAAGTGGAAAAGTAGAAAAGTGGAAAAGTGGAAAAGCAAGGAACCCCTGAGACACAAGGCTAACTTTTCCACTTTTCCACTTTTCCACTTTTTTATGTTTCTTTTCCACTTTTCCAGTTTCCACTTCTCCAAGACGGCCCAAGCTCAGCTCAAGGCGTCCACCGGGAACCCCCCTGGATGCGCTTCGCAAGGGATTTGCATTGACACAAATTCTTCGCTTTGACGGCTCTTGGACGGCCTAACTCGGGGAGGGCCTCCAGGGGGCCCAAGACGCTCCCAGCCTGCTCCAAGGCGGCCCAAGATCGGCTCCAGACGGCCACAAGAGGCTCCCCGTATGCTCCAAAGACCCCCCGAACGCTCCGAGACCCTGTTTGCGTCAAGATTTCCATTGACACAAATTCTTCGGCTCGACGGCTCTTGGACGGCGTGGCGCCTGTTTGCGTCAAGATTTCCATTGACACAAATTCTTCGGCTCGACGGCTCTTGGACGGCGTGACGCCAGGGGAGGAGGCTGCCGCCGGCACCCCTCGCGCCGCCACCGCCGCCGTCGCCGCCGCCGTCGCCGCCGCCACCGCCGCCCCAGCTTCCTCAGCTTTCTCAGCTTTCTCCAGCTCCTCCTCTTCCTCCTCCTCCTCCTCCTCCTCCTCCTCCTCCTCTCGTCCAGCTGTCTCCTCCGCCTCCTCCTCAAGCTTTCTCCAGTTTTCTCGTCCTCAGGAGGAGGAGGAGGAGGAGGAGGAGGAGGAGGAGGAGGAGGAGGAGGACGACGACGACGACGACGACGACGAGGACGAGGACGACAGCGGGCTCGGCAGGGCGAGGCTTTCCAGGTCCCCCAGGTCCTCCTCCAGGTCCTCCCCCAAGCCGACAGGTCCCCCAGGTCCTCCTCCAACTTTCTCCAGGTTACTTCTCCTCCTCCTCCTCCTCCAGCTTTCTCCAGCTTTCTTCTCCTCCTCCTCCTTTTCCTCCTTCCTCCTCCTCCTCTTCCTCAAACTTCTTCAGTTTTCTCCAGCTTTCCCCTTCTCCAGCATTCTCCTCCTCCTCCTCGTCCATCCTACCTCCTCGTCCATCCTACCTCCTCGTCCTCCTCCCTCATCGTCTTCCCTCCTCCCTCCTCCGCCTCCCTCTCTCCGGGAGTCGGTCCTCAATCGATCTTCGATGCTCGATCGATCCTGGCGATCTTCGATCCCCGATCGAAACTCGATCCTCGATCCTCGAACGAGCCTGGATCCTCGATCCTCGATCCAGTTTCGATCCTCGATCCTCGATCGAACTCTGATCTTCGATCGGAGCTAGCGAAAGTCAATCCTCGATCATCGATCTGCGATCCGCGGTCCTCGGTCGAACCTGGATCTTCGATCGATCAATGATCCTCGATCTTCGATGGAACTTCGTACCTCGAGTGCTCGGCAGTTCTCGATCCAGTATCCTCGACTCTGGATCGTCGATCCTCGACCCAATGTCCACCCTCCATCCTCGATCTTTGATGTTCGATCCTCAATCGAGCCTCCATCCTCGATCGATCCTCAATGAAACCTCGATCTTCGAGCGTCGATCCAAAGTCAGTACTTGATCCTCTACCTGTTTCGAACCTCGACCGTCGAGAATCGAGGATCGAGGATCGACGCATCAGAGGCTTCCACGACGCTCCCAAAGCGGCCCAAGAGCGCACGAGAACCCAGAGACCCCGAAGACGGCACTTCTTGCTTCTGCTCTTCCATTATTCCACTTTTCTACTTGATCTTTTCCTGCCTAGTTTTTTCTGACTATCCTATGCGCTGTTCCGCTTTTCCACTTTTCCACTTTTCCGCTTTTCCGTTCCCTTCGTTGGTTTTCTGCGTTTCCGCTTTTCCACTTTTCCATTTTTTCTGATATCCTATCAGCTTTTCCGCTTTTCCACTTTTCCACTTTTCCACTTTTCCGTACCCTTCTCCGTTTTTCCGCTTTTCCATTTTTCCACTTTTCTGTTCCCTTCTCCGTTTTTCCGCTTTTCCACTTTTCCACTTTTCCACTTTTCCATTTCTGGTGCGGGCGTTTTCGCGCTAATCGGACGAGCCCCGGCGCTTTTCCACAGCTCGCGATAGACCTACGCACGGCCTGCCGATAGGCCTACCACAGGCCTTTGTGACGACCTTCGCTTCGCGATAGTATATGCACAGCCTACCGATAGGCCTACCACAGACCTCCCTGTGGACAGGCTCTGCACAGGCCTCTGCGACGACCGCCGCTCCGCGATAGGCCTATGCACAGCCTACCGATAGGCCTACCACAGGCCTGTGGACAGGCTCTGTACAAGCCTCTGCAACAGCCAGTGCTCGCGATAGGCCTATGCACAGCCTACCAATAGGCCTACCACAGGCCTGTGAGACGGCCGGCGCTCCGCGATAGGCCTATGCACAGCCTACCGATAGGCCTACCACAGGCCTGTGGACACGCTATGCAAAGGCCTCCGCGACGGTCGCGCCCCGCGATAGGCCTATGCACAGCCTACCGATAGGCCTACCACAGGCTTGTGGACAGGCTGTGCGCGATGGCCGGCGCCGCGCGATAGGCTTACGCACAGCCTGCCACTAGGCCTACCAAAGGCCTGCGCGAAGGCCGGCGTCGCACGATAAGCCTATGCACAACCTACCGATAGGCCTACCACAGGCCTGTTGACACACAGAGCACCGGCCTCTGAGATGGCTGGCGTCCCGCGACAGGCCTATGCACAGCCTACCGATGGGCCTATTGCAGGCCTGTGGACAGGCTGTGCACAGGCCTCCGCGACGGCCAGCACCCCGCGATAGGCCTACGCACAGCCTATCGATAGGCCTACTACAGGCCTGTGAGACGGCTGGTGCTCCGCGATAGGCTTATGCACAGCCTACCGATAGGCCCACCACAGGCCTATCGGTAGGCTGTGCATATGCCTCCGCGACGGCGGCGCCCCGCGATAAGCCTATGCACGGCCCACCGATAGGCCTACCACAGGCTTCTGGACAGGCTGTGCGCAGATTTCCGCGACGGCCGGCGTTGCGCGATAAGCCTATGCACAGCCTGCCGATTTATAGGCCTACCAAAGGCCTGCGCGAAGGCCGGCACCTACCGATAGGCCTATGCACAACCTACCGATAGGCCTACCACAAGCTTGTTCACACACAGAGCACCGGCCACCGATAAGCCTACCGCAGCCTTTGGACAGCCTACCGATAGCTATGCACAGCCTACCGATGAGCCTACCACAGGCCTGTGGACAGGCTCTTCACAGGCCTTTGCGCCGACCGCCGCTCAGCGATAGGCCTATGTAAAGCCTACAGATAGGCCTACCACAGGCCTGTGGTCAGGCTACGCCAAGGCCTCCGCGACGGCCAGCGCCCCGCGATAGGCCTATGCACAGCCTGCCGATAGGCCTACCACCGCGCGATAGGCCTATGCACAGCCTACCGATAGGTCTATCACAGGCCCAAACAGGCTGCGCACAGGCTTCCGCCACGGCCAGAGCCGCGCAATACGACTCTACACAGCCTACCGATAGGCCACCACAGACCTGTGGACAGGCTGTGCACAGGCCTCCGCGACGGCCTGCGCCCCGCGATAGGCTTATGCACAGCTTACCGATAGGCCTACTACAGGCCTCCGCGACGGCCGGCGCCCCGCGATAGGCCTATGCACAGCCTACCGATAGGCCGACCACAGGCCCGTGGACCGGTTGCGCACAGGCCTCCGCGACGGCCAGCGCCCCGCGATAGGCCTGCGCAGAGCTTGCCGATAGGCTTACCACAGGCCTCCGCGACGGCTGGCGCCCCGCGATAGGCCCATGCACAGCCTGCCGATAGGCCTGCCGCAGGCCTGTGGACAGGCTGTGCACGGGCCTCCGCGACGGCCTGCGCCCCGCGATAGGCCTATGCACAGCCTACCGATAGGCCTACTACAGGCCTATGGACAGGCCGGCGCCGCGCGATTGGCCTATGCACAGCCTACCGACCACGGGCCCGTGGACCAGTTGTGCACAGGTTTCCGCGAGGGCCAGCGCTCCGCGATAGGCCTATGCACAGCCTACCGATAGGCCTACCACAGGCCTATGGACAGGTTGTGCACCGGTCTCCGCGAAGGCCAGCGCCGCATGCACAGCCTGCCGATAGGCCGACCACAGGCCCGTGGACCGATTGTGCACAGGTTTCCGCGAGGGCCAGCGCCCCGCGAGAGGCCTGCGCAGAGCTTGCCGATAGGCCTACCACAGGCCCGTGGCCGCGCGATACGCCTTTGCACAGTGTACCGGTAGGCGAGCCAGCCGCGCTCCGTCGCAATTCGAAGACGTCGTTTTCCAGGTGGAGTGCGAGCCTGCCCTCGAAGGTATTGTCAATGTAGATTTGCCAGGTCCTTCCTCTTCTGTCGGCGTCATTGCGGCGATTGCTATCGTTCTGGCTGCCGTCGTCGCGCTGCTGGCATTCCCCCCTCCTAAGCTGCTGCAGGTTGGAGATTCCGGATTTGGCCCAAAATCTTTCGAGGGATTTTGGGCCACATCCGGCTGCGTGTTACCGCTGCTCGAGCGCCAGCTGTGCGAGCTCCTGCATCTCTATTTATATCGTGGAGATGTCGATGTTCTTCCCGATAACGCCGCCGATCTAGAGGTCGATGTCGGTCTAGAGGTTGAAGTCTCTGTGTGGTCCTAGCTAGATGCTTCGGAAGAGATCGGCAGAATGGGGCCGGAAAGTCAGACAGGCTGTGCATAACCGCGTTCGCTCCTCAATTTCCCTTTCCTTCGCTTGCGACCTCGTCGCTTTCACCTACCTGTCGATGAGCCTCCGTCTCCTGTTCTTCCTGCAGTGGCCCTGGGCTCCAGCGCTGCGCCAGCTGTGCGCTATTGTCTTGATTGCTTGCCCCAGCGCGTGCTGCGATGTGCTGCTGAAGATCATAACCGAGGGCTCTAACAAACTTGGCAAATCTGTGGCGGCGCAAAGCCGCAGCTGCCATTGGAAAGGACGACTCCCATCGTATCTACGAAGACGCTAGCTGGGGGGGGCGGCACAGTTGAGACTGGAACTCTTTCAGCTTCGCTGCGCGCCATTCCTTTTATTGTTTCATTGAATTCGATCGAGGCGGCATGTCCCACGTGGTTGGGCCTCCAAGCCCCGGGGAGGTCGCTGACACAGGGGATCGCTCAGGGGAGTTTCATGCAAACAAGGGTCGTTGTTTGTCAGGAAGCTGCCCTTGTGCAGCACTGATCGAGCGCGAGCTTCCTCGCAGCTGCACGGGGGTAAAACAACTGCATCTCGGGCATCATCCAGCATGACGCCACGCGAGGTTGCCACCATTCGCGAATTGGGTGCTCAAGGATGCTGGGCACGTGGCGCGCCTGTCGCGCAGTGCGCAGCAAATACGAAGTCCTCACCAGAACACTTCCGATGGCGACCTTCTCTGCTTCCTTGCTTGTCATCCCGGGAAGGCCAAACCGCCAATCACAATCTCGGACTGGCTTTGGCTCTTTCCCGGACCTACGAAACTGCCATCGGGCTTCATTCATGTTTCACACAGGGGCTCGCAGATGACGCCGAAAACGCTCGGATGAGCCCGATCCGAAAGCATGCGATGGCAAGGTAGCGGAGGTCGCCCGTGACGTCGTCTCTTGCTACGTCCGCGCTAAGTACCCAAATCAGAAGCACCCTGTGTGAATTGGCCTGGCCATTTAAGATCTCTATGAAGTAGTCTCCTCCTCCTTCTTCTCATGCTCCTCCCTTTCCCCCTGCTCCTCCTCCTCCTCCTGCCCGTCGTTCTCATCCTCCTTCTCCTCTTGATCCTTCTCCTCCTCATCCTTATCCCCCTTCTCCTCCTCCTCCTCCTTCTCCTCTGGCGACGGCAGCTGCCCCGCGATGGGCCTATCGACATCCTACCGATAAGCTTACCACAGGCCTGCGGACAGCTCGTACTAGGTCTACCGAAGGCCTACCATAGGTCTACCGTAGGCCTGTCGTAGGTCTATCATAGGTCTACTGCAGGCGCGCGCATGGGCCTGTCGCGGACCTGCACGCACCCTACCGATAGACCTACCATAGGCCTACACACAGGCTCTGTGTAGGCCTATCATAGGGATTTGCGCAGCCTGCCTATAGGCCTATCGCAGGCCTATCCATAGCCTATGCGTTGGCCTATGTATAGGCCCATGGTGGATTATACACAACCTGTCGACAGGCCTGTCGTAGGCCTATGCACAGCCTGTCGATAGGCCTACGACAAGGTTAGGTATTGCCTACCCATAGGCCTACCATGGGCCTATCGATAGGCCTTCAAAGGGCCTGTGTGCCGCGTGCGTCAGAAGCCTATGCGTAGCCTAGGGACAGGCCTATCATAGGCCTATGCGTAGGCTGTGCGTAGTGGATTGTTATATAGCTTTCCTAATACGCGCTTGGTGAAACGCAACACGGACCGTGTTCATCACGTATCACGCACGTGTTGGCCCGCGTTTTGGCGAACGTATCGCGGCAGACCTACGTATTCGACGTACATGCTGGTTTTCGTGTCAACACCGTACGGGCTGCGTGTTGCGTATCGGGGCAGCTAAGCGCAGTACTTGTGTGGGCCGACGACTGTCTCTCGGGATGGCGCAGCAATTGCCCGACTGGTGGCGTGTCGAAGGCCTCCAGCGGGCACGAAGCCCCTCTGGAGCCCCCGTGGGTGCCAAGTGGCCGTCCTGCCTGCGAATGCCCGTTGCCCGCGCTTGCGGGCTCCTTCCACGGGGGGGGGGCGACGAGTGGCGCCTGGGAGCTGAGCTACGGTAAGGAGCTTTGGGACAGCGTGTCGCTCCGCCGGTTCTGGCCTACCGCCTCCAGCGCGACACGCCATCCACCTCATCTCCAAGCGTCCACGTTCCGAGCCTTTCCAAGCCTCCTGGCCCGCGGAGCAGAGCGACACGTCATCCGCTTGCCAGGCATCGCGTGTCGCTGGGGCCGCCACGGCGACACGCTAAGCAAAGGTTCCCGACCGTATGAAGCTTACCGTGGCGCAACCGCGAGAGTTACTAAGTCCCCAGTCGGCGTTGCCCTGGCGGGGGGGGACGTCGGGCGAGGCCGGCGTGGCCCAACAAGTGGAAAGAAGAAAGCTGAGGAAGAGGAGAAGGAGGAGGGGAAGGTGGTTGAAGAGGATCACAGCAAGGTTCAAGGTAGGACGATGGTGGCAGAGGAGGGGGAGTATGAGGTGATACGGAAGGGAGGAGGCTGAGGAGGGGGAAGGAGAGGAGCAGGAGGAGGAGGAGGCCAATCTACGCACACTATGCCAGTTGCAGCTGCAGCAGCAGCAGCAACAGCAGCAGCAGTAGCACCAGCATCAGCTCACTCCAACGCGGCGCAGCAGCTACGTCACACTCCGACGATTATTTCTCACGGCTGAAACAGGTAGCAGCAACCTCTACGCACAAGTACCACCACTCGAGGGAGCACTATTCTACGCCCCAACCACCACTATGTCAACTCCCACCTCCGCTACTCCTCCTACCGCATGGACCGCGACTGAGGCGTCGACCTTGTCTACTCCTCGTTCTACGTCCTCTACCCCCTTCTCAGGTACCTCAATCCTTCTCTAACCTACACCTGCCTCACCTTTCCCTCTTGACCACAACCCCCGCTCCCCCCGCCTTAGCCTCCTCCGCATCTCCCCCGCCGCCACCTGAGGGAAGAGGAACGGATCGGGTAGAGGGGGCGGGTCGGGAGAACACCTACGGATCAGCATCGGCACAGGCCGCCGTCGGGGTACACCCCCACGGCGGCTGTGGACCACCTGGCTGCGGGAGCCATCACCCTCCCCCCTGATGGTGGTGGCGCCGCTCGGGCCACCTCCTCCATTTACCTGCCCAGTCTATTCCCACCTCTTGCGCTCACCCCTCATGCCACCACGCCACGCCCGCTGTGCCTGCTTTTCTTGATCTTCCCAGCGCCCCTGTCCCCTTACCCGACCCCCACCCGCACCGCCATTCCTCGCCGTGCTGCCGCCGCTTAGCACTCGCACCTGGACCTCCAGAGAAGGTCGGGCATCACGTCTGGGGACGAGTCCAGGTAGGCCCCTTCTTCCCCCCAGGGAGGGGGGGGGGACCCACGGTCGGGCCATCTCAGCACGTGCGCTGGCGCCTACAGCCTCGCCTCCTCCCCCGCCTGCCTCCTGTTCGCTTCGCCGTTCGGTCGTTTCTCCTTCTCTCTTTACCTCTTGCTTTTTCTTCGCACCCCCTCCCAAGCACTGGCTGGTCGGAGGGCCATCGACGGCATCGGGGCTCTCATCGCTGGACAGTATCCGCAGCTCGAAGCTCGAAGGTTGAAGAAGAGGAGGAGGAGGAGGAGGAGGAGGAGCAGGAGGAGGAGGAAGAGGAGGAGAAAGAGGAGGGTGATGAGGAGACAGGCGTAGCAGGAGGATGGGGGTGGAGCCAGTGGGGGAGCATGCAGCGCGCGAAACGTCGTCACGCGCGCGTGCGGCGGTGCTCCCGTTAGTGCTGCAACGGCCAGCTCTCCCAGACGTGCTGGCTGTTGCAGGCTTGTTTGCAGTGTGCCAGGAAGCTGGTACACATAGAGCATTCCACCAAGGGTTCGCCTTCGGCGCACCCTCCCCTTCGGCGGAAGCGAGCAGAAGGCCAGCGGCAGCTGGCGGAATCAAAGCGGAAATGGGTCCCCCGGCGGACGGGCGGCGGAAGGCCGCAAAAGTAAGCACGAGGCGCCGATGATTTTGGATCCAGCTTTTTCCCGGATCGGCCACATGACGCGGCCAGCTTAGGTGAGAATTAGATGCGCATGTCTCCATGTGTTTTCCAGCACTCGGCATTTCTATGGCCGTGCAGGCCGGGCCTTCTCATTTGTATCGCAGCGCGTGGCCTCCGAATGTGCCGCGTGTGAGTCCGCCCATGTGTGCAAGCGGCTTCCTGGTAGAAGAACTGCTTGCAAGGAGCACCTGACGGGAAAACAACGAGCAACACGTAAACATCATTTTTCGGAGGTCGGCGCGGGCGTTTCAGGATCGCCAAGGGCCGCGCTCGTGGCGCTGCCAGGGGGGCCCTGCGCCGATCCACGAAGTCCGTGCAGTGCAGACCTCCGAGGTGCTCATGTTCGGGAGTGCAGCTTGCTCATCCTCTACCGAAGGCATCGGCGGTGAGCGAGGGGGGAAGTGAGAGGGAGAGGGCGGTTTGAGAATGTGGCAGGACTTCTCAGAGGCCCTCGCGCCTTCTGAGAGGTTTCTGTGCCTTCGGGGATGGCTTCGACCACTTTTCAGAAGGCCGGGGAAGCTTCCGAGCCTCCTGAGATGGCCCGCCCCTTCTCGCTTCCCCCCGGGCGCGCCGCCTGAGTCAGGAGAAGAGCTCCATCCGACTGTCTCCCGTGTGGCGCGCGCGGGGCCGCTCGGGGCTCGCCGGCGTCGTCCGTCCTCGGCCCGTTGCCTTCCGCGCTCCCCCGCCCACGCTCCGAGCGACGCGGAGTTGCAGATGACGTTGGTTGTTCGATTCGGTCTCGCCCTGGGCGCTCGCGGGCCCATGTCGAGGCGGACGACGACGACGACGACGACGACGACGACGACGACGACGACGACGACGGCGACGACGACGACGACGACGGCGGCGACGACGGCGACGACGACGACGGCGACGACGACGACGGCGGCGGCGGCGGCGGCGGCGCTCTCGCTCGGGGCTAAAACGGCGCTTCCCTGCAGGACCAGGCCGGCGCCGCTGCCGAGGGCGGCCGCGTCGGCGACGGCGGCGACAGCGCTGGTTCTACGCCAGACCCGTCGAGGAGTTTTCTTTTCTCGGGGGGGGGGAAATGGGAGGAGGATGAGGACGAGGGGGAAATGGGAGGAGGATGAGGACGAGGAGGAGGAGGAGGAGGACGAGGAGGAGGAGGAGGGCTGAGAAGAGGAGGAGGAGGAGGACGAGGAGGAGGAGGAGGAGGAGCAGCAGCAGCAGGAGCAGGAGGAAGACGAGGAAGATGAGGAAGAGGAGGAGGAGGAGTAGGAGGAGGAGGAGGAGGAGGAGGAGGACGAGCAGGAGGGGCAAGAGGAGGAGGAAAAGGAGGAGGAGGAGGAGGAGGAGGAGAGAGCAGGAAAGAGGTAGTAGAAGGGGGGGGTGGGGCATTGCATCATGGTTGAGTGAGGAGGCGGGCGAAGGGGAGGGAATAATGGTGAGGCATGGAGGGTGGAGCAAGGGCGAGTGAGGAAGCAGAAGAAAAGGAGAGGGAGGACGAGGCAGGAGGCAGGAGGGAGGAGGAAGGAAAGAGGGTGCAGGAGGAGGGGCGGGGAACATGTTTTCGGTCGCAGCGCGGCAGAGGCGATCCGCACGCGCGCACTAGTGAGCCGGGCAATGGCAGGCATTAATTGTCCGGTTGCAAGAGTGGGTGAATGTGGCGTGGCGTTTTTGCCGCACCCGGCTGTGATTCCTGCACCGGTTGAGTTCGGCTCTTTCCCGCTTTCTCGCTCCGGCCATCGCCGGGGTTTCCCCGCGCGATTTGCGGCAACGTGCCGCCCGTTGGCGTGTTCCTGCGCAGCAGCCACACCTCCCACCTGCCCTGCTAGTCGCCTCATCGGCGCCTGAGCCAGCAGCCCTGTCGCGTGGCCCCAGCTGCCGCTCCCGCAGGCTCAACCGCCCTGTCCCCTGGTTGCCCCGCCGGGTGCCGTGCCGCGGTTCCCCCGCACGGCGCTGGGGCGGGATATGAGCACCGTGCCGCGGCAAGGGGCTTCGACCCGTTTTCCCGTTGGGGGTCTTGCAGCCCACTACACTGGGCCTTGTCGCGGCCCATAGTGGCCCGGCGCGTTCGCTTGCCCGTCGCTTGCCCGCCGGGGCTTCTATCTGGTCTATAGTGACCATGTGGTATCGTTCGATCGTGTCCATAGTGACCATCCCATGATGCCCGCGTCCATATCATGTTTGGTGACCATGGGGCCTCTATTTTTAGCAGGCGAGGAACTGTATCGGAGGTTGGGGGGTGATATCGAAGTGGAACGGAGAGCCCCCCTACCGGGAAATCGATTTCGGTTTCGTGTTCGTGCGTGCCGTGCGTGCGGGCGAGGCGAAGCTGCGTGGGCGGGCGAGAGGAAAGTCTCCTGTGGCTGAGGCGCGGCCGGACCAAATGACTCCCTTACGGCAACTGGTGCCGCGCGGTGTCCCGCCGGTGTCCCGCTGTGGCTGAGGCGCGGCCGGACCAAATGACCCCCTTCCGGCGTCCAGCTGCCGCGCGGTGTCCCGCCGGTGTCCCGCCAGTGTCCCGTCGGTGCCCCGATGATGATGATGATGATGATGATGTCGATGATGTGGATGATGATGATGATGATGATGATAGTGATGGTGGTGATGATGATGGTTTCCCGATGATGGAGGTCTTGACGATGTTGCTGATGATGATGATGTTGATGGTGATGGTGGTGGTGATGATGGTGTCCCGATGCTGCTGATGTTGTTGTTGAGGTTGCTGATGATGATGGTGTCCCGATTATGGCGATGATGTTGATTATCATGATGATGTTGATGATGATGAGATGATACTGAGATCATGATGACGATGGTGAAGATGATGATGATGATGATGGTGTCCCTCCCGATGATGATGATGATGAGGTTGATGATGATGCGTCTGGTGATGATGGTGATGATGATGGTGTCCCGATGATGATGATGATGACGATGATGGTGTCTCAATGATGATGATGTTGTTGGTGAGAACGATGATGAGGTGGTGTTGACGATTTTGATGATGGTGGCGCGATGATGGTGCTGATGATGCTGATGTTGATGATGATGGTGTTCCGATGATGATGATGATGGTGATGATGCGGATGGTGTTCCGGTGTCCCGATGATGATGATATTGGTGATGATGTTGCTGATGATGATGGTGCCCCGATGATGATGATGATGATGATCATAGTGATTATGTTGTTCATGATGATGATGAGATGATGGATTATGTTGTTCATGATGATGATTATGATATGCTGATGATGGTGATTGTCCGATGATGATGTTGGTGTCCCGGTGGTGTTGGTGTTGATGATGATGATGATGGTGACGATGATAGTGTCCCGATGATGATGATGATGGTGATGATGATGATGATGGTGATGGTGATGGTGATGAGGTGATGCTGATGATGGTGTCCCGATGATGATCATGATGATTTTGATGATGTTGATGACGTTGACGCCGACGACGATGTTGATGATGATGATGACGTTGAATGTGAGATCGTTTGTGATGTCGATAGTGATATCGATAGTGATACAGAATGTGATGTCGATTGTGAGATCGATCGTGAGATCGATCGTGGGATCGATTGTGAGATCGGTAGCCAGATCGATTGTGAGACCGATCGAATGAAATATATCGACTGGGATCGATTGTGATATCGATCGAGGGAAACCGATCGAGCGAGGCCGATACTGATATCGATAGTGGGATCGATAGTGAGACCGATCGAGTGAAACGTTGGTTCCCTCTCCCCCCCCCGAACCTCCTTATCACCCGAAGGGTGGTCGTATAGGTACACTAATTTGTTTCGGTGTCGGGGGCGCCTGCCCCAGGGCGGCTGGAAACTTTAGACCTTGACGCGCCACCGTAAGGGTATAAACTTTCCAGCCGCCCTGGGAGAGGCGCCCTCGACAGCGGAACAGTTTACCTATACGACCACCTTTCGTGTGATAAGGAGGTTCGGGGAGGGGGGGGGGAGGAACCAACGTTTCATTCGATCGGTTTCACTATCGATCTCATTATCGATTCACTATCGGTCTCGCTCGATCGATATCACTCGATCGATCTCACAATCGATTTCATTCGGTCTGTTTCTTTCGATCGATTTCACAATCGATCTGATTATCGATCTCACAATCGATCTCACGATCGATCCCACTATCGATCTCACAATCGATCTCACATTCGGTGTCAGTATCGATTTCATTATCGATATCGCAATCGATCTCACAATCCACGTCATCATCAGCATTATCATCAACATCGTCGTCATCAACGTCACCAAGATCATCATCACCATCATCGGGACATCATCATCACCTCATCACCATTATCTTCATCATCGGGGCGCCATCATCGTCATCAACATCATCAACATAATCACCATCATCGGGACACCATCATCATCACCATTATCCTCAACAGCATCATCGTCAACCTCACCATAACCCCATCGGGACACCATCATCTTCATTTTCGTCATCATCGCCATCATCTCATCTTCATCAACATCATCACGACCATCTACGTCATCATCATCGGGACACCATCATCATCACCAGCAACAGCATCATTACCATCATCATCATCATCATCATCGTCAGGACATCACCATCATCACCAACACCATCATCATCACAAACAACATCGCCAACATCATCATCGTCCTCATCGGGACACCATCATCATCACCACCATCACCATCATCGTCATCATCAACATCATCGACATCATCATTATCATCGGGACACCGACGGGACACCGGCAGGACACCGCGCGGCACCGGCACCGGAAAGGAAACATGTGGTCCGGCCGCGCCTCAGCCGGAGGCGGGACACCGGCGGGACACCGCGCGGCACCTGCCCCCGGAGAGGAATCATTTGGTCCGGCCGCGCCTCAGCCAGAGGAGACTTTCTTCTCGCCCGCCCACGCAGCTTCGCCTCGCCCACACGCACGGCGCGCACGAACACGGAACCGAAACCGATTTCCCGGTATGGGGGCTCTCCGTTCCACTCCGGTCTCACCCTTTCACTTCCGATGTCATACCGTTCGTCGCCCGTTAAAGTGCGTTCATATTGACCCAGGCGACCATAGCGACATAGTGTCCATCGCTGTTCCATGTGGATTGAAACAAGAGTCCATCGTGAGCTGGGGCCTCTACTGGCCCTTTGCATCGTCGTAACTACATGCCAATGCGTGGGCGCGCGGGTCGCCGCAAGCCAGGCAGTTTTCACCGACGCGCGGGAGCTCTGCGAGCGCCCAGGGGCGACGCGCTCGCACTGGCGGCGTTTGCTTTCCTGTGTTTGACCTTGTCGTGGGTGCGCAGTGGCCCGACATCCAGTTCAAGAGCGCGGTCGGTTGCCTTGCAGCCAACGGGCCTGCAACGCCTGAAGTTCTAGCGCGCGCTCAGTTCAGGGGCCTATGCGCTGGGCGCCGATGGCGCCCTTACGCCGTCAAATGGAGTCGCGCGGCGTGCCCTGGATCGCGCGACGGTGGCGGGCGCCGAGGCGCGCTCGCCGAGGGCCAGCGCGCGCGTCGGCGCGACGCCCCAGCGCGCGCCATCGCAGAGCGCCGGGCCAGCGCCAAGAGGGGGGCATATCGACATCGGCGCGGGCGTAGCCCGCGTTGCCTCGAGCGACCTTCCACAGTCGCCGCGGCCGCGGTGACCGCGCATCTGTTCCCCCGCTTCGCCGGAGGAGCCCCCGTCTACCAGGTCGATCGAGACCGACGCGCTGGCCAACGTGGTGCTCCGCGCAGTGGCCGGGCGCGTCGAGCGTCCGTTCGTCTGCGCGGAGCTCACGAAATTCAGACCACTCATCGCGCGCGGCGCCCGCGGCCCCCCCGAAGGAAACGAGCCTGATTGAGATCGAGCAGGGGCGGCCGCGCTGGCGAATGCGTTCGGCCGGGGCGCGGCGGGGGGCGACCGGTCGGTTTTGCCCCGGACGCAACGGCGCCGGGCTTTCGACGCATTGCGCCTGGCAGCGGCGGTCGGAGACCGCGTGTCTCACGCGTGCGCCCAGGCGCGCGCGCGCTGGTCTTTCCGCCCGTCGCTCGCGCGCGCGCGCCCTGGCTGCTATCGGCGCCCCCCCGCAAGGGCGGGGGGCCGAGTTGGCTCTGGCGCGCGGCCGCCTCGCGCGGAGAAATGGGGCGGGGCGCGCCGCTGCCCGCGCGGCGGGCTTCCAGGTTGCAGTTCCGCGCCGCGCCTCGTCGCAATAATTCCTGGGCGCGCGTCAGCGCGCGGGTGGGCGAGGCCGCCGCGTCGCTTGCGGCGGAGTGAGCCGAGCGGCGGAATCGGAGTGCGATGCGCGACCGGGCGTTGAAAGCCGCGTCGCCACGATTCGCATTCGCGCGCCGCGATGCGTCGCAGCGCGGGCCACTCCGCCAGTCGGCAAAGGTGATCGCCAGGGCGGCGCGGGGGCATGCGGGCGCGAGCGCCGCGGGCGTCGTCGGCGCTTGCGAGAGTGATCACGAGCCGGGGGCCGACGAGCGGCACGCCCGACCCCCCTGCCGCGGGGGGCGCAACGATCGCCATTGGGACTCGCAGACAGCGCGTTCTTCGAGAAAGAAACCCCGCGCCCGTCGCGCCGCGGGGGCATGCGCCGCGCGTGGCGCGCGGCGCCGAAAGGTAGTTCGCGCCGCTCGGGATGCGCATCCCGCGCCTTGTCGGCACTGAATCGCAACGAACGGGCGCCCGCCGCGGTCGCCGCCCCGCGCGACCTTAGGTTCGCGAGCGCCTGCATTCGCGCGGCAAGCCGGCGCCGCGTCGAATGCCCAGGGCGCGAGCGCTGCATTCCCATCGCGGTTCATTGCGACGCGAGGGCCGCCCGCGCGCGGGGGCGCGAGGCGCGCGACGGCGAGCTGGCGCCGTCGCGCTCGCGCAGCACAGGATGCAGACATCGCGCCTCGCGAGCGCGCGACGCATGGCGCTTGGCCGAGCGTCGCGACCGCGCGGGGCCGCCGGGCGCGCGCGCCGCGGTCCGCGGGGCGGTCGCGGGGCTGCAGGCTTCGCAGGATGATGCTTCGATTGGCGAGTAAAGCGGCCGCGCGCAGGCCGCGGCCGGCCACTGCCCGTCGCCGCTGCCATCGTCTGCTGAGGAGGTGCTTGGGTCAGCCTTTCTCGGCGAGGCCTTTTCCTGTTCTCGCGCCCTCGAGGACAGCGCGGCTTGCGCGCAGGTCGTGACCGGGCCCGGAGGCGACTTGGCGGCGGTCGATCAGATTGCGCCGCGCTCGAAGCGGCGGGCTCGCCGCGAGAGGCTCCGCCCCTCGCGCCGGCGGGGCGGCGGAGTTTGGCTCGCTGGTTGCGACGCCCGCGCGCGAGCCGTCGCAGGGGCAGTCGATGGCTTTCTGCTTGTCGAGCCGTTCGAAGGGGTCGGCTACGAAGACGCGTCCTGCGCGGAAATCTCCGGGCGCGGAGCGCCGCTCGCGGGCCGGCCCCCGCCCGCGGGCCACGGGCGCCCAGAGCGCTTCCCAGCGCCGCTGGGCCTCGCGGAGCTGGCCGCGGGAGCGGGGCGCGGCCGCGTCGCGCTGCCAGGCGCGCTCAGCGCGCCCGGCGACTCGGCTGAGAACTTGTAGGCCGCGTCGCCCCCGCCGCCTCGCCCGGCGAGGTCGAGGGGCCCGCCTCGGCGCCGCGGTCCGGCGCGAGCTGCTAGGCGCGCGAGGGCGGGCCCCGAAAGCCTGCATGAGATGTCGCGCCCCTTAACGCGCGCGGCGTCGCGGCCGCGGGGGCGGCTTTGGAGCGCAGCCAGCGCGCCTTTTTGGGGGCGCGCCCATGATTTGGAAGGCGGTTAAAGACGCTGCATTCCGACGCGCCCAACTGACTCCGGATCGCCGCGCTTTGGCGAGGATTGCGTGGCGTCTTGCGTCTACGTGGCGCGGCGCTTCGTCGCCCCGTTCGGCGCGACGTCGCCCGTTCGCAAAATTCGGGCGCGTCGGCGCGACGGCGCCCGCGTTGGGCCGCGGGCTCATTGTAGCGTCCGCCCCGCGGCGCGCGGGTGACTTCTTCTGTCCTGAGCGGAGAGCCCGCGCGAGGCAATGCGCCAATTCGCTCTGCCGGCGCGAATCGTCGCAGGCCCATGCGCGGCGGGCGAGCTGCAGTGCGGCAGCCCGCGTGGCGCCCGGGGCCTGTCTGCGGCGGCTGACGAGCGAGGCCTCGCGTGCCAGGCGGCGCCGGCCGAGCGGGCCCGCTGGCGCGCCGAGGTTGGGCCCGCCTGAAGAGGATGTAACTCAAGGTTTTGGGCGACTCTCCAGATTGACTCTCGCGCTGCGGGCGCTACCCCCCGAAGTCTGGAAGTCTCTTGCGAAGAGCCTCAAACCTAGTGTGCGGAGAAGGAAAATTAGGGAAGAATGGAGAGGCGAGGGGACCCCCAAGGAACTTTTCAGGCGCCCCAGGACTTCCGAGGACCTCGAAAAGGCTTGTGAAACAACTCATGACAACGGAACAAAAGCACGAACCGTTTCATTATCAGCAATCCTCATCTTGCCATCCCGAAGCCATTTACAGATTTTCAAGTGGCTTTGCGTGAAGGGTCACCCTTTTCCAAATCCATTCAGGATGCCGCGTTCTAACGTTACCGTCGCCGATGTCAGGGCCAGGCTGAAGGTTTCGAACGAAATCAAGAATCAGCGCGGCAAGAAGATTGCGTCCCTCACTAAGCAGATCACTCGTTTGCGGGCTCTCAAGCAGAGGAACAAAGAGCTAGCCAAGGAGGTGAAGGACACGAGGAAGCGCTTGGCCAGGGTGGAGGCAGAGCTGACGAGGGTTGGAGCGAGGGCAGTCGCGAAGCCGAAACCCAGGCCGATCCCCCAGGGCCCGCCCGTCCCCATCGGCAATGTACCTGCTGCGCTGCATCCGCATGGTGGTTTCCTTCAGGTTGGCAGCCTCATCGTCGCCCATGAGATTGGCGTTGCGCATGGCGTCGTGCAGCCATCACGGCCGCAGCGAGTGCGCGCTCAGCGCTCCCGTGTGCCCCCGATGTTTCCGTGTCCCGTTTTAGGGGGTGGAGCAGTGCAGGCCGCCGCCAGGCCAATATGATTACATGTATTTAGTTGCCTCGCTTTGTAATCTCTTGGCGCGTAGTAGGGACACTGATGAATCGGGTCTGGTTTTCTTCGCCAGGCGAGCTCTCTGCACATTCAGCGCGTAGGAAAATACTATTTTGCAACAGCGCCTGGGACATCCTCGCGGTGAGAGCAAACATCTTCTTGAGACATCCTCGCAATGGTTGGCTGAGACAGCTTCGCGAGGGGGTGGGGCCACAATTGGTTAGCTTTCTCGTAATAAGAGCTCGGAGTTCTTTGCGGCACCTTGGCGAACAAATGGGAATGATTCCTTGCGCCCTCCTAAGTCAGATCCGCAATAACGACAAGTGCCAGCGCATGCTGATGATATGCAACCACCTGTCACAAGAAAGCTATCCGCTCCCGCTTGAGACTGACTCACTAGCAACAAAAGGAGCGTTTCAAATTGAGGCCTCCTCGCAATCAAAGGGATGCCAGCCCCCCCCCCCCCCCCCCCCCCCCCCCCCCCACCCCTCCGCCAAGAACGCAAACGCCCGCGCTATCCAAAATGCAAGCGCCACCCCGAAGACGCACGTCACCCCCTCCTGCCACCAAGCTCATCCTGCTTCCCAGCGCCCCCCCCCCCCCTCCTTCCGCCGCCGCTTTGGCTTCAAACTCATGACTGTGCCAACGCCAGCTGTCTTCTGGCAGATCAGAGGATTCGTACCTCAGCATTCGGAGAATGGTGTGTTCCGCAGCGCCGATGTTGTAGCTTTCTGTCGGAGGCTTCTTGGCGAGGACCGAACGGGCTCAGGTCGCGGCATCGCAGCTGCGACCTTGAGAGCCGCATTAGATGTTTGGAAGACCCTTCGAGCATGACGGCTTCAATTGGGAAGTTGACCACGACATTTCAAATGCTGTGCAGTCTGACGCTCACATGTGACCAAGAGCAGGTCGTCACGCGCACTGCGGCGAGCAAGTCAGCTCGGCCTTCTACAGGGCTGGCGGCTATAACTGACGGCTCCGCTGGCGATCGTTCATCGGCTGCCCTGGCGAAGTACTCTGATCATTCGGTCACCATGGATGAGCTTAGAGAGCAGCTGGTTAGCAGTGATGCCATGCACGCCGAGCTGAAGGCCGACCGAGCCCGCCTGGTCAAGCGCCTTCGCATCGCCGAAGCTCAGCGCAACCAAGCATTGCAATTAGTCGCTGCCAAGGACGCTGAACTTTCTGAATTGAAGGCAGTCTTGAACCTGAGACACGGGAAGCGATCAGCATCACTGCCTGGGGGGCACACGCTTGCCCTGAAGAGAAACCTGCATGGACATGCATCGCGTGCGTCGGTGCTCGCCATTCTCGGCGGCGAGACAGAGCGCGGAGGACTCAGGGATAAAAGCATTGTTGTGCGATTCGAGCATGCGGCATGTTTGGTGCAGCGTTGTGTCTCATCCGACCTGTATGACAACATGATCCCTATGGAGGACATGGAAGCTGGATTCGAGGTGCACGCGTGCATGGGGGACGCCACGAACGAAGATGCTTGTCAGAAATCCAAGGTACAGGTGGGCTTTGTGTTTTCATCGTTTATGCATGGTGGCTTGCAAGCTGCAGCGCATCTGTCTTGTTGTGACTTGCGTGTTATTCGGGCTTCAACTGCGGCGGAGCTCGAACAGATCATTGTGAAGCAGCTCAAGTCTGTCAGTTGTCCATCGTTGGTTTTTCCACCACCTTCGCTGGCGTATTTCAGGGTATTCATCATGATGCTAGATAGCGCTGCGGACAACGTGGCGGTTGTCAAGGCCACCGTGCGCTATCTCAGCGACGTTCCCAATGTTGCCATGATATCACAGTTTTGTTTGCTGCACCGGTACTCTTTGATGACGGGCGCATTCTACACAGTCATGGAGTCTCTTGAACTGGGCGGGGAGGATGCATTCAAATATATGTATCGAGGCTCGCTGCGATTGCGAACACCTGGAGGATGCCAGGGGGTGGTCGAGTCATTTGGGATACTTGCGCTGAGTGCTTCGACGAGGAGACCGCCAGCCTCATGTGCAGCCGAACGACTGGGAGAGCGATCAGGACACGATGGGGGTCACTCGGCTCGATTGAGCACGTCGTCATGACGGGCAGGGCGTGCCTCGGGGCTGTTTTCGCGGCCGCCTTCGGCGAGAAGGCGAGGTCTTCCCATGATAAGAAGGCTGCCGAGCGGCCATTGGAAGACGAGGCGGCGAAGCATCGGAGCGAGGCCAGACAGTTCAAACTTCTTTCGGTGAATGCCCTGACAGATGCGAGGTTCCTTATCCAAGTGGCATTGTCTACCATTGCCCAAAATCCACATCGAAGGTTCTTCCTGTGGGTCCAGAAAGAAACTGCATTGTTCAACGAGCGCTGTGATTCTGCTTTTGCCAGCTGCGGCGGCCCTTATCTGGGGCCAACCGTGATGTCTCAGCTTGTCGCATTCAAGGAGGCCGAGCTTCGAAACGAGTTTAACAAGCTTATTTCTTCAGAGAGCTCTGCCATGGTGTGGGATTCCGTCCGGGGGTCGGTGCCTCAAGGGATGGAGGCAGACACCCGCGCATTGGGCATCACCTTGGAGCGCGCTGCTGTGTGCCAATGGGACATGAGAATCAGATCCCGCACATCTGCATTCCCAGCTCTTCTTTTGCTCTGCGTGGAAAAAGGCCCGACCGATGTCTGCGAGCGTCGGCGTGGCGTAGCGGCGATGTTGATTGAGCTGCCTTCGCATGGCGACGTATGTCTGGCCCAGCCGAATTGTGACTGGACGATGAAGCTTTCTGCACGATACAGGCGGGAGTTCGTTGATATGGCCGAAAGTGGTCTTTGCGACGCTCGATTGCATTCTTCGGTTCTCTTGGTCAGATCGGCGCGGAGGACCGATGCCCAGAAGGTCGAGGGCGCCAGCCGCGTTTTGCAAACGATTTGCAAGCGCGCCCCTGGCACGCACATGCCACTGGCGAGCGATCGTTTGTCATTGAAGCTGGGTGAAACACCTACCGTGCGTGAGTGCGTGGCACTTCATTCAGACGCCCTTGCGCTTCGAGATGCCCCGCAGCACGCTAGCAGATTCGCAGCCATCATGGATGGGCCACTTGCTGGCCCCTACTCTGCCGCAGCAGCGCCCCCAGTGCCCATCGCCGGCGGCCGCCCGCCAGCGGCGGCGACGACGGCGCCTGACCCTTTCGACGATTGGACCGACATTTCTGGCAGGGAGGCAAGGGGCGTGCAAGCAGCATGCTCGCGGGCTTGCGTCATCGACGCACGCAACGCGTTCGTGGTAGAGGTGAAGAGGGAGACGGTCGGCCCGCCGTTCAAGCTGCAGCCGTTCATTCTCGGCGCGCTTGTACACCACCTGCTGGTGCGTTGAGCGCAAGGTCGAGGGTGACAACGTCTCGCTGCGCTTGCCGCTGCACACTTTCAAGGTTGCCGCAGAGCTCGTCAAGGTCTTGGGGGCTGAGAGGCACCGCCTGCAACACATTAAGATTAATGCCTTCACAGTGCGATGGGCACCTTGGCCACATGGGAGAATCACGTCTCGCAGCGCATCAACTGTCGGGCCGAGGTTGGCCTTTCAGGCGAAGAAGCCTAAAGATGCGCCGACTGCTGGTGACGAGGGGGGCGAAGCTGATGCAGATCTATTCGACGTGCCTGCTGACGATGACGACCACGACTTGTTAGGAGAGTGGCTGGCGGATATCATGGGCGACGACGATGTAGACTTGGGTTTTGGCGGCGCTGACGATTTGGAAGACGGTGATCCTTCGGGCGAGCCTGCCGATGTCGACGGCGCTGGTGCAATTCCAACTGCTGGTGACGGCGGCCTGCCCCAACTCCCGTTCGTTCTTGTTCATGCCACTTTCCATGTAGATAGCCTTGAGGTCGTAGTCGATGAAGTTTTGGAGTCGCGCCGCAATGGATTCGACGGCGTTGCCCTTGCGAGGGAGGAGGCGGCGAGAGTATCAGACCTCCCTCTTGTGAGGCATCGCATCAGCTTAGTTGTAACTCGGATTGGGGATGGGGCGTTGGGCGAGGGGGTGGGCCTTGAATGCTCTGGTTGGTGCGTTCTGTTAATCAGGTGGGAGGGCGCCGCTTCGAAAGTAGGGAGGCCGCTTCGGACAGATGGCTTTGACAGGTTGGTCTTTCATTTGCCTGCGCCCAGGGATGTTAGTTCCAGCATTGCTGTCGTACCTGACATAGGGATGTCATTGCGCAAGAGCTCAGCAGGTGCCCGAGATAAGCTGCCTGAGTGGGTCATTGCTTTGAGGCGTTCTGAGGAGGCAAAACTATTTGCTGGCCCTTCAGACGCGTTTTGCGTGGCGTGTAGCGTCGCTGCTGTTAGTCATGGGGCTGGTGACCCAGCCGCAGCGCAGTCGGCCTCGAGGTTCGTGTGCTGCAAGTGTTTGAGGGGTTGGCGCTTGGAATGCAACGAAACGCTAGCGTGCATCAATGGCGCTCCTGGGTCTGGCTTGTCATGCCACGGTCGCGGCACAACGTTTCAGTGCGCCGCTGGCGCGAGCTTCTAATTTATCATTCTGTCGACGGGGAGTTCAGTCAGAGTTGGCCACCGAATTGAATAAAGTCATGCAACTGCTTTGTAAAGAGACCAGCGTCAACGAAACCGCCATCGTTAATTCCTTGTGCCGTCGGGGCTCGCAGCTGGCTGATTTTGGATATCGGTCGGCCGTCCTGGCGGCGTTGGGAGTCAACGTGGTAGTTGCGATGACTCCATAAGTCTGTAGAGAAGGCCTCTGCCATTGACTCTCGGAGTCAGTCGACATACCTCTCCCGTTGACTCTGGGAGTCAATGCGCACGCGGCGTTGACTCTGGGAGTCAACGGGAGGGGGGCGACGTTGACTCTGGGAGTCAACGCGGGGGGGGTGGCGTTGACTCTGGGAGTCAATGGGGGGGGTGGCGTTGACTCTGGGAGTCAACGGCGGGGGCGGCGTTGACCCTGGGAGTCAACGGGAGGGGGGTGGCGTTGACTCTGGGAGTCAACGGGGGGGGGGGCGTTGACTCTGGGAGTCAACGGAGGAGGTGGCGTTGACTCTGGGAGTCAACGGGCGGGGGGTGGCGTTGACCCTGGGAGTCAACGGGGGAGGTGGCGTTGACCCTGGGAGTCAACGTGATGGGAGTGGCGTTGACTCTGGGAGTCAACGGGGGGAGGGGTGGCGTTGACTCTGGGAGTCAACGGGAGGGGGGGCAGCGTTGACTCTGGAAGTCAACGGGAGGCGGATTGCGGATTGACTCTGGTGGTTGACTGAAGCAGCGCATTGCCTCCTAGGGGTCGGTGAGCACCGGTTCTGAGAACATGCAATCAGCATCTGGTTTGGAATGTGTCTCAAACGTGCTTTTGAATCTCACCTCGCGGATCCTTAGATGGGGCTGTGTTTCTGGCGAAACTAAGCAGAACTTGAAACGAATCCAGTAGAGCTGATACGAAACTGAACAGGTCCGCATAATCAATCAAAGTGAACAAGGAACCGCATGCTCAAACATTAAAGCTCAGCTCACACATAACAAGGAAGGAACACGTTGTCCTATTCGAATGTGATCTGTGAAATGTTGAGCCACGCTTGAAGAGAACCATATCCTGTGTGACTTCCCGCCAACCTCCTCCTTAGCCGTTTTGGCTCAACTGTTTGCGGATCGTCGTTCTTCTTGCGGCATACCGAGGTATCGCACGCCGCGCGTTCGAGGCGCCAGGCACGTGCCATGACGAGCCCGTCGTCGTGCTCGCCACTGCCTTCGACAGCCAGCGTGGCCGAGGTGGTCGCAGGGATTTCTCAGGAGGATCGCTTCGACAACACAGGGAAATTCCAAGCGATCGGAGACATGATCCCGACCTTGGACGGCGCTGAGCTCCAGCAGGCCGTTGACATGATGTACCTCCTTGTCCCTTCGATGTCGCTGGCTTTCACCAGCGAGCCCGAGGGCAAGGGTGAATGGCTGCACGCCCGCGACCCCCTCAACGACAGGGGCGACGCCGCCACGGTGCAGGAGCGCAAGGCAAGTGTGGAGGCGAAAGGTATCTTCACTGGATTGCGCTCAGGAGCTTGGTGTAGGCCGCAGACTAATACGCTGGTAGTGACGCCGCAGACCAAGATGTATTTCATGCACTGGGCTTCTCTGATGGAGGGGTTGAAAGAAGCTTTCGAAGACGCTGCCAACAGCAACAACAGTAAGGTGCTCAACTCGGTGATGACAGGCATTGCCAATTGCAAGGTCTACAGGTACGACATGCCCGACCACGTCGTCAGCTACGTCGTTGGCCTTGGCAACGAACAGAATGAGGAAGCAGCCGCGATGATATTCCTGCAAGTCTACCGCTCCACCATCCTTGCGAACGCCTCGTGGAAGAGGAAGGCGGACGGTGCGCACTGGACGAACAAATCGCTTGGACAGGGTCTGTACGAGTCAAAGAAAATCGACCATGTGAACAAGATGTTCAAGGGCGGGCTTCGCTGGGTGAACGTCAAATCATTTGAGCGGAGCTTTTCCTTTTTTCGGGACGCTAGCAAGATCAAGATGACTGATGAGGACGCCACCCTGTGGACTACCTACAACAAATGGTGCATGCAACATTGCGACTTCAAGTGGGTCCAGAGCGAGATGAAGAACGCCGTGATCTTCAAGAACAACTCTCTGGTCCTGAAAACGTTCGCCTGGTCAAGCCCCGAACGCGCCATGGACGTGTTGAAGTGCATGCTCCCGCGGCTCCATAGCAAGAACAAGTGCGGCATCACCATGGTTGGGAAGAGGTACGTCGAGCACGTCACTGAGGACACGCTTCTCGGCCTCACGAGCAAAGTGAGCAATGACAAGATCAAGCAGGTCATCTCGGACGAGATCATGAAGCAGGGGAAGAAGGCTGCTGCTGCGGCAAAGAAGGAGGCGGGGAAGAAGGACAGTTCCACCGCCAGGAGGCAGAATTCGAGCCCGACTCAGGCAGTGGACCCGTCTGAAGAGCTCAACCAGGATTGCATGTACGGGCGGATCGATTGCTTGATCACCCAATGCTCGGAGGTCTTCCGCATGAGCAGCAACGAGGTCGATATCATCAAGGGCATTTGCTTGACGGCGGCCCTCGAGGGCCAGGTGACCCTCGCCATCCAGGATGGGAAGCCCAAGGTGTACAAGTGTTGGACGAGCCTGCGGAAGGTCATCAGGAAGTACGCCGCTTCGGTGAGCGGGGTTGTCACCGATCGCGACATCGACGACGACAGCGATGAGGATGATGACGATGATGCGGATGATCGCACCATCGAGAGCTGGTCAGAGGGCGACGCGATCACCTACCTGACGACGGAGGCCAACGTCACCATGATGAAGACCGCGGTCGCCTTCTTCAAGCAGAACGATCTTGCCGTGCCGATTGCTTGCCAGATTGCACCATCGCAATGTGCCAACACTTGCCTTATGCAGGTCATGTCGGATATCCACGCGGCGAAGCCCGAAGAGCAGCACATCAACGACAGCACCCTCTTGGACATCGTCAACGGCCACGCTTGGGCAGCTATTACATCCGTGCTATCCGACGAGCTCGTGACCGCCCTGGGCCAGCTGGAACTCCTGAGCGCCAACGAGAAGCTACGCGCCGCCATCCAGGCGCAGACTCCGACGGAGAACTGCTCGTCGGATTTCTTGCAGCTGAAGGAGATGGGCGTCGGCCGTCAGGGAGTCAGGACTCCTGCTAATCAAAGTTTCGTTTCCTCTGCCATCCTCCTCCTTCCTCCTGCCCTCGCCTGTGTCCTCCCCCTCCCCTTCCTCCCCCGACGTCCTCCCTCCTCCTCCTCCATCCCCCTCCTCCCCTTCCTCCTCCCCCTCCTCCTTTCCTCCTCCTCCTCCTCCCCTACTCCTCCTCCTACTCCTCCTTCCTCTTCTCTCCCAGCTGCGGCAGCGGAGGAGGGTGTCCTTTCCAAGCCCCTGGGCCCCCTGGGCCGAAGTTCGGCCCAGGGGCTTGGATCGGCCGCCGAACCTGCCAGACTGCGGGCTGCGTGGGGGGGGGGGGGGGGGAGGAGGAAGGAGGTGGCCGGGCAGGGAGGATAAAGGGAGGAGTTTTTTTTTGCGAGCCCGAAGGGCCATGCGGATCAAGTACTGGCTGCTGGTTCTCACTCGCGTTGGCGCCATTCCCTTCAAAGGCGTGCCCGCCAACTCCGTTGACGCCTGCATGCGCGCCATCTTGCCGTCGGAGTTCATGCATTTTGTCAACGGGCTGCTGACGAGCGGCACCGCGCCCGACGAGCTGCTGAAGATCGCGGACGGATCGGGCCTGAGCGACATTGCATTCCTCAAGGCCACTGCGAAGGAGCTTCTTCGCGCCTGCGAGTTTGTTCAGACTCATAGCTCCACGGAGTTCCAGGTGAAGCTGAACACGTACAAGCTCGTCTTGGAGAAGGCTTCGACCGCTCATATCATGAAGGAAGCCGAGAAGTACCAGGTGGCTTGCCCGAACTTGTCCATATTCGTGGCTGAGAAGGCGGCCGTGGCGCGCGGTCTCGTAGCCGCCTTCGAGCAGCGACACGTGGACGATAAGGCTGCCAGTGAGCTCGTGGCCGCGGGTACCTCAGAGGCGGCGCTGCTGCGGCGCATCCAGGCGGCCTTCGCGTCGACGCTCAAGGTGGGGCACTCGCCGAGCAAGAAGCGCGCTCGGCAGTCTGAGGCGATTGTTCCAGTTCCAGCTGAGGGCGACGATGTGCCTGGAGAGATCGATATCAGTTCAGTTTTTTTTAGGGCCATGTCCGACGAGGCGGCGCCAGAGGGCGACGGCTCCTTCGACTATGCCAGCTGCGGCGTTGTCACCAAGCTGCTGTGCAGCAAGCTCCAGGCAGATTTGTTCGCGAACGCAGCGTCGGGCAACTGGCTGAAGGGCTTGGGCGGAGTCTTCTTCGAGCTGGGCACCGACAAGCAGGGGGCCCCCAAAGTGGTGGACATCTTCCAGCGCCCAGGCTCGATCCAGACATCCTTCGAGTTGTGGGGCCGCGTTGTCCCTAAGGCCGTTGCTCGCAGCATTAATCGCGCCAGCCTGATTCCTATCGGCAGTTCGCGCGGCATCGAATTGTTTTTAGAATTTTATGGCCATTTCGAGTACGGCCTTTCAGAGAGCTGCCCAGGTTGGCTGGTCAAGCCGACAAGGGTCAGGCCAGCTCCGAAGCCGAAGGCCATGCCCAAAGGCAAAGCCAAGGGCAAGGCCAAGGCGAAGGACGCTAGCGCTGGCGCCTCTCTTGTCGCCGAGCTGTCCGCTGACAAAGCTGAGAGCGTAGTCGCTGAGATTGCGACCCACCGCGTCGATCACGAGGATTGGCACATGACCATCCAAGTGAACGGCAAAGATGTTTCTTTCACGTTTCAGAAGCCGCGTTTGGTTCAGATCGCTTCAGGGGTGGAGGAGGGCGTCCCCCTGCGGAGGAGCCTCGAAGCGATCGATACGAACCCGCACTACTTTGCTGCTGGCGACTCGGCGGCGGCGGGCGGGCAGAAGCAGAACACTAAGAAGCCCCGCTTGTCGAAGCAGACGTGTTTCGCAAACAAGTGAGCACGCGGAGCGTCAGTTTGACTCCGCGCCCAATGGTGTTCCAGACCCTGTGGTCTGGGCTATCCCCGAACTTCGGTCTCCAGAGCTCGCAGCTACTCGAATGTCTGGCCTAGTACGGGACAATGGAGGACAGGAGGAGGAAGAGGAGGAGGAGGAGGCGTCTTCCGAGTTGGAGCGCATGTACATAGTACTACTCGTTGCATCGGGGATAGCACTGAGGCTACTCCACAGCTGCGCTTTGTTGCCGACGGGGAATGCATATCGGCGCACGACGCCTCTCTGTTCGCGTTTTCTTGAGCCGATGTGGTTGAGGGCGAGAGAGTGAGAGCGAGGTTCCTCCTCATATCGTCCTCCTCCGCTGTCCTCCTCTCTGCCATAGCCCAGCCCATCCTTCTCTTTCCTCCAGCTCCGACCGACGCTGCCGTCGGCATCGTCGCGTCGGCGTTGACGTTGGTGCTGCTGCCGCTGTTTTTTGTTTGTCATCCCCGCGTCGGCACTCGTTGAGTTCGGTTCGTCTTGGAATCATGTTTCTGGAGGCCCACGATGCAAATGTCGCTGTTTCGGGCGCGCATGTCATTCAGTAGGCTGTCGCCCTTTCTGCCAGACCACCCCCAAAACAATTGACGAGGCAATCGTTCGCAGCGATGGAAAATAAACAACACCATACGGGAAACAAATCGGCTTCCTCAGAAAAAATCGAATCGGACGCCGCGTAATAATATAAAAAAGCACCCACGATGTTACAATTCATCCGATACTGACAGCGCAAACCCATATCATCACGTTGCAAGACTATTATGACGACGAAGGCCCAAAGGGCCAGAGTCAATGCGGCGATCCTTGCAAAGCGAGCTCACGCAACCTCCTCAGGCCCGCCCGCTCGCGCGCGGGCGCGCGCCCGAGCTTGCGGGCCGTTTCTGCCGGGCCGCCCCCCGCGCCATCTGGCGCCATGGGCGGGCGCTGCCACCGCCGATCCCCGAGCGGGCTCGCGCGCGTCGCCCGAGCGCCGCGGCCCACGTGCGTCCGCAATGCATGGCGGTGCGGGGCGCCGCCCAGCAACTTCGCCGCCTCGCGCCAATGGCTGGCGACGGACACCGCGTGTCTGCACAGTTGCGCACTCCTCGCAAGCGCGGGGGCGCCCGGCTAGAGTTGCCGCCGTCCTTTTTGCCGATGGGCGGATGGCCTCAACGAACAGATCGGATGGCTGGAGGTGCTCGCCCTAACGCTGGGACTGGCCGCCTTCGAGCTGCCGTTGCGCGGCCGAAGTGCCGGCGTCGTCTCTTCTCGCGCAGGTGACTGGTGCGGCGCGGCGGTTCGACCGCGCCTGCCTGGTGCTGTCTATGTTGCGCGTGGCGCTGCGTGCGAATATTGCCATCTGCGCGTTCTTCGCGCGGCGTCGACGGCGGTCGCCGACCTGCCATCGCGCGCGTTGCGCCCCCTGATCGCGCGCGCCGGTGCGACGTCGGTCCCCCCGCAGCTTGGCAACGCGCGGTGCGACCCGGGCGCGCGGCTGCCTTGCCGCTGGCCATGACTGGGGCGCGCCCGGCAAGTTTGCCGGGGGGGCGCCGTTTTTTGTTCGAGGTATGTCGCAGCGTGGCCCGGCTGCTCAGTCGCGCGCGGTCGGCCAGGCAATCTTCGACAGAAGCGGCGCCGGCGCCGCGAGCGATCTGTTTGGCGCCCCCCGGGCAGATCCCACGGGCCCGCGACGCCCGCGCGGAGCCACGCGCGGCCGCCGCGGCGGCCACTTCAAGCGGGCGCCCGCGTCTCGCCCGCCGCCTCGTTCAGAATCGTCGCCACCTCTCCTCGCGCGCCCTTTGCCCGCGGGCGCCCTGCGTCGGTCGCCCTGTGGCCAGGAATTCAAGGCGCGCGCGCGCTCGAGCGACTGTGGCATCTCATCCTCCGCGGCGCGGGCGCGGCGTCGCACTTGCAAGCCCAGCCCCAAGCGGTTCGCGCGCGGGGCGGGGCGGGCGGCGCCCGCTCGCTCCCCGAGGGGGGGCGCCCCCCGGGGCGCCCGGGCCCCGGCCCAGCAGCTGATGTTCCCCGACCCCAGCAGCAAACCGGGGGGGGGCGCCTCTGGGGCCGCAGCGGCAAGCGCAGCGGCCGGAAGCTGCTGACCCCCCCGCTCGCCAGAGCGCCACCTCCCGCGCGGCGCGAGGTCGACCCTCTGCGGCCCAGGTAGGCGCCAAAACGCGGCGCATCGACCTCTAAGGCTGCAGGTAGTCTTTTGGAACGCCACCCAAGGGAAGTGCGAATCCGCGGCGACGCGGGCCCGGAGGGGTGACGACCTGGACTTCTACGCGCCAACGTCTTCCCGGGAGGCGCGCCTGCCCAGGTCGCCCGGGAAGCCCTTGCGGTCGCGCCGTCGCCCGCGAGGCTTGCGCCCCGCGCCGCGGGGAGCCCGGCTGGTCAAGGGGCGCCGGGCATCTTCGAGGAACGCGAGCCGCGGAGGCTCGCCAGCACTGTGGCCGCGCAGCTCAGCAAGGGAGGGCACCTGCAGGTCGCGCTGGTCTGGAAGGAGCCCAAGGCCTGGGGGCTTGCCGCGGGCCGCGAACAGGAGGGGGGCCAGTCGACCTCGTGGAAGCGCGGCGCCGCCAGAGTGGCGGTCTTCCCGTTGGAGGGCCCCGGCCACGCCCCTCGAGAGTAGCAGGGCCCAGACCCTCCCCCGACGGAAGTGGAGCGGCGCCCTAGGAGGGCCCTCTCCTGGTTCGGTCATTGCTCACCCTCTTGGCTATTCTGCTCCCTCCCCCTGTCTCCCTGGCTCTCTCTCTCTGGCCGCCAATCAAGAGAAATAATGACAATCAAGAGAAAGAATGATAAGAGGGAAGAGTAAGTAAAGAGGTAGGGTAAAGGAAAGATGCACCCTTTTCTGACTCCGCTCGGAGCCTTGAGCCAAACGTGCCATGGGAAGCAATGCAATTATGCATGCACCCTCTGCTCGCATCTATGCTACACTGCACTGCTCGCGGTACACATGCTGTCGGAGAGACGCAGCGCGCCCCACCGCGAGCGCTGTTCGCCACGCAGTGCCCGCCGCCTCTCCTACAGAAAAGCTACCCGCCCGTGTTGGGCCGGCTAGTCCATCCGCCTAGGCAGCACAGCACGTTCACTCACTCACCGGTCTTCCCAATCCGGGAATGTGTCGTCGTATTCTTCTCTCGGCGAGTCGTCGCCTCGACCGGTGTTGTCCGGAATTGCACTGTCTTCCGGAGTCGTCTTGGTGTCAATGATCATCACCTTCTGAATGGCAACTTTCTCCTCAGTCGTCTCAGCAGCTTTCCGCTTCTGGCGCGAGCCGTCCGCAGCTGGCCCTGGGAGGTCCCGATCCTCCCCCTTCGGCTCCTGAGGCCTGGCTTTGCTGCGCGCCGCGCCGCCTCTGGCTCCCTGCCAGGGAGGCACGCCCTGCGCCGCTGCTGGACGCTGCTCCTGGTTCTTCCACGGAGGCGGTGTGTGCGAGCCGGATGCCGGACTGCTCGCTTTCGACTGCGTCGCTTCTGGGCGCCGGTCCTGGCTCCTCCACGGGAGCGGAGTGTGCGAACTTGATGCCGGTCTGCTCGCTTTCGACTCCGTCGCTGCCGGATGCTGCTCCCGGTTCCTCCAAGGCACATCCTTCATCGGGCATTCGTTCCCCCAGTGTCCAAATCTGAGGCAAATGCGGCATTGCCCAGGCTTCAGCTGCGCATTCGGTACCGTGCCCTTCGGCCCGCCGCCCCCGGCGCGAGTGAAGGAGAGAACCATGAGGGTGATGATGTAGATGGCGACGACGATGGTACGAGGGAGTGCCCACTTTCGGGGCGTCGCGGGCGCTTCGGTCAGGGTTCCGATCCCTTCCGCGCCGCACGGGAGCCATTCGAAGCGGCTCAAGTCTAGCCACACACCATTGCTCTCCGCAAGCGCGGCTCCCAGCTGCTTGAACTTCCGCGCAAAATCATCGTCAGCTCGCGGGCTACCAAAATCTACCAACACCCTGCCGTCCATTGCCTGCCGGCGCAACACGCCACGTGCTCCTTCCACCTGCACGGCGGTTGCGTCAGACATCGGCTCTGTGAGCGCCCCGGTTTCTACGGGCACAAGCCGATCTGCGTGAACCGGCTGTTTGAAGCCAGTCGCTTCCTTCCCTGTTGCTACGTCCCCAAGAATGTAGTTGGACCCCCCTACTCGTTTAACGATCTGGAAGACCTCAAGCCGCGCCTTCGGCAGCAGCTTCTTGGAAACGGTTTGTACCTCGCCGTCGTGCTTCACTGTGGCTGGTGGGCCGCGCAGCAGGACCGCTTGCCCCACCTGCAGCGGCGGCTGGGCCCGGCCACACATGGCCCGAGCGTGCGCTTCCTCTGCGCGCCTCTCCTGGGCAGTGCGCACAAGCTCGTGGATGTGTTCTGTCGCTTTTATGAGCTCTGCCACATATTCCTGGCACGTTACCTTCTCGTTCGCCGGCAACTTCAGGAAGCTTGCCAGGGGGCTCCTGGGTACCAATCCCGTGACCACCTGGTATGGGCTCATTCCGTACAGCGACTTCTTTGCAGACGTGTTCCACGCCCACCCGGCGATTGGAAGCTTCCCACACCAGTCTGTTGGGAACTCCTCCACATATGCCTGCAGCACTTCTTCCATTGGCTTGTGTGAACCCTCTACAAGACCTTGTGATCGAGGGTGATACGCCGACCCGAAGATTTGCGTCGTGCCGATGAGGCGGTTCAACTCACGAGTGAGCTCGGCGACAAACTCGCTACCGTTGTCGCTCCGGAGTATCATCGGGAACCCGGCGAGGTCCAGATACACGTGGTTATACAGGGCCGTCGCCACAGTCAGCGGCGTCTTGTCGGTGATTGGGACCAGCCACACCCACAAGCTGAAACAATCGATCACTGTCATGATGTACGACTTGTCCTCGCTGACGGGCTCGAGGGGCCCCACGAGGTCGATTTGGAGGACTCTGAAAGGTGCCGTGTAACGCTCGCTGCGCCAGGAAGAGCTACCGTGGGGTTGTCCTTTGATTGCCCTGCAGGAGACACACTTGCGGCACCACGCCGTGCAGTCACGCAGCACCTTGGGCCACCAAGCCACTTCTTGGACCTTGTGCCCCAGTGCGGGCATGCCAACATGACCCCCCGCTGTGCTGTTGTGCATGATGTGGAGCACCCAACTTCTCCAGCTGAGCACCCGCCGGTGTCCGTTCCACGTCACGGCACGAGCACCACCCTCAGGGATGACAGGCACTACGGCTTCATGCCCGTCAGAGCTCCGGACTCTCCTACAAAGCAACCCGTGGACCATGTCGTAATGTGTGACCTCCTTCAAAGTTGTTTCGGCTGTCCCCCTGTCGTGTGTCCGTCGGAGCGTGCGTTCCCCCTTCTCCAGGAGACATATGAATGGGCTCACCTCCTCGTCCTCCTCCTGTGCGGCTCGCAACCTCCAGCGCTCCACATCGATCAAGGACAGCGCCCCAGGGTGCTCCTTCGGAGCGTCACCCTGGCGATTGCTCTTGGGTTGACTCGGAGCCGCCGGCTGCCACGGATACAGACCCGCGCGCCGGGCGTCAGCCACCTGCCGTGGGTCTTTGCGACCCTTGAGGCGGTAGAAATACACAAAATGTGCTTCACCGTCCACCTCCTGAAGGCTCAGTGTCGGAGCCGCTCCGGGTTCCAATCCCGAAAACTCTAACCACAATATCTTGTCGTGAGTGGATGTGGTGGTTTGTTGGCCGTCGCTCTGAGCCACCTGGAGGGCGCCACCCTTCCACGACACCAGGGGTACAGTGAGTACCTGGTCTACGTCTGATGGCAACTTGTACGGCGACTTGCCACACAAATTCCTTGCGACCGCAACTCCGTCGAAACCGTTTTGGCTGACTACTGGCAGTTCCCACGCATGGGGCAAAGCCTGTCGTAACTCACGGTGGCCCTGGACCTTGTCCACGCCATGGAGGAGGCCGAAAGGACCAGGCGCTCCAAGACGAACGACGACCGTGCGAGCTACTCCCAACAGCGTGGGGTTCATATCGTGGGCCTCCCGCAGCCACGGCACCGATCCGAGGCGGTGAGGGCCATAGGCAGGGTCGTCTGATGACTTCGGCTCGTTTTCGGCCACTGTCAGGTCGCCAATCGTGGGCTTACCCTCCACCAGGGTCACGGTACGGGGCGGCCACGCACCAGGAGCAGGCTCCATAGAGGCAAAGAGCCTACACAGTACACCAATGCTCATGGCATCACCGGCTAACTGGCACTGGACGTCTTGACTGAGAGGCTCCAACTGTCCTAGATCAAGATACCCAGACGGGAACCCGAGCATTTTGGCACGCTCGTTGCCGTTCAGGCACCTCCAATCGTCCTGCTTCCATACCAAAAGGTGCGATTCGTATTGGTATGGGGAGTATCGGTGTTTGTCGTGCTTCCAGCGTGCCAGAGCCTCCGGTGAGGTCGTCGCCGCACCAGCCGGCTTCGAGGGCTCGGCGTCGGACGGCTGGCAACGAGTGAAGGTGTGGAACCTCCGAGCCTCCTCAGAACCGTCTTCCGGCCACCGGGGCGCGAAGCCGTCCTCCAAGATGGTATCCAGACGTGGCAGAGGAAGTGAAGGATGGAGGTGGCGAAGTCCCTTGGTAATGGTCTCTGCTTCCTCCTCGAAGCGCTGGACGTACCACGTCGTCCACCACAGACGGGGCCGCCTACACCAGCCGAGGCCTACGGAATCCATGGCGACCAACTCGAACGACGGATCTACTTCACGAAGCTCTTGCGTGATACGCTCAACCACGCCTGCCGGCATCGACTGCACATTCTCAAAGAACATGTGGCACACCATTCCGGCCTCCACAGATGAGGCACGCACGGCAGATGCTATGGTTTTCGCATCGTGGAACCGCGCCGTTTCTCCATGGTCCAAGCCACGACGATTCAGGTTCACCCCGGACAACTCTCGGCAGGGGAAGCCACAACCAAGGATAATCAACTCCGCTCCTGCTTCGGTCGCTTGACCAACCCATTCCGACGCGACCTGCTTGGCCTTTTCTGCCACGGGGCGTATGTCTCGGAGGAGCTGAGCGTCAGGGTACTGATCCCCGACGACCTTGCACGCCGACCCGTTGATGTCGACGTGCACGTGGCCAGAAATGTCATATCCAGATGCCACAGCAGCCACGCGCAAGGACGAAATGCCTCCGAAGAGGTCTACGAGGAAGATTTTCGACGGTACCGGTACCGATCCGGTCTCTTCCGCCACGACTTCCGCGGATGTGTCTTCCTCGGCTTCCGGGCGCCCCTCGGCCTTGCGTAGGGGCTGCTTGCCGCGGAGACGCCGCGGAGGGGCCGCATTTGCTGCCGGCTCCTGGTCGCTCACATTTTGCTCTCCCAACTCGCCCTCCTGCAGGCGACTCCATAGAGCCCTGCGTGTTTCCGGCCGCTTGAGATGGCGTTTTGCCAACTGTTCAGCGCGCCGTGTTCCGTACAGCTTTGCGCTGTACCAGAGGCAACGCGCCCCTTCTTGAACAGGCTCCTTTCGTCCGGGTACCGATCCCGACAGGTAGCCTTTCAGACGCCTGGGGAACCAGGCTATGAAATTGTCCCCGCGGGCATCCGTCTTGCGGGTCACACGCTCTGCCCCCAACAGCTCGTCAGGGAGAGGTTCTGGAGGGAGCTCCACGGCCGGCATCATCAGACAGCTCCAACCAGCTGGCGCCCCAACCTCGTGCGAAGTGACTGGAAGCAGCTCCTCCCCCAATTCCCCCAACCTGGATGTGGCCTCCTCAACGATCCTCCTCCTAGCCTCCCCTAGCAAACTACAGTTTTCGACTGGTCCAAATGCATGGGGAACTTCTGACAATTCGTCCTCTGGCCGCGCCTCGTTCACGAGTTCAGCTTCGGCCAACACTTTGTCTGGGAGGTAAGTGAGCACGCCGGGGTTTTCAATCTTGAGCTGTTTCAAACGTTCGCGCGTTTGTCCTGCCAGCTCGTCAGGTGCCCAAAACAGCCTGTTCATGGTTTCTTTGATTGGCTTCAATGGGATAGGGAGGTTGCGTGCCACCTCGCGGTCGGCAGGTGCACGGGAGACCGCGTCTCCTAGAATGTTCTCGTCTCCAGCCAGATACACCCGCTCTATGAGCAGCGGTTCTATCTCGATGCACATCTTAAGCAATTTCTTCGAGACCCGCCTGGTGGGTTGTATTTTCGACCGGAAGGTGTTGTTCTTATGGTCTGTGAACAAGAACACGCGGAAGCTTTTGACAAACTTCTGGCTCCATATGGCGCTCTCGTACAGCGCGTGCATTTCCCTCTCCATAGCCGTCCACCTCTGTTGGGTGTCTGTGAAGCTTTTGGACAGCACTGCGATTGGACGAGGGGTGCCATGCACGGAGTCTGCCTGGCACAACACTCCGCTGTATCCAAAGTCGCTGGCGTCGACAAACAAGATGAAAGGACGTCCGCTTTGCACGTAATCGCGCGCAGCCTCGTAATCAGGATTCATCAGAGGCGTGTGAGTGGCAACAGCCTGTCGGAGCTTCGCTGCCGCACCCTGCGCCTTATTGTCCTGAACGTAGTCCTCCCACTTGGCCCCTTTCTGCCTGTACGGTTTCAATGGAGCCACAATAGTGTCGAATCCAGGGATAAACTCCCGAAGGTAATTGGCAAAATGGAACAACGAGCTGACGTCGGCTAGCTCGGTCTCTTTTGGCCAATTGCGCAAGGCCTCGACCTTAGACGGGTCCGGTCTCCTGCCTTCTTCAGACATCTCGAAACCTATCAGGACCACCTTCGGTTGGCACCACGAACACTTCGATAATCGCCACTCAACCCCGTGCTGCCGGCCCCGATCCAGCAGCATCCTGAGGTCGGCCAGGTGCTCTTCGAAGCTGTCACTGCCAGTGTGGAAATCATCAACGAAAATGCTCGTGGCTTCCAAGTCCCCGAAGGCGAAATCATTGAATGACTGGCAGATTCCAGGGCCTTGCTTGGGCCCGAAAGGAAGGTACTTCCACCTGTGCAACCCTTGGCGTGTGACGATCGTGAGAATGCGTTGGGCTCTATCCGTGAGCTCAAGTTGAGAGAACCCCCAGACCATGTCCATTGTAGTGTGATATTTGCGGTGGGCTGCCTTTCGGAGCACCTCGTCGGCGTCTGCTGGCACTCCTGGGTGGTCTTCAGTTTCCCTGTTCGGCCCTTCGTAGTCCGTGACCACTCTTCCTAAGACATCTCCCACCTTATCCACTATGAACGCTGGTGAAGCCCATTCTCCGGCATCCTCTGGGGACACGTCATACAGCTGACCAGAAGCGCGGCATTCGTCAAGCCTGTACTCAAGCCGAGCCTCGTCAAACTCGCTCAGCCGGAACGGGCGTCGAGCCGAAGGCTTCGCCCCAGGCTTCGGCGCAACGTCTGCCTTGAAATTCTTTATCTGCGGCGCTGCACAGCCGGGCTCCCAGAAACGGTCAGCGTACTTGTCCAGGATTTCACGTGCGAATATCTTCCACTCCTCAGGTGTCCCCCCAAACTTGCCCTGAGCTACCTCCCGGACGCGTGTCCTCCATTCCGGTGACGACTTATTCCAGGCTTGTCGGGTTGCTAGCGCGTGGCGCTGCTTTTCTATCTCTTCCTGTAGCTTGGGGAACATTGCTGCCCTGTCAGCAGCGCGCCAACGCTTCTTGTAGCTGCCAGAACCCATTTTGCCGATGAGTTCCGGACCCTGGGGCTCCGATCCCCAGATCCGCGGCTGTTCTCCGAGCGCCTGGAGTAGCTCGTGTGCCACTGCGTCCGCGTGACCAGCATCGGCGCCGCGGGAGCGCGAGGACGTGTTCGAGGCGACTGCCGGGCGAAGCTGCTCCCTCAGATATTCTACTCCGAATGCTTCTGAGTTCCGCCGCAAGGCGTTCACCCTCCAGCTGCGGATGGTTCTTTGGTCCTCCCTGTCAGCCTCTGTAGGCTCGTGGAGCTCCGCTATCGTTTCGAAAGTGCCCAGAGCCACCTCGGCGTCTGGAGTCCGAGTAGATACGAATACTTTCACACGGCCGTCTTGGATCTTAGCGGGGCCTTCCGCCACTACGACTTCCGCCGGTAGGTGTGGCGCTCCGCGCACTACCCTGTCCTTGTCGGGGTCTGCGTTGGTCGGGACCCACAGTTCCCGCATTTCTGCGCTGTGGATGATTACGGAATCCGTCAAAACCGCAACTCGTTCACTGTGGTTCTGCAGATCCTGAGGCACCACGCTCGGAATTTCGATGTCGTATGCTCTCAATTCAATACTGTCCCGGGTGCTGCCGTACCACAGGCGGTCTAGAGTTGGACATCCAAGGAGGAGATCAGCTGTGAGACCCTCCATCACGCAGAAAACGATCGGCACGGTAGCTGTCCGACCAGAAGGGTCTTTGAAGACGACCTGGATCACGACTACTTCGTTGTAGGCACTCTGCATGCCCTGGGTTGCCCCTCCAACTTCTCGTCGTTCGCAAGGCATTCTCTTGGAGATCACCCTGTGGTCGCCTAGCTCACCTGTCGCCTGTTTCTGCTCCAAGGTCCGCAAGAACTCTGCGTTGACAGCATTCCGGAAACTGCCAGAGTCAAAGGTGGTCAACACCTTCACGGTACCAACGTGCACGTAAGCTCGCTTATGGTACCCTTGCGGAAGCCTGTACAAGCCATCTTGCATCATATTGAACAGTTCTTGGGGCGAGTCAGAATCGTGAGATTTTCCTGGACGTGGCTGGTCAGGCTCGTACTCGAGAGAAGGCCGCATCCAGTCATCATCAAATTCGTCACGGAATTGACCCAGTACCCCACTCAAGTAAACCAGTACGGCCACGACTGCAACGGAGGCGAGTCGAACTACACACCACCGATGCCAGAATCTGCTTGTCGTCCTGGCTGCCCGGCTGCACGATCGGCCCACTCGGAAGACACGCCGGACGGCTCTCCAGGAGGCAAGTTCCGCTCCCGCCATGCCGGCCGCCTGCTCCAAGTGCCTTGCACAACAGTGCTTCCACCCTGGCCCGTGGTCGGCCTCCAGGCAGCACGGTTCGCCACAAGTGGCTTTCGTGGTAGGGTTGACTACGCAGTTGCAGTCTTTCCGGCACTGCGCGACTGACCATCCCAGCATCGTGGGAATAATCACGACCCAAGTCCACACTACGACGAATAGATCGGCAACGAATGCCCCTACCCGTACCGGGCAGGACAGCAACGCGCCGTCAGGGGTAGGCTGCCTATCCGGCCCCACCCCCACGCACTCCGAAGGCAACAGTTCGACATTTGCCTCGAAGATTCCGTTCCGGAGGGCTCCGATCCCTCCTCCTACTACTGGGGCCATTTGGCCACTGGCTTGGCCGGGGGATCTTCCCTCGCCGGCCTCCGCCCCTCCTGCACGAAGACGTTGACGAAGAGAACCATCTACATGCTCCGCTTCACGACTCAGGCAGGGGACCTGGCAGCGGATACGCCCCACCGCGTCCTGGCCGGCGCAGGCTCCGCACACCAACTGCGCACAGCTGACACACCTAAAGGTGCCGGGCGCACTCACACAAAAACGGCACACTGGCTGCTCGATCATCATGAGCATACTCTCCTCAACCTCCTTCCCCATATCCTGGGCCCTGGAGGATGTGCCAGACGTCAGGCCACAAAGAGCTGGATTCGTCAGGGCACCGATCCCTGGATCACGGCTCTGGCCGCACGGAGCTGGATTCGTCAGAGCACCAATCCCTGGATCACAGCCCGGACCGCAGAGAACTGGATTCTTCGAGGTCCCGATCCCCGGATCACAGCCCTCATAATCCCACGGGTCGTTTTCTGTAGGCATGTGGTCCTCCTCCTCATCAGTATCGACTCCTCTGTCCTCCTCTTCATCACTCGTCTCCGCTCCTCTGTCCTCCTCCTCAGACCTACTACTGTCTACGACGACCACGAGTGCTGCTCCCATGTCCTGGGTCACAGCTGCCTTCTTTGAGGCTGGGCCGCTGTCCGGGGGAGTCATCAGGGTTCCAATCCCTGGCCTTCCGTCCCCGGCGGCCCCTGCAGACACGGCGCGCGCCCCAGCATGGGCGCTCATACCGCCGACCTCAAGTGAAACTTTGGGGCTCAATGTCGCGTTGCGCTCATCGCCCTCCTTTGTGTTTGCCCCGTCAGGGGTGCTCTCAGACTCAGGTGTGCCGGACGCAGCGCGGTAGCAATGCATCAGCGCGCACTTGGCGGCAGCGCTCTCGCTTGCCGCTGCGCTTGGCCCTCCGTGGCGGCCCCGATCCGCCGTGCACTCCGTGATTGCCCACAGAGCGTCTTGGCCGGCGTTGGCCCCAGAAGAGCCCAGAGCGCCCAAGAAGACTCGAAAGTCATCCTCGGTCATCTCGTGCAGCTTATCCTTTCCCTTTCCTTCTCCTTTTCCTCCTTTCCCCTCCTTCCCCTTCTTGCCTTTGCTGTCTCCTTTGCCCCCCTTTCCTCCGTCCTTCTTGGGCCCCCACCTCTGGAGGGCAATCTTGTGCTCCTCCCACGAGTGAGATCCTCCACACTCTGTCTTTCTGGCATCAACCCACATTGCGCACTTGACGCCGGAGGCTTTGTTTTGGGCAGCAGTGCCCTTCTCTTCTGCTATCTTGTTCGGGCAATGCTCCTTGCCCCTCAGTTTCTCTAGGTGCTTGCCCCCGCACGTGTAGCAAGTTTTCGTTGCCCAGTCAGTCCCGGCGTCCGGGCCCTTGGGGTTCCGATCCCCTGCTTTGCCTCCACCAGGCCGGGACAAGGCTTGCGCAAAGCCCCCTTTCTGAAACAGACTCTGGAGGTACTCAACTGGAACCGGCACGGTTCCAGGGGGAGCCAACGAAGAGTTGGCCTGGGCTTTTGGAGCAGCTTGCGGGTTGGTGTTGTTGCCGCTCCCCTGGTCGCGCAGCGACTGCACCTGTTCTCGGCGCTCGCGCCTGGTCAGGTTGGGCTGCCCAGCCCGCTCCTTCTCTGCCCAGCGCCGGACAGTGTCGTGCATGTCCGTTAGCGTCTGGGGCTGCTCTGACACAGGCAATCCCTTGATGTATTTCTGGATCTCTGGTGCGAGACGCGACTTATAGTCGAACAGACGCATCGTGATTGCGATGGGAGTGTTTTCCACCAGTTTCGCTCTGAGCTGCAAAAGATACGCATGCTTGTAGTCCTGAATGAATTTCTCAGCGCCGCCGGGGCCGCTGTTTGCTGGCATACGCACCTTTTCCATCGCAGCCATTGCGATTTCCGCTTTCTTTTCTGGGGTGAGGGACACTGTTTTCTCGAGAACAGCGATGAGATACTCGTACAGGTTTTTCAGCGTTGGTTCACTCATCTTGCTGATCGTGTCTGGGCTGATTCCGCGTTCTTCGAGCTCTAGCTCTACGGTCTCTCTGGCCCTGCCGTCCAAGGCAGGCCTGAAAACAGCCCATTTCTTGCGGTACGTTTTGTAACCCAGTTCAGCATACACGTTCTCGAGGACTACTTCTTCGTGAAGGAGCCCTTCGGCCGACTCGGCCTTGACCGTTGGACGTTTTCGCTCCCACTTGAGCGTCGACCCAGACTGCTGCTCCTGCATGGCCGTAACCAGTGCAGTGACCGACCGGGCCATTACTTCAATGGGATCCGTCGAACCCACACCGGCCTCTGGGCGCTGGGGCTCGCCGCCGCCTGTCGCGACGCTGTGGTCCAGCTCTGAGGCGAGGCGCCGGACGGCCCGGCTCTCTGGTGAAAGCGTCGGTCCGCCTAGCTGCTCAGGCGGCGCTCGTGCGCCGAACCGTGGAGTCTGCGGCGTTGGAGGTACCGATCCTCCTGGCTGGCCCCCGAAGGCCACGGGCCCCCCAGCGGCGGCGCCAAGGTCTCCGCCAAGCGCGGCGCGCCGCTCCGCCAACGACGGCGTGCCGGGCAAACGCCCTTGAGCGTACTCGCTGTAGTATGGCCCCCTCGCTGGAGTGCCGGGCGCGCCGCCGAGGCCAGGCGGGGTTGGAGGCAGAGAAGCCCTCCAGGCCCGGAGCCGTTCGAGTTCGGCTTTCTGTTGCTGTTGTTGGGCCTGGTGTTGGGCCTCCAGGGCCCGAAGTTCTTCGAGCTCCTGCTGTTCTGCGGGGTCCAATCCCGCGCTTGCAGGCAAGGCCTGGTTCATGGCCGCCAAAGCGGCCGCTGCTGCCGCGTCAGCCTCTGCAGCTCCTCGTGCTGCTGCCATTTCTGGAGTCTCGTCCCAGCGGCTCCTTCGACCCACAACGGGGCCGTAGCGACCAGCAGCCGGGGCTTCTGCTGCCCCTCCCAGGGCGTCGGCAAAGCTGTCTGCCGAGGCTCCGTCGTCGTCCGCTGTCGGGGCTCCAATCCCCGCTGAGTGAGCAGTTCCCGGAGCAGCCCCCAGTTGTTGGAGCGGCGCCCTAGGAGGGCCCTCTCCTGGTTCGGTCATTGCTCACCCTCTTGGCTATTCTGCTCCCTCCCCCTGTCTCCCTGGCTCTCTCTCTGGCCGCCAATCAAGAGAAAGAATGACAATCAAGAGAAAGAATGATAAGAGGGAAGAGTAAGTAAAGAGGTAGGGTAAAGGAAAGATGCACCCTTTTCTGACTCCGCTCGGAGCCTTGAGCCAAACGTGCCATGGGAAGCAATGCAATTATGCATGCACCCTCTGTTCGCATCTATGCTACACTGCACTGCTCGCGGTACACATGCTGTCGGAGAGACGCAGAAGAGACAAGAGGGGCACGCAAGTACGCTGCGCTTATTCAGCTTCCGGGGATAGGGGGCGCAGTCAATTGCCACTAACGCGCCTTCGCTGCGGGCCAGGAAGTGGAAGGTCACAGTCACAGCTTCGTTTCGAGCGAAGAACAAGAAGTGGCAAGCATTGCCCTGGCTCGGGCGGGGGCCATCGCAGAGGAGGGCCTGGTTGATAGTCCAAGGGAGGTGCCTTCCGTGTTTCCTCCTGGCGCGCGCGCAGCAGCATGCCTCAGGGCGCGTGCCGACTGCGCCTGTGCCCCTGCATGCGTGAGCACGGAGCGGCCGACCCAGCGACAGGGCTGGTGTCCGCCGAGCAGTGCGCCCCCCCTTTTTTCCCTCGCTCGTCGCGGCGCCGCGTCGGGGCGGCCAAGGGGGGCCGCCCAGCTGGCGGCAGCTTTGGCTTGTCATCGCCCTCGCGCGCCGATTTCAGACCCGCCTTCGGCACACGCGTTGGGAGTGCCCGTCTGCGGTTGGCCCTCCTCTCCGCCGTGCATTTCTTGAATGACAACCGGCCGGTTGCCCTGCACCAGGACCTCGCCAACGTGCGGGCAGCGTGCGCGGGCCCCTTGGTGGCTCGACGGCCAGGTTGGCAGCGTGTACGCACCGAAGTGGAAGGATAGGGCCAAGAGGCGCGACCCGTGGCTTTTCCCCTTCTTGTGGGCGGCGGACCGCAAGGCGGCTAAATCCATTTTGCGCTACGAAAATAGGGTCGCCTTTCCCTTCCCTTCTCACTGGTCCCGTAACGTGTGGGCCACCCGCTGGGGAATCTAATCTGGTTTAGGATTTCCCGTAAACGCGTGAATCCCCCGCTCGCCGCTCGTTCGTCCTTCCTCTCGTCCTCCTCCCTCCCGTCTCCGCTTCTGCAGCTGATCAGGCTGAGCTGGCAAGCTTCTCCTCCCTTCACCCTGCACTCTCCCGCCCCAAACTGGGCGGGCGGCGGACCACAAGGCGGCTGAACCCAGTTAGCGCCACGAAAATAGGTCGCCCCCCCTCCCTCCTCACTAGTCCTGTAACGTGTGAGCCACCCGCTGGGGAATCATGTATACTTGTTTGTTTCCACCGTGAAGAGAGCAAGACAGATGTCGCTTCGCGATGGGTTTCGCCATGCTTCGAGATTTGTTGGATGATTGCTACAGGGATCGACGGCGGAGGAATTTGCATGCTTGATGCTTTGTTCAGTTTTTGGTTGGTGTTAATGGGGCGATCGGTTGATGAGACGGGCGAATCAATGCCTCAACGCGCAGTTTCTCAGCAACCTTTTTTTTCAGGCGCTGGCTGGACCTGTACCCCATCAGGGGATCATGTTCGACAGCCACACAGCTTGTGGTGCAAACCATATCTCAGAAACCTCCCGTTTCGTTCGCTCGTGTTTTACTTGCTTCCGTGAGTTAGAATCCACTAGACATCCACCTGTTTATTCTCAGGGCCCTACTCCCACTGTTACGCGCAGCCGCCTTGGTGGCCACATCAGCACCATAATCAGCAGTATCAGTAGCAGTAGCAGTATCAGCAACACCTTCATTTAGTAGCAGCAGCAGTTGTAGTGAATGTTTTCCTGTATCAGTAGTGGTCGCAGTGGTAGTGGTGGTTGGAGTGATTGTAGTGGCGCTGATAGTGGCAGCGGCAGTGCCAGTGGTGGCGGCTGTGGCAACGGTGTCGACGTGCTGGTGGTGGTGGTGGCAAGCCGCAGGGTCGCCCCAGAGCTCCGACGTCGTGATTTGTTCAAGACGTAGACCCCTGCAGGTTTCGACCCATTCCCCACTGCTGGTTGTTCACCCCGAATCGTTGTTTAACGTGACTGCGGCGCAGCGACGGCCCCCAGAGACAGAAGATTGCCAAAAACCTCTCGCCGTGATTTGTTTTCACGACGCAGCAGCACCAGCAGCGCGCCTGGCCGCCAGGGAGCCGGAGCTCGCGGCAGCGGTGGTGGCGTCGGGCTACCGCAAAGCTGGCGACGCTTTGCCGGGGGAGCCGACCATGGAAGAGAGGCCCTTGGAGTTGCTGCGGCACGTTGGCGGCCCTGCCAGCGAGGAACGCGTCCGCGCGGCTCCAGAGCAGGCTGTTCTTTTGTTGTGTGTCTCTCTCTCTCTCTCTCTCTTTCTCAGTCTCTCTCTCTCTCTCTCTTTGTCTCTCTCTCTCTCGCTCTCTCTCTCTCTCTATCTTTCTCTAGATCTATATTTGTTTATCGTGTTTCCTTGTTTTATGTTTTGTCAGCTTATATTTTTTTTTTTTGTTTTTTGTTGTTTCCTCTCTCTATTTTTATATGGTACACCCCCCACATGATCATACATGTTCGCGCCGCTTCTTCATCATATATACAGTTATGGCCGCCCCCTCTGTCATCATACATATTTCCTCCTGCGGGAGCGGCCGTGCCATGAATTCCTGTGGTGGCGACCTTACACATCATTTCCTTTTAGAAAAGCCTTACAGGGGTTGTTCTATGGAGGAAGCCTTGTTGAAACACGGCTATTCATGATATATCTAATGGTTTTGGTACGGAAGCCATATGACAACACAGAGATTATATATGTGTGTATATATGTGTATACGTACGTTGGTGTGTGTTTGGAGGTTGTCGTAATATGTAAACACCGATATTCCTGATATCTATTGTTTTTGAGGGAATGTCGGACCGTCTCCTCCTCCTCCTCCTCCTCCTCCTCCTCCTCCTCCTCCTCCTCCTCCCCCTGCTCCTTCTTCTCCTCGACAGCCCCCAGGGACAAAGCGCCAGGCAGGAAAACCTTTGAAGACACAGATGTTCCTGATATGCTTTGTGGTTCTGGTAAGGGAAGCCTGTGGAAACACATGTATGTATGCTTGATAGTTCTTGTAAAGGGTCTGGCAGTTTGTGATTGTTTCCGAGGCGTTCGTACGGAAGCCATGTGACAACACATGTTCTTGATATTTGTTGGTATTCTGGGGAAGGGCGCCCTTCGTCCCCCTGCTCCCCCAACCTCTTTGCAGCGCCCCCGCATTCAGAAACCCTGCACATATCAGGTATAGCTGTGTGTTGACCAGGTTTCCTTACCAAGCCCTTTCAACATATCAGGAATAGCTGCGTGTTTGTTCACAAGGTTTGCCTGCGCCGCTCCTCCTTCTCCTCTCTCCTCCCTATCTATAGATTCCTGCTCCTGCTCCTGCGCGCTCCTGCTATATCCTCCTTCTCCTCCTGCTCCTGCTCCTCCTCCACCTCCCCCTCCTCCTTTTTTTCACTCGGTAGCAGGAGCGCGCAGGAGGAAGAGGATGATGATGAGGAGGAGGAGGAGCAGCAGCAGGAAAATGCAGGGAGGAGGAAACATAAGGAGGAGCGGCGTAGGCACACCTGGTGAAAGCACAGATGCTCTAAATATGGTTTGAAGTTGCTCCTAATCTGGTTTGAAGGTTTGTGTGAGGAAACCTTTTTGTGAAAATGAAGATGTCCCTGATATGTTTGAAGGTATTGGTAAGGAAACCTGGGGAGCACATTGATATCCTTGATATGTTTAGAGGTTGTCGTAAGGAAACCTGGCGATAGCACATATTTCCGTATGTTTGCCAGGTTTTTGGATGCGGGCGCGCTGCAAGGAGGTTAGGGGAGCACGGGGAGTAGGGGCGCCCTTCCCCAGAAAACCCTTAGCATATCAGGAACATGTGTGTTTGCACGCGGTTCCGTAGCGAACATCCCCAAATATCCATGTTGTCTGTCTTTTCATATGGTTTCCGTACCAGAACCATCAAACAATAGCTTGGTGCTCACACGTTTCCCTTACCCAAATCATCATATACATGAGGAACATCTATGTTTTCAAAGGTTTTCTTGCCTGGCACATTGTCGTTGGAGGGCGTGGAGAAGGAGAAGGAGCAGGAGGAGGAGGGGGGCCTTTCATTAGAAAGCCAACAAATACCAGGAGTATATGTGTTCCACCGGGCTTCCGTGCCCAAACCATCAGACGTATATGTGTTGCATATGTCTTCTTCCATGGAACAACTCGTGTAAGACTTTTCCAGCAAGGAAAGCATTTGCGCAAGGCCGCCACACAATAAATTCATGTGCACCACCGACTCAGTTTTCTTCGCTAGGTCGCCCATGCCTCCAAGAAGTGGCGATTTAGTGGGGGTCTGAGCCTAAACACTGCTGCTTGCCCATGACACAGGTTGCATGCGATTGCTTCTCGTTTCCATGTTTTTCCTTCCATCCCACTCCTGCTTATCCTGCCCCCTCCGCCTCCCCTCGTCCTCTCCCTCCTCCTCCTCATCCTCCTCCTTCTCGTCCTCCTCGTCCTCCTGCTGAGAGGAAGGAGCACGAGCGGCCGCAGCAGGCGAGGAATATGATGCGACGCCGCCAAAGAATGGACGGTGAAGAAGATGAAGACGAATATGAAGAATAAGAGAACTAATGATACGAAAATCAGAGTACTAGTAATCATAATAATCATACTAGGAACAACGTCACGAAAACATGAACATGTATCACCATCTGGGGCAAGTATATATACATATATATGTGTATGTATGTATGTATGTATGTATGTGTGTATGTATGTATGTATGTATGTATGTATGTGTGTGTATGTATGTATGTATGTATGTATGTATGTATGTATGTATGTTTGTATGTATGTACGTGTGTATGTATGTATGTATGTATGCATGCATGCATGTATGTACGTATTTATGTATGTGTGTATACATGTATGTATGTATATGTCTATTTATATGTACATGTATAACTAGGTATATGTAAATGTATATGTATATGTGCATGTATGTATGTATGTATGGATGGATGTATGTATGTATGTATGTATGTAGGTATGCATGTATGTATGTATGCATGCATGTATGTATGTATGTATGGATGTATGTATGTATGTATGTATGTATGTATCTGTATGTATACATATATATATATATACATATGTATATGTATGTGTACACCGCTGCCACCTCTGGCCAGGGGCATTCTTCGAATAAGAGAAAGCGGCATCAACATGAACTCGTGAACTTTCGGAGGTCCGCGCTGATTATGATTATGTATCTGCGCGGTGCCCCCCTTTGCGGCGCCTCCGGCGCCGTCCCTAGCGCGTTCCGCGCGCCATTGAGGGGGGCTCAGCGCAGATCCAAGACCCCGCTCGGACTTCATGTCAAACAGTTCCTCCTTCCTCTAACCACCGCCACCTCTGGCCAGGGGTATCCTGGGCCCCGAGATGGTTTGAGCCCGGTTCGCGCCGTGTCGGTGCGGCGGCGACGCCAGTGCGGGCGTTCGAGGCCGGAGGCCGCGGGCGGCCTGAGCCAGGCCACTACTTAGGACTCTCGGGACCCTCGCTGTCGGACAGCGGGTGCCGCTCGAGGCCGAACGCTCCGCGCGGCGTCAGAAAAACCCAGCGTCCATGCGGCTCGGGCCACTAGTGGCCTGAGCCAGGATAGCATTTAGGATCCGCGCTGTCGGACAGCGGGTGTCGCTCGAGGTTGAACTGGCTCTTCGCGGCGTCGGGGAAGCCAACGCCCAGGCCGTCACGGCAGGAGCCAGGCGCGTGCAGGCCCTCGTGGTCGAGGCCAACGCCGACGGGTTGTGCCCTTGCGCGGGACGTGGGTGGTGTGTGTTTCTTTCCAGGCGCGCGGGACGGAGCGCCGCTTCCAGTTACGCATGCGAGGCGAGTGCGCGATATCGCGCTTCCTCCCTCCCTCCCAGGCATGTCTCCTGGGTGTAAGAGCGGCCCAGCTCATCGTCAGCCTGGTCCAGCAAGCGATCTCCCATCGATTGAAAAGTACCCGCGTCAGCTCGTTGTCAGCGTTTCGGGGCCCTGGGGGTCCACCTCAGTTTCAGCCCCCCCCCTCTCTAGGAAACGAATCAAGCACCCGCACATGCTTTCCACGCTGCTCAGTGAACCCCCCCCCTCGTCCCCCACGCCACGGCGCCAGATGGCCGGTTGAGGAAGATGTGGAGGAGGAGAGAGGACGAGGGAGGACGAGGGCGGACGGAAGAGGAGGAGGAGGAGGAGGAGGAGGGGGAGGGGGAGGTGGAGGAGGGGGATGAGAAGGGGGCCCTGGCCCCCCCACCCCCATTCTCACAGAGCCCGCCCCCGCTTCGCGACCCAACCGCCCAGCACTCTCGCGAAGGACAGCCCCTACCACGGCCTCCAAGGGACGATCCCCGCTCCCGCGCTCGTGTAAGCTCTTTTCGTCGCGGCGCCGGTGATCGCGTGGCGCGGTCGAAGCCTGGGCGGGGTCGCTGAAAGGTAAATTTATCACCATAAAGTGGGCAGCCGAGGGCGGTCGCTTAGGAGCGGCCGAAAGCGGCCCCGCGTAGGAGGCGGAGGAGGAGGAGGAGGAGTAGGAGGAGGAGGAGGAGGAGAAGGATGAGGAGAAGGAGGAGGAGGAGGAGGAGGATGAGGATGATGAGGATGAGGATGAGGATAAGGATGAGGATGAGGATGATGATGCTGATGAGGATGAGGATGATGATTTTGATGATGATGATGATGATGATGATGATGATGATGATGATGATGATGATGATGATGATGATTATGGTGATGGTGATGGTGATGGTGATGGTGATGATGCTGCCGATGATGAGGAGGATGATGATGATGACGGTGACGACGATGATGATGATGCTGATGATGTGGATCGTGAACATGTTCATGATGATGGCGATGATGATGATGATGATGATTGTGATGATGATGCTATTCATGGTGATAATGATGATGATGATGATGATGATGATGATGATGATGGTGATGATGATCATAATTGAGATGATAGTCGTATGTATGACCATGGTAATCATGATGATGAGGATGATGATGATGATGGTGATGATGATGATGCTCATGATTATGATGATGACTAGGTTGATTGTGATAACGATGACGATGCTATTGTGTATGATGATGACGGCGATGGTGGTGGTGGTGATAGTGAGCGTGATGACGATGATGATAACGACGACGACGACGACGACGACGACGATGATGATGATGATGATGATGATGCTGATGCTGATGCTGATGCTGATGTTGATGCTGATGCTGATGCTGATGCTGATGCTGATGCTGCTGATGATGATGATGATGCTGGTGGTGGTGGTGGTGAGGATGATGATTGTGATGGTGATGGGGATAATGATGCTGCTGATGATGATGACGATGACGATGACGATGATGATGATCCGGAGGAGGAGGATGAGGAGGATAAGGAGGAGGAGGAGTAGGCGGTCGGTCGGTCGGTCGGTCGAAGACCTTGAATGACTCAGTCAGCTGAGCTCTGCCAGGGGGGTGCGGGCATCCAAGTTAGCCCGCAGCCTGAAAACAGGGCTGCGAAAATCAGCAGCCTGCGAAAAGAGGTCGGAGTCACACCTATCCCATCATCCGAGCCTAGATCCTCGACTCCCATCCTTCATCCAGACGTCCCGGCTTCCGGCTTCAAACCATCGGTGGTGGCCAGCCTGTACAAGCCTCTGCTCCACGCATAGGGATGCGCCTCGCCGCCTCCTCCGCCTGCCTCGCCTCCTCGGCCCTGCACCTCCTCCCGCGGACCTTAGTAACGGGCAAAGGCCACGTCCTTCTATGATCCATCTTCCATTGCCATGGCTCCTCTCTTACCTAATTATCCTCTCGCTTGCCATCGAGGGATGAGTTGTGGGATGCCTCGATACGTCGCCGACGGTATCCTAAGAGTAGGATTCTCAGCTGATTACCTCATGGTCAAGCCCTGTATCCTTACTTTTCATGTGATTTCCCCAAGGGTTTGGAAGAATTTTGGCCTATTCGGGGCCTGGGGGAGCTCTTTGATCACTTGTAGCCGTCTTGGAGCCGTAGACGGGCATTTTGGAGCATCGTGGGAGCCATCTCGAGGCATCTTGGGATAGATTGAGCCATCTTGGAGATCATCTCGGGCTCTCCCAGGCGCTTTTGGAGTCATCTTAATCAGTGCCCCCACCCCAAGAGGCCAACATGTGGCCAAAACCTGAGTAACATCAGTGATTTCGGCATTTCGCCGAGGCCTCTTGGAGCGTCTTGGGTGCCTCTGGGGGGCCTCTGGGGGCCTTTTGGGGTCTCTTGGGAGCCTCTTGGGGGCATCCTGGGAGCCTCTTGCGGGCCTTTTGGGGCCTCCTGGCCACCTCTTGGGGCCATCTTGGGGCACCCTTGCGAGCCCCGAAGGGGAAGAAGGGGTGGAAGAGGAAACTCCCTAGACCACCCACGCCCTCAAGGGCTGGTGGGATTTTGCGGCACAGGCGGAAGGGAAAGACCGTAGGACAAGAAGAGGAGACCGCACGCGGCCATGCGGGCCCTCAGAGCGTGAAGTTCTTCGGGTCAGGATCATATCCGTGGGCCTGAGGTCGAGGGCATGTCATCATCGAGCTGCGTGCCCGGGCATGCAACAATCGTTTCTTTTTAAACTGCGACTGCAGAGGTCCCGACCCTTTCCTCTGGGCCAGTTTTCCCGGCCCGGGTTGATTTTTGAGGGTCCCCTGGGCCTGTGACCGGGCTCCCGCGGCCGAAATCTATGACAAACGCTGGGATTGGAAAACGTACCGCTGGATATGTAGGTGGATGGTTATTGAGCCCGCACAGCTGGAGTCACGGCGGGCCACGACGGGAAATTTGCGCGTATATGTTAGCATCAGTGGGTTTTCGGGGTTTGGTTTTGACGAGGGTCGGCGCCAGCCTTTCGTAGCATGCTTTTCTCAGGGCCACCGTGGCGTTCCTTTGTGGTGGCAGGCGGTCTTCGGAGCCAACAGGGGGCCTTTGGGGTCCATGGGCGAAGGAGTGCGTGAGGAGTGTGCCGATTTGGAGCTCCCTTGAGCTGTCTGATTGATCAGCTGAGGGCCCTTGACAGTCTATGAGGCACGAAGTGCGTGAAGGGTGTGCCTAATTGAGGCTCCCTCTTGAGGACAAGTGGATCGCCCCTGGAGGTTAAATGTGCGCGAAATTCGTAAGGCGTGTGTCGAATTGAGGCCTCAAGGAGCCGTCCTGGGGGCCAACTGAGCACTCATGATGCGCAATATGTGAGGGGTGTGTTGAGTTGAGGCCTCGAGGAGACTCGAGCTGCGAATCCCTAGCGTTCTTACGTGCATCAGGGGCCTGGGGTGGGCAGGAAGTGCGTGAGTGGTGTGCCGAATTGAAGCTTTCGTGGCCCTGTGAGCGCGGATCACTCGTATTTCTACGTGCCGCAGGAGACTTGATAAAATATTAGCCCCTTCGGGCCGGCGGAATGCGCGAGGCCGCTCCCAGCATGCATGCACGATGCATCTCATTCATCTATCATTTTCCAGTTCACCATCTACCTTCGACGCCTAATCCGACTGAGGTCCGCAAGGGACCCGCCGAATTCAGTCGCTTCGCTCATTCCGATGGCCCATATTGTATTATTTCTGGCATTTGGGTATGTTGGGAAGCCTCTTGGGGGCCTCCTGGAGGGCTGTCGGGTGTTAGTCTTGGGGGCTTCTTGGGAGCCTTTAGGGAAGCATGTTCCGAGACTCTTGGAGCTTTCTTGGAGGCCTTTGGAGGGCTTTGTAGGGCCTCTCTGGGCCTCCTGGAGTCCCCTCGGGAGCCTCTTCGGGGCCTCTTGAGGTATCTCGAGGTCTCTTCGGGGCCTAGTGGCGGTCTGGAGGAGGGTCGTCTCGTCTCGGGGCAGAGGGCTCGAAACGTCTGCTCGTGATTTTGAAACTTCCAGAAAACGCCCGCCCTCACAGATCGGCCCCGGCTCCCGCCAGGATTTGTGGCAGGACGTGATCGCCGACGAGCACCTGCGCTGCTGGCTCTCCTGGAGGCCCGGGGGCGACGCCGTCACCGAGGAGGACTCGGGGCCCACAGGCGGTGCGGTGGTCACACCGTGTGGTGAGCCAGTGGCTGGGTCGGACGAAAGGCGGGGGGGTACGAAGTCTGCTGCATGCAGCTGGTTTCGGCAACGCCGCCGGGCGCCTTCCTCGACACTGGCGCCGCCAGCGAGGGGGGGGGGCGCCAGGAAAATCAGTTACGCGAGCTGATTCGCTAGCCCCCCTTTGACTACCCCTCCTTTCGTCCGACCCGAAGTGGGGATTCGGGGTGACCTCACGGTTTGGACGTCTCGGGCGATTGGGGCCAGGGTGGTCCCAAAACGGTGTGGTGGCGGACCGTGCAGTGAGGTCTCTTGTCGGAGATTTCTAAAGGTGCCCCTGGCCCAAGGTGCCCCCAGCTTTTCGTTCAAGTGTGGAGCCCCTGGGGCCTTCTGGACCTCGTGAAAGGTGCTCTGGAGGCCGTGGGGGCCTCCATGAAATTCCTGGGGGTACCTTGGGCCAGGGGCACTTCTAGCAACACCCAGTCTTGTGGTTTCGACGTCGCAGCACGGTCTGTCACCGCACCGCTCTGAGACCGCCAAAGGACCTGCGCGAGATCGTGGACAACGCCCCGTGGACGGACATCGCCGACAAGGACCGCTCTCCCGCGCGAGGCTTGGAGGCAACATCGGGGGAGAGCCTGCCTCCTCCGTCCTCCTCCGTCCTCCGCCGCCGTCGTCGTCCACCCTCTCCTGCTCCTCCTCTTCATCCTCCTCTTCATCCTCCGTTCACCGCCGTCTGAAGGACACCGCGGAGGCCTGGAGTGTTGCCAGGGGCCTTGGAGCAGTCGACCACATCCATGGTAGCTGGTGTGCTTCGTGTTGGCAGCGTCGCCAGTCGATTGTTCAATACTATGTGCAGCTTCGCTCCGCTGTGCCGATGTCGCACCCCCCACTCTCCTCTGAGCTGCTTCGCCTCGCCCAGAGCCGTGCGCGAAGCGCCGTGCGAGAGGCCGCCCTGGAGGGTCGTCGGCCCAAGCTGCAAGGACTGTACATGCGTACTCTTACGAGTCTCGCCGATCCCGATAAGCTTGAGCTCCTAATTGAGCGTCACATGCGGTCGTGGTTCGATTGTTCTACCCCCCGGGGCATGAAAGCGAGATAGGACTTGGCGCGGAAAATCTTTTGTCGGGCCCCTCCGAGCGTTCGCTGGCCGTACCTAAAAACGATTTCGGGGATAGACCACCGTGGTGCTCCCGCCCCGATAGCACAGCACACTATTAAAACCGTCCCCGCCTCACTTACCTCGTCTGACGTCCCCGAGCTGTCGTCTCGCCGTGCCCCTCCTGTGCAATATCCCGCGATTGACCACACCCGGACACATGCAATGTTAGCAACAGTTTTCAGTTTCTATCGTATATATGGTCCAGGGCTTGGGCCCCCCCCCAATGCTAATGCCATCGCCCCCCCCCCCCCCCCCCCCCCGCGCGATGCCCCCCCCCCTGTGGGCGTGGCGTGGTGGCCCTCCCCCTGTGGGGGTGGTGGCCCCCCTGTGGACGACATCGTCGGCGTCTTCGCCATCGTCGTCGTCCTCTGCTTCCGGAGAGTGGCGGATACATGGGGAGAGGAAGTGGGAGGGGTGAGCAAGGTAGGGAAGAGAAGGCCAGGGAACGAGGAGGGGAGACGGGGAGGTGGACGGAGGGAGGAGGAGAAGGAGGAGGAGGAGCATCGTCGTCGACGGTGTCTTCCCCGTCGTCGCCTCCCTCTGGGTGTGGCGTGGTGCTGCAGTGCTTCAGGGAGCCGAAGTGGGCGTCTTCGTCGTCGCCGCCGCCGCCGCCGCCGCCGTCGTCGTCGTCGTCGTCGTCGTCGTCGTCGTCGTCGTCGTCGTCGTCGTCGCCGTCGTCGTCGTCGTCGTCGTCGTCGTTGTCGTCGTCGTCCCCCCCCCATCCAATCTCGGGGGGGCCCGAGGAATCCTGGGACCATGCCATCTGGGGGGGTCCCGTGGGCCCAGAGCCCGGGATCATATATACCACGTTGCTAAGGAATGACCTCGTATAAAGGCGTTCGCCCTTCAACTCTGCCGCAGCAGCTAGATGCCGTCAAAGCGGCATGAACCAACATGCCAAACAATTATTCGATTCTTCCGCCTCCGCTTGGATCGTCTAGGCCTTACCCCTGGCTGAAACCCACGAGGCATTGAGTGCCCAGCGATGCGTGGACTCAGGAAGTATTGGCGCTCCTCCTTCTTCTCCTCCTCCTCCTCCTCCTCCCTCCTCCTCGTCTTCCTCCTCCTGCGCAGGGCACTGGAAGATGCGCAAGCGGAATGGCGAGGGTTTGGGATCTCTGATGTGAGTACTTATCTAGGCTTCCAGATTAGCCCTGGGGCAGCAGTCTCTCTCAGCTCAATGGGAGGGACCATCCTCGAAGATGCACAGCCAGCTGGTGGAGCTGACTGCGTCTTGCGCCCCGCAGTCCGTTCTGTTGCAGTTGAATCATGAGAGGGTTTTTCCTGTTATGTCATATGTGGCACAGTAAGTACCGTACAGTTGGGCACAGAGTCAGAGTCAGCGGCATCATGTGGCGCGCCGAATTCGATCACCTAGTAGCATGCTCAGGACGGGTGATTGTTTCAATCTGTGCGAGTTTGGTGGCCAACGGATTTCGTCAATGTATGCGATGGCGGCTGCGGTGCATATGCGTACGAGTCTCATCACATGTCCGTCGTGGAAAGTGCTTCTACCGAGACTGCGTGATGTGCTGGTATCTGACGGCTGTGCCACCTGGTGGAACCTTCCACAGTTGGCAACGCCGTTTTGGAAATCTCCACCCTTTGCAAGTTTCTTGGAAGCGGCGGCGACAGGGTCTCCGAGTACCCGCTGGACGGGAGACTAAGATGTGCTGGTCGATTGGCTCTATCTACGCGGCGACGCAGAGGTATGGAGATGTCACCTGCAGTTGTTAGCTGACGACCGGATCGCAGCGGAGCTCAGCCGTCGGATAGGGGCCGCTTCCAGTGAGTTCAAGGCGCTGCATACGGTATGGTCGCATTCATCACTGAGTCGCAGGAGGAAGATAGCAATTTTAATGCTCGCATTGTGTCTAAGCTGCAATATTGTTTGTTCGCCGCTTGTCTGAACAAGTTGGAAGGGAGGAGGCTGGACGCCTTCCAAGCCCGTTGCCTCAGGAAGATCTTGCGAATTCCGCCGTCATTTCTGAGCAGAGTGTCTAACGCAACTGTTTTGACCATGGCCGGACAGGGGCCGCTGAGCGAAGACATCTGCAGGCGACAGCTGGAATTCATGGGACAGACTCTGACCCAGTGCGCTGCTCGATATCCTGCCCAGGTGGCATCGAATTGAAGCGACCGGACGGGCCGCGGCAGCGTGGCAGGCCGAGACAAACTTGGAGATATTTGGAGCCACATGGTCATGAAGAATTGTGTGTGTCTGCTGTGGGCTCACGCGAGCGCGTTGCTGCTTTCTTCCGCCCGGATGGCGGAGCAGCGCGCTCGTGGAAACAGCAAGTTAGCGCATGGTATTTGAGTGCGTAGCTGTGGCTCTCATCTCTTCTCTCTCCTCCTCCTCCTTATCCTCCTCCTCCTCCTCCTCCTCGTATTCCTCCTCCTCCTCCTCCTCCTCCTCCTCCTACTCCTTTTCCTCCTCCTCCCTCCGTGTGTGTTAACACGAGCGGCCGATGCCAATACAGCACGCTCCTCTCATGAGCAGTTTGGCTGCTCACGGTCTCACCCTGCTCGCGCGCCGTCCGGACGCAAGGTTTCTGAACTGAACTGAACTGAACTGAACTGACATTGCCCAAGCCAAGCGACTGATGGAGACCATCCCGCGAGCGTGGAAGCTTTTTGTTCTGAAGACTATGCTGGGTGGCTGGGTCACGCGTACTCGTATGCAGCGGAACGCAGAATGTGCTTATGAATGTCGATGTCCTGATGACCGAGACTCAGGTGCCCATTGCGTATGCGAGTGTGGGGGGCCCCACCACTTTTGTTGCGCTGGTTGTGAGAGCCAACCTCCCTGCTGCACCGCATGGTAGACTGTGTCGGACTGGGCCTGCGGCATCCATTGTAGCGATGCTCAACCACTATCGTCTGGAGTCTCATCGGTTCGCGCGGGCCCCGAGCTATCCTGAGGCACATGCGCTCAATGAAGCTTCGCGGACGGCACTTCGATTGCCCCTGCGAGGAGCTCAGAGGCAATTGCTGGCTCGTGGAGTGCTGCACCATTCTATGCTGACTGACCGCCATCATTTACCACATCCTCGTCCGACAGATCATTGACCACGTCATTTTCCGACTGCTCATCGTCGAGCAGTACCTCTTCCAGATCCACGCGCGGCCCTTCGGCCATCCCGTCGTCTGGTCCTGCAGGTTCGGCCCAAGGCTCGGCGGGGCCTCCATGTACTACGACATCGGCCATCGAGGGGCCGAGAAGCGATCCTTCGCCTTCGGCTCCTCGGAAGGAGCCCGAAATGTCTTGCCGTGCTTCAGGACATGAGGCAGGCGGGGGCGTGGGGCGATAGGCGGCGAGAAAAACTGCGCCTCCAGCCCACGTTCCGCCTCCTCCTCCTCTTCCTCCTCCTCCTCCTCCTCCTCCTCCTCCTCCTCCTCCTCCTCCTCCTCCCCTTCCTCATCCTCGACCTCCTCCTCCTCTTCCCCTTCCTCGTCCTCCTCCTTCTCCCCCCCCTCCCCCTCCCCCTCCTCCTCCTCCTCCTCCTCCTCCTCCTCCTCCTCCTCCTCCTCCTCTCCTCCTCCTCCTCCTCCTCCTCCTCCTCCTCCTCCTCCTCCTCCTCCTCCTCCTCCTCCTCCTCCTCCTCCTCCTCCTCCTAGCAGCTGAATAAGCAGATCGAGGCGTTCTTCAGCGATCCCAAGGTGGGGGCGCAGCTGGCGGCGTGCGCGCCTGCGGTATTGTAGCCGCCGTGTTGGCGGGTCGCACTCCGAGCGACCTCAATCGGCTGCGTCGCAACGTTGTTGGTCTGCATGCGGCTGCCGAGGGCCTGGAAGTCGGCACGGCGGCCCCCAGCGAGCTCAGGGCAGCGCGGCGGGGGCTTCGCTTGGGTGCTGGCGCCGCGCTGCGGCGGGACGCGGATGACGACGTCGAGTCGGACGTGGTGGAGGCCGCGGCGGTACCTTCGGTGGAGAAGTTGGGCACGGCTGCGCAGTCGGGCTTAAACCTTGTTCCTCCTTGGAGCCGCAAGCTGTGCACATGGGGCGCCGCAGTGTTCATGAGCGCAGTGACCGAGGACATGCGCAAGGATGAGGTCGAGATGGCAATGCCGCCCTGGACGCCGAACCCGATTTTTCCGCTTTTCATCCTCCTCGAGGTGATGCACGGGCAGACCGTGTGCATCTTTTCGTGCAGCGCCGCATTGGCGGCGGCGGCGTTGGCATCTTTCCGTGCAGCGCCGCGTTGTGCTGGACGGAGCGGCCAGCCGCCCGCGTTGGGAGGCCAGCGAGGCGCGGGCTCGGCTGTCCGGTGACGCTGGCGCCTTGCTGGGCGATGCGGCGTTTGGCGCTTTCGGGCCCCGTGGCTGCCCTTCCGTTGGCGGCTGCTGCCCGTGGCGTGGATCCGGCGGTCTTGCAGCCGCGTTGGCAGGCCCTCGCTGACATGGCAGCGACGGCGCCCGCCGCGCCGCCGCCGCCGCCTGAACGCAAGCAGATGCCATCTTCGGTGCTGTTCGTTGTGCGCATGTGCGTGAGCATGGTCCTCATCGCCGCCATCCCGTTCGACCAAGTCGTGCGGTGCTCGCCTTCTTGCCTCCGTCGCGCTGTTCGCCTACGTGGTCAGGGGGTGCGGCTTGTGTGTATGACTACGTCATTGCTCCGATTTCTCATCCTTCTCCCCGCCTTTTTCTTCCTCCTTTTCCGCCTCCTTTTACTTTTTTGTTTCTCCTCCTCCTCCTCCTCACCCTTCCTCCTCCTCCTCCTCCCCCTCCTCCTCCTCATCGCCCCCGTCCTCCTCCTCCTCCTCTTCCTCCTCCTCCTCCTCCTCCTCCTCCTCCTCCCTTCTCCCCTTCCCTCCTTCTCCTCCTCCTCCTTTCTTTTTGACGCTGATCGGACTTAGGCTGAGCAGCTGTAGCGTTCTTGAACTAATGCGTATCCGACTCGGCGCACAAGGTACCTGGCGGGCGCCGCAGGACAAAAACTGAGAACGAGGCGGCGGCGAGAATATGAAAAAACACATAGGCGCCCGCCAGGTACGACAGCCCGTACCTTGGTGGTACATACCTCCATGACTTAAGTATAACCAAACGGCAAGACTCCGTAGATATAGTGGTCGGTGCTGGCAAAGAAAGAACGGCATGTAAGTGAGTGCAGAGTTTTGTATGCGCGCTTCGCTGCGAGAGAAGAAGTCAGATTTTGTCTTGTTCGCACATAAAGTAGTCATACTTGCATGTGCGCGAGCAGAATGGGTAAGGCTGGCCTGGGGGCTGGCCTGTGCAATTAGGTACTGCCTCTCAAATGCTTCTCCACCATCGCCATATAGACCACCCATTTCCACATCGATGCATAGTTGCATGCGACCGCGTGCACGCCAAGTGTAATGCATTAGGCTGGCCTGCTGGCCTGCAGTCTGATTGAAGGCTGCTGCGCTTGAGTACTTCAATTTCAAGTATATGCTGAGAGTGCGGTCAGCAGTAAGCGAACCTTTTATTGGGCGTCAGGCAAGAAACATAGCAGTCCTTGCGATGCTGCCCAGGATTTAGGTGCACCTCAAACCGTACAGAGGAGGAGGTAAGGGGAGTGTAGGAGGTGACGCCGAGGAGAGTGACAAGTGTGACTGTCGTCGTACAACAGGCAAGCACATGTCAACTTACACGGCTGAGTGTATTAGTTCTTGGGTTGTTGCCCAAGGTTTTTGGGTTCACCCGTAGCCACACTGGTCCCATGACCCTCGTGCTGTTTGTATTTCCTTTCGGGTTTAGCACGGACGCCTTTGTGTCAACTGTGCACAGGGCTGGGCTGGCCTCGAGGCGGGCCTGTGCTTGACTTGGCGTAAAGGCCGCCCATGCTGTAGGCAGTAAATATAGCCTGGCCTCGATGTAGTTATGAACCTATCTTGGTGCTGCGGGCAGTCTGCGTGTACCATACATGTTTAAGAATATGGCCAGCTGTGGGCAAGAGAAATGATGTCGTCCCAAAACTGAGTGCTACATGCCTGTGGTACTGCCCAGGGTTTCATGGTGCAGCTCAAACCACGTGCAATGGAGCAGTGGGAGAGAGAGAGAGAGAGAAAGGCGGAGGCAGAGTGATAGTAGATGGGGGGAGTCAGAAAGGCAAGCTGGCTGTGCTGTATACGGTGCATGTGCGCTCGCGCATGGTATTAAGGTTGGCCTGGAGGCTGGCTTGTGCGAAGTTGGTACGGGCTGTATACGATGCTTCTAGAGGTCATAGCCTGTGTAGACACAGGCTTGCAGAGGTGCAGCTAGAGTGGAGGAGGTCGGCGACAAAACATGCGAGTGTCCTTGCCGCACAGGCTTATAAGGTGGCAACTCTGTGTCAAGGGATGCCTGCAGCCAGAAACGGGTGTCTGCGCTAGCTGCAGTTCTTGGGTTTTGCCCCAGGTTTTGCTTGTTAACCCCGAACCACAACCTCCTACCCAGCGCGTCTCCAACCCATCCCGTCGTCCCCATCCCATCCCTGTCGTAGGAACCACAGCAAGGGGCCGCGTACAGCACGCAGCAACGACGGGTAAGAAAAGAGGGGGTAGGGGCTGTGGTCAATCGAAAGGGAAGGGTATCGAAACCCTAAACATCCAAGGGATGCTCAGGATGTCGGTCGCCCGCAGCAGTTGGTAGGATACGGCCCCTAGGGGGGAGGGGTCCAAGCTACGTAGTTTGGTAGGCCAGTCGACCTGTTCAAACAGGGGTAGGGTCTGGGGAAGGAAGCGGAAGACGACACGACAGCATGAGTGCGGTTAGTTTATGCGAGCAGTCTGCGAAGAAAAGTGGACAAACATGCGTAGGTTTGACTTGCTGTCGTTCAGTGCCGTGGCAGCGTAGCAGCTAAAAGTGGGGGCGCGTCTTGGATCGGGTCGGGGACCCCAAAGGTAGAATGGATAGGGTGGCCCATCCTGCAGGTGTCCTTTAAGAAGTGGGTTCGCACCCTGGATGAGGACCCCAAAGGTGTAAGGCACGGCAGGGCTGGTGAGAAACAGTGAGGGCAATGTGTTCGACATGGGCCCCCAAATGAGGATTAGCAATTCTTGGGTTGCGACCCAGGGTTTTTGCGGTTAGCCCCAAACTGTCAGAAATGTTGAGAGAGACGGGAGCCACCAGCGTGTCAGAAGGGTGGAGGAATGATACCAGCATCAGTGAATCCATCGTCAGAGGAGGCGATCGAGAGTGTCAGTGAGCTGTTTGGTCAGAGTGACGTGCAACAAAACAACAATGTGTGGGATGCCAGTAGATGATATTCTGCGGTAGTTGACGTATTGCAGGTACGTGTGGTGAATGTCGTGGTACGCTGTGGACGGTCTGTGATTAGTCTGCTCCGCGGCCTCTGTCTTCGCAGCCCATCGGCTTGGGTTTGGGTGGCGCCTTGTAGAGCCGCGACATCGGTTTGGGTGGTGGTTCTTTGCGTGGTACCCCTGTCAGGTAGTTGTCGTGGAGGCTGTCGAGGAAGTGCTCGTACCGTGTCTGATGTGAGTGGAGCCTGTCGATGTAACTGTAGAAGGTTGGGTCTCCTGTGTTATGTACGAAGACGATGCGACGATTACAGATGAGTATGTGCTGATCGCCTCGTCTCGCCGCCACGTTGTGTGTTGCGATCACCTGTGCTGCGTGGGTTGGGAAGTAGGCTTGTAGCGTGGTGTAGGTCTGGGGCGCCATGGTGTTTTGCAGTACCTCCTGAATTCAGCGTTGTGTCATGATTTCTTCGGGTGGTGGGGAGATGATTGGCATCTGGAGTACGGGTGGTGGTGGGTGCGATGGTATGGCTGATCTCATGGTAGGAGACCACTTGGAGATTGCTTTTGTGTGCTGTGGTTGTGGTGTGATTGGAATCGGCATGTCTTTGGCGATGTAAGTGGTCTTTCGTAGTTGAGGTTGCTTATTGGCTGCGTAGGTGGGAAGAGGTGGTGGTAGTTTGGCTGGTAAAGTATTGGTGGTCGGGGTCGGTGACGTCGGAGTAGTGGTCTGGTTGGGCTGGTGTGTTGGCGTAGGGTTGGGGCTGACGCCCAATTGTGGTACCTGTGTGGTTGCTTGTGGTGTGGTGTAGGGCGTGGTGGGGAGTGGTGGTTCTCTCTTGACAGGTCGTGTTGTGGTGGTAGAGGGTGTGGTTTGTGCTGCTGGTCTACCGGAAGGTATCTCTTCGGTCTGCGTTGCGGGCTTATTCCATTGTGGCGGCAGTGTGGGTGCGGGTTTCTTGGGTATTGGGGTCTGTTTGCTTGGAGGTACTATGGGTGGCGGTGGTCTGTCGTGTTGGTTGTCTTCCGTTTGTGTGTCTTCTTCGTTGGTGCTGTCGCTGTCGGTTGGTATTGTGGGTATGTTGGTGTTGGTAATGACGGTCGGGCTGCATATTTGGAGTCGTTCGCGCTCGCGTAAATGGACCGGGTTCTTTCGAATTTGTTTCGCAGACATTCTGAGGAATCTCGTTCAAATTAGGTTCCGACCCTCCATCCCTCCAAATTCCGCCGCAGGCGCCCATAATAACAATAATAATTTCAAATTGCGGTCGTACCCATACCCTGCATTGCCCAGGACCCCCCAGGAATCCCAGGGGTTCTGAAGGGTTCTGTTGGTTTCTGGAGGATTCTTCCAACCTGGAGGATTCTTTCCTGGACGCTCTCTTGGAGCCGTTACGGGCCGTCTTGGAAGCCGCTTGGGCTGGCTCGAGGCCATCTTAGGTCGTCTTGCATCTTGGGCCGTGTTGAATCGGCATTGGGCCATTTTGGTGGCCCTCTTGGCCTGCTTGGGCCATGTTGGCCGCCATCTTGGACTCCTCGGAGGGCGCCAGGGGCATGTTTCGTCTGTTCTTTGTCGGCAATGTCAAGGTTACCCTGTAATTTCAAGCCCCAGGCCGGCCCCATAAAAATAATTGTGCAGTTAACCTTCTTTCAGAACATATTGATATTCCTGTGTAATTCCAGGGTGACCCTGGAATCACAAGAACAACCACAGAAGAAGTAGCTAGTCGATCGTGTTGAACAGTCTTCAGCGCCGCGTAATATATTTTGTGGACTAGCGTTGCAGTGTCCCGTATGTTGGCCGCCCAGTCGAGCTTCAGGTGGTTGTCGTCGTTGTGGCAGGTGTTGAGCCATTGCGCAACTTCTTGTTTGCTGCAATATTGTTACGGGTGAGTGGTGCGTGTCTTCCTGTCAGTAGTGTTTGGAAGTGCTGGCTTGTCGTTACAACTTGAAGTCGGGGTGCTGCGTTGTCACGGTAGCGGGCCGCGAATGTACGCATGTCTTTGCCGTAACGAGTGAACGTCAGATGCTTGGGCGGTTTAGCCATGGGTAGGTGTGTGTCCGTGCGTGTTGAGTCTTTTAGTTTGATCCTCTTGGTTGCGGTTGTGGGTGGAAGAGTGAATGTCGATAGTGGTGTTGCTCGTGAGTCGGTTCGTAGAGACGGATGTGGTAGATATTGAGCCGTCTTGATGTGCGAACATATCGTTGTTGTGTTGGTCCAGGTACTTGTGCCATCCAGGTAGGAGTAGGTCGTCGTCAGGGAACTTGTATGAGTAGGTGGTGGACTGCTCGTGGTAGTAGACTGCGTGGTGCCATCTGTCCTCCCCCTCCTTCCTCCTCCTCCTCCTCCTCCTCCTCCTCCTCCTCCTCCGTCCTCCGCCCTCTCCTCCTTTTCGTCCGCCTTCAAGCCTCATCCGCATCCTCCTCCTCCTCGTCTCTCTGCGGGCTCACGAGTTCATCGCCTGCAACGATGGCGTCGTCGAATTCAGCAGCTTGTAAACCGAGCGCCGCGTCGCTTCCGTAGCCCCCGCCGCCGTTCGGGAGACGGGTTCCATATCGTTCGACGGGTCTTAATCCTCTCGTTTCTCCCTTTCCGACGTGTCAAGTCCTCCACTTCGCCCCCCTCCATAATTACACAATATGAATACGATTCTCCTCTCCCCCTGGAAAAGCCCAAAGTCGCAGCCTGCCCGCATCCGCGCACGGCTTTTTTTACACATCGGATCCCCAACGTATGATGGATTATATGTGTTGTTCCAGTCCGATCGTCCTCGGTGTTTCCAGAATGGCGCTCCGAAGAAGAATAATAAGAATATGGTATATGTGGGGCACCCTAGCTCTGGAGTAGCTCCACCTGATAGAACGTTAACCTCCAGCATCACGGGCCTCCTGAGAAGGTACGTGGTCCATTCGAGGATGCAATCTGGTATCCATGTCGGTACCCAAGACAATCAGCGCCATCTCCATGGCCGCCGTCAGCTTGGTCGCTCTTGAAGTAGGTGTTGGCGCGTCGGAGAAACAAACCCAGCCCGATTTGCTCAACACACGTGGTGCCGTAGTCCACCAATCCAGTGGAAGTCCGTAGCGTCGTGCAATGCCCACTCGAGAGTAGTGGTACGCTGGGCGTTCTTCCCAGTAATGTCTGGAACTCGGGGACGTGGCCCCGCACAGTTTGCAGTCCTTGCCCGAACACCTTCGCGTCTCCGTGGACACAGCTCCAGCACAATAGATCCGCACCAGTCGCCTCTCATCCTCGGCCAGACGCTTGTAGGATTGCTTGTATATCATATTTGACTATGCATTCACATCCACGTCCAGGATCTCGGCGGCGTCAAACCTCGTGTCATTGACCATAGCCAAGCAGCGGATCCTTGCCACACAGCGCAGAACGTGCTCGACCTTCTTCTCATAGCGATGATCTCCGCCAGGGCGGTGCGTCCAGAAACGGTTCTGGCCATCCACCACCCCCTGCAGTACACTCACCACTCTATGATTGTCCGATGGGTCCACCTGTAGGCAACAACCCCGACGATCGGCGTAGGATATGAAAGTGAGGCCCAGCACCTGGGCATGTCGTAACATAGCCTGCTCAAGGAAAGTGGACCAAACCAGACGTTCCTGAGCAACCACCTTGAAAGCCTGCAATGCCCCAGGCAGCTGGGGATGTAGGTGTACGTGTTGAGCCCACCAGCGACCATAGCACCACCACTTATTCGTCGACCGTGTGATCGACCGATACAGAGCTCTGCACGTGAGCAGTGGTGGTGGTGCTTTCAGCGGGCATGCCCACAGCCACAGGGGGGCGAATGCGCGCGACTGCCAGTCGGGCGCGGATCTCGGCCCCCTCCCCAGGCACTGTCCCCAGGGCACGGATGGCAGTGTGAAGCTTGTCCCAGCCTCCTCGTAATGAAATCGGCTTGGTGGCGTCTGCAGGCGTCGCAACAATCCCCAGGTGCTCTATCTGTTTGGGTGGTTGGTCCGTCCTGTCCCACATCTGCCGCTTGCGCTCGTTCTCCTTGAAGCCGACAGCCATGTCGAAGCGTTGTGAGTAGTTCAGGTCCCTGGCGAGCTCCTCAGCACTCGTACCCGTGAGGGACCTGTCGCCCATGAAAGCGTGACTGACTGGTGGCTGCCAAGGCACCAGGGCCGCGATCATCGTTGCTGGGGCCACTGAGTCTCCCTGGGGAAGACCTTTCGTCGCCCAGATAGGTGGCGCCAACGAGGAGTTGACGCTGCAGTAACGTGGCCAACTCCACGCGGCCACTGCAGTGAACGTAACTGCTGCGGGCACCCCTGAACAAATACAAGCCTGGGCACCCACGGCGTGGTCGATGTTGTCGTAGGCTCGGCCCAGGTCCAATTCGGCACCGGCCTCCGACACTTCGCGCGAATGTAACCAACTGCTGATGGCATGTACCACACTCGTCGCACGTCGTCCAGCGTACTGGTTGTCAGGCGGCTGAGGCATCCCAGCCGAAAGTGCAGATAGCCAAATCCTGACCAAGATTGAGCCCACAGAGATGGGTCGAAATTCAATTTCACTTTTTGGGATCCCAGCCACACGCCACGGGAAGATCATGTCCAGAGCGTCGTGGTCGAGTATGCCCTGAGTGTCCACACACTCGCGGCTGGTGTCGCACCAGAGCTCGTGCAACTGCAGGAGCATCTCTGGGAAGAAACGGCGTAGTTTCAGCTCCGTAGCGATCCAAACGTCAAGACCTGGAGCACCATGGCATTTGGAAAGTACAGCATCAAAGTGAGCAAGACTCGGCAGCCAATGCTCGCTCTCGCGAGCCTGGGGGAAGTCCACATTCGCGGCCCACTCCTGCCAGCGTGTGAAGTGGCCAGCAGCATCGTGTCGATCAGGCCCAGGCGCCCATTGCTGTTCCCATTCTTTGTGCATCTCCACAACATCTGCTGGGGCCGTCGGTGAGGCAGCCCTGAATAGTGGTGTGGCGAGCTTGTAGATATCCTTGCTCCAGCTGGCGAAACGACGTCGCCACTCTCGAGACTGAGACTCCTGGATGCTACGTTGTTCCCTGGGGATGCCAGCGCTGAGCATTCCCAAGGCCTCAGCATGCATAGGGGCCCCGTAGAGGGGTACCTCAAAGAGGCCTTCCCATCCAGCACGGGCGAAACGTACAAAAATATGGCCCTCCAAGCAACGCGTCGCCGCTGTAGGGTCCTGCTTGCTGACTTCTGATACTTGCCGATGCAATCGTAGAAGTCGGCGCAGTGCAATCGTCTGGGCAAGACGGTGGAGGGCGCCATGACAAGCAGGCTTCGTCGTAGGGGCGGACCCCTTCTTTCGCTCGCTCAACCTCTCCACCGACACGTAGTCATGATCCACGGCCAGCTTCAGCGCCAGCTCCGCACGAACATGCCAGTGCCTCCACTTGGCCGTTAGAGGTGCTTGGTCGTGATCACCATGGGCTGGGTCACCCAAGCTCGGCATACGTTCATCCAGCTCACCTCGCAGTGCATCCAGCTGATGTTGGTGGGTTGGAAAGGCTTTGAAGGTATAGAGCGCCGTGTGGCGCAGTCGGTGCTGGGGTCGGTGGCGCATCGGCTCCTGCAGCTTGTAGTAGACCATGCCGTGGAAGGGTGCACCAGGAAGTTGCTGCACGTTCAGGCACTTCGGCAGATAAGGTACATATGGCCCGTAGTAGAGACACCGCGTCGGGGTGGCACCTGCTGCGGTAGTTGGGGGTGTCGGTGGACACATGACCCAGCCAGGTCCCATCGTAGAATTGTAGCGCGCCTTCCAGTTCAAATCACCCAATATATACAATGGACAACCCTGGTCCGCGAGGTTCTGAGCGAATGCAAAGAATCTCGTCCACCAAGCTGGGTCCTCAGTATTCGGACCATAGACAGACAAGTATATGCAGTTAGACGCCTTGATACCCACGACTCGGTGGCCGAAGGACTCGTCACGGATGATCGAGAGCTTCCCGACCGCATTCGGCTTCCACGCGATGGCACAACCCCTTTGGCGGACAGCGGCCACACGCGTAGGAGGTGGTGGAGGCGAGCAGGCAACCGACCAGCCGCACCGCTTGCAACATTCCAGTACCCATCGAGGTCGCTCCTCTCGCTGTCGAAGCTCCTGCAGGCACAGTAGAGAACAGTCATCCGCATGACGAAGCGCCTCCTCCAGGCGCGCCTTGGTAAGAGATGTCGCGTTCAACGCGGCAGCAGTGGTGCTGATGTCAATGGGCTCATGCAGCTGTGTTTCCGGAGAACCACCTCCTCCCACCAATGAATCACCCTCCAACTTCTGCAAGTGTCCAGCATGCGGCGACTGAGCCTGGGAAGCAGCCGTCGGCAGAAGCCAGGCGCGACCAGGACTTGCGATCTGTGCCCCAGAACTTCTGGCAGCGGTGAAGGGCCTAGGGACACATCCCTTGCCCATGCGTTCTAACCGATGTCCAGCACGTGGCAACGTTGCCTGGCTCGGGCTCGAGGAGCACCCGGAACCAGGACTTGCGTTCTGACAGGATAGTCACGAAGAAGCGGCCGCAGCCGCTGCAGATGAGGACGCAGTCGATGAGGACGCAGACCCCGCAGCAGCTGGGCGCCGAAGAACTTCGCGAGACGTGCAGTGAGAGACCAACCTCCATGGCCTCAGCTTTGGCAGGGGGAGTCCAGCACGACGTAGAGCATTACGCTTCCGCATGCGGATCCGACGTTCATGTCGAAGGCCTCGCTCCTGAATCTTCGCCTTGTACGCGGGATCCTCCATCAGCTCGGCCTGTCGCAGTCTGTTATTATCTTTATGCTTGTCCCGGGAACGCTTGGCAATGCGATCCTGGATAGCTTTCCGCCTCTTCCTCTCCGTGGCACCAAGCAGCTTGTCGAGTAGCTGGACCCTTGTCGTCAATCCCTGGGGCCGCAACCTGCAGGGGTCCGTGCGGAGGCGGAAGATCGGCTTCTGAGCTCCACAACGGGAGCGCGTGTAGAGCGTCACGAACTGGTTGGACCGCCGCGCAGTAGCACCCGCCTCCTCGGACGTCTGGCATAACTGGATCTGGAACTTGGTTGGCAGCTGGTCCTGCCACCACTTGTACTTCTGCCAGGCGATGCGACGGGCTGCCCTGGCTGCGGCTCCCTGCGTCGCTCTGTTGGCGCCACCATGCGAGCCAGGTGGGGCTCGGGATGGCGGCGGCTCACCCACACAGTAGCGCCAATGGACACGGGCTTCCTGGAGACGGCGTGGATGATTGTCAGCTGCCGGCTTCCATCCACACCCAGGCGTTGGACAACGTAGATGTGCGCCAGGACCCTGCAGATCAGGTTCCTCGTCGAGCACTGGCGGAGGCTCTCCAGCTTCAGAGATACCCAGGAAGCTGCGCGCCTTCTGGGTCGAAGTGGTCCCTCTCTTCGAACCTCTGGACGACTGTGGGATTCCAGGAAATGACCTGGCATCCGCCTCCTCCGAAGCTCGAGCGGTACTGGCAACAGACTTTCCTCCTCCACGAAGTAGACCACGTCCACCTGTGAAGATGTCTGGGTAAGGTAGAGCCTGCTACCATCATGCAGTATCCACCGCCACCGGTAGTGATGACGCAGCTTGCAGTAACTTGTAGTGCTTATCCTGTAAGACCAATCACACCAAGGGACGCTTACTCGAAGCCGAACGTGCTGTCGGGCCCGCGTAGAGTACCCAGCGGTCGTCCGTCGCGTTGAACTTCCAAACATTGATGTCGACCTTGGCCGCAGCAGCTGTAGCCTTCAAGGCCGCCGTGTTCGCCAAGCAGCCAGCCTTCGCCATCTGCTCAGCCTGCTTCGCGGTGACTCCGTACTTCTTCAAGTGCTTCTTCATTTCTGCAGAAACGAGTAGGCGCAGCTTGGCCTGGACCTTCCCACCTGGCTGGTCATTCCCTGCGGCAACGGGCTTGGGGTCGGCCGCAGCACCACGAAGAGCTCGACCGATGCATAGGAAGAAGCAGCCACCACTGCCTCCACACTCCACGTCTTTGAAGTAGTCCGTCCAGGGTGGCGTCGCTGCTCGGCGGGCACGCTGCTGGGGGGGGTCGCCTTCCGACGGTCCCAGCTGGCGGCCGTCAACAGGTACCTCATGAGGGGGGGGAGCTCCGTCCGCAGGTGCCAAGCTGGCTGTCGCGGGCTGAGTTGGCTCCATCTCCTCATCTGGCGTCGTGGTCGGGAGTCCTGCGCGCGGCTGCACAGTTCCCCAGGAAGAGGTGGGCTTGGAGACGGGCGTCTTCTTCCTGCCCCCTGCGCTATTGTAGGCCAACGAGACAGAGATCCCGCTGGCGAAGGTAAGGACTCGATCTGCATCAGAACGCCCCGCCGCCGAGTCAGCTCTGAAGAACCAACGACGACGGCCAGCACGATGTATTTTAATGATGTTGGTGAAGCCTCTTTGCGCAGCCCATGACTCCGAGCCCCCTGGTCCAACCCAGTTGTCAGGAGTACTGAGGGCACACCCTCTTGGGAGAATATCCGTGGCCAGCGCCTGGTCCGTCAACACTCCCAAACTTGCGTCATCTGACGGGCGGTAGCACATCCGCCCCGACACTGAAGTAGAGCTGGCTGTCACGCGCGCCAAGTCGGCCTCGTGGGTCTCGTCCTCTCGCTGCTTGAAGCATCTCGGTACTAACTTTGAACCCTGAATGTTCATGAACACGCCTCGTGGCAAGGAAAACTGCATGCACTTCTCGAGGGGGGACTTCTTCAAGACGAGGGGACATGTCAACTCGCTCTCATAGTTGAGCGCACCTTTGACTTTCAGCACCATCTTCTGAAGTTCGTCGTTGAAAATGAGAGCAGCCAGCGCCACTGGACGCTGGGCCGCCCGCGTGAAGAGATCATCCGCTGCGTAGTTCCTCGCCGCCGTCAGTCTCACCTGCACGGTCTCAAGGGCGGTCACCGCCTGGACAGGAGTGGCGTCGACGATGCCCTCTGGTAGTCCCACACGTCGTGGCGGAGACGGGCCCAGCTCGATCAGGAGGCACCTCTGAGTCGCTGTACCCTTGGCCTGGCCCGTCTCCACCAGCACGCCCACGAAGGAAGAGCCCTCCAGGACACGCTGCATATTGAATATGAGGATGGTAGCTGATCGCTCGGCATCTCCAAGCGCGTCCAGCCACCGTCTCGTAGCTTGATACTTCTTCTCATCCTGACATGCGATGAGCGGCGGCTTCTCGCAGTTGCAGTCCTGCAGGCGTTTGGCAGACCAAACAGGGCAGTCCTGTCCCCAGTGGCTCTTGTCGACTTTGATATCCTTCTGCTGGTTCTGCTGCTGCTGCTGTTGCTGCTGCTGCTTGGTGGACGTCCCGCCTGCAGCACTCGCAGCAGCTGAAGTGGTATTGGGAGAGCGGTTCAGCAACTGAAGTAGTCGCTCACGCACCTGCATCTCCGTGGATCGGTAGCCCGACACGTCGACCTTCTTGAGGAGTTCTCGAACGTCCTGCAGTAGTCGTGGCTCCTGGAAAGCCTTGGACTTCTTCTGACGTCTGGTCTGAAAGCTCCCCCCCACTCTCCCCGCGAGAGATTGGAGAGCCTCCTGCATCTTCTGGATTTCACTTGACGGGTCTCGGCGGCGCCCCTTCACCTTCGAGCCCTGCATTCCCTTTTTTTTTATCGCCACCTCCCACCAGCGGATCCTCCCAGGAGTCCTCAGAGAAGGTAGACGAAGTCACAGTGATCGGTGAGATCTGCAAAATGGATGACTCACCGATGTCCCCGTCGATGTAGTCGGTCACGGAGTTCTCTGACAGCACACTGCACGGATAACTCTGAACAACATGGTTAGAATGCACAACAGCACGGCGTTCACCCAGATCTGCTTCGAGCAAGGGGCTCGACCCACGTATCCCACGAGGAGGACCTGGGTATTGTACGTCAGAATGGCGTTCCCGCCGCAGCGGTGGCTCCATTTTCTGGCCCTCGGCCCTTCCAAATCAGACTCCCGCTGCAGCGCTGATCTCATTCCTTCGTTGCGCATCTTCCAAATCTAGTTCCCACTACAGCGCTGGGTCACATTTTGCGCTTCTGCTCTTTCAGAAACGTCAAGCTACATATTCCGCATTGCGTCATGCCTGGTTTCGTTCAGAAGCTGTTGTCGAAATGAGTCGTGCTCTCGACCAGCGCTGGCTCTCATTCTACGCTACGGGTGTTTCCACACCGTTTGTTTACATGTCCCATCCTGCATCATGTCTGGTTTCCCTCAGAATCTGTTGTCGAACAGGAGTCGTGTTCTCGACCCGGCGACGCTCTGCCGTGCTCTTCTACGCCGTGGTACGCCGTGCGCTACCATGGGTCTCGTACCCTCTTGGGATCATTGCCTTACTCGAAATCCGACTGTGCGAATAGAGAGGAGATCTATGCCATTGTAAAGGATGGGAAGGAGGAGTATGACGTCAGATAAAACGCATCTGGAGACTTCCTGTGCGGAACAGATGTGGATGATGGTGACGATGATGGTGGTGATGATGATGAAGAGGAGGAGAATGAGCAGCAGCAGCATCACCAGCAGCAGCAGTAGCCTTATCCTCTCCGGTCTCTCCACCCGTCCCTCCTCGGGCGAGACGCGGAAGGACGGGCGCGTCCACAAGGCCTGCTGGATGGTCCGCGAGGGCTGCAGCTGCCCTTTCCGGTACGGGAAGGACGTCCTCAGCCCGGACACGATCCCACCATGGACGCCGGGGTGCGGGGTGGTGGGTGGATATGATGATGCTGCTGATGATGAGGAGGATGACGAGGATGCGGGTGACGATGATGTTGATGATAATCACGAAGATGATGATGGTGAGGAGGAGCCGGGTCAGGAGACTTGCGACTGTTTTGACGATGGTAACGATGGTGGTGTGCGTCGGTGATGACGATAGTGATGCTGATGTTGATGATGATGAGGGTCGTGATGATCATGATGATGAGGAAGAGGAGGATGTCCACGACGACGATGAGGATGACGATGACGATGACCATGATGACGATGATTACGATGATGATGCTGGTGGTGATTGTGATGGTGATAGTGATCGTGATGGTGACAATGATGATGCTGATGATGATGATTGTGGCTGTGCTGTTGATGATGACGATGATGGCGATGCCGATGGCGATGTCGATGGCGATGGTGGTGGCGATGATGATGGTGTTGATGATGGTGGTGGTGATGATGATGACGATGGTGATGATGAGGCTGATGATGATGATCATGTTGATGAGATTGACGATGCTGATAATGCGGCTGATGGTGCCAACATGATGGTGACGGTGACGCCGATGATGATGCCTGTGATGATAGTGGTGCTGGTGGTGGTGATGATGATGGTATTGAACCTGGCGATGAAGATGATGAAGCTGAGGAGTGATATGAGTATGATGATGCTGTTGATGGAGATGATGTCAATTGGGACGATGATGATAATGATGATGCCCTTAAGGGATCGCCCCCGTGACTCATCCCTCAACCCCCCAACCCCCCGGCCGGATTTCTTTTCTTCTTTCCGCGGGGGGTCAACCTTCGCGGCGACCCGTTAAACCCGGGACCCCTGGCGGCGCATGGATTTCTTTCCTTCTTCCCCGCGCGCGTTGCCGTTGGAACCCCTGAACCCCTCCGACTACCGTACAACTCGTACTTGAGTACAACTGGTACTATCATGTCCTATCGCGCAGTTGTTCCTAGAGAGCACGTTGTCCTGCCGTGCAAATATTCGAGTGCAGCTGGTATCATATTACAGCTGGTAAAATTGTGCCCCCTAGAACAACGCCCTATCGCCAATCCCCAGTACTAGTACAACTCCATGGTACAACTCCCGAGCACAATTCCCCCGTACAATTCCCCGGTTTAAGTGGTACTATAACAACTCTCTGATCCAAGTTCCGAGTGCTAGTACAACTCCCTCGTGCAAGTCCTTGATGCAACTCCTTGGTGCAATTCCCGAGTAATAGTACAACTTCTAGTGCAAGTCTGTAGTGCACTTCCCTAGTGCTACTACAATTCCTTAGTACAGTTTAAAAAACCATTGTACTACTTACAGTAGTGCACTTCCTTCCTATTCTGTAGTGCACTTCCTCAGTACTACTTACAGTCTCGGCTCTCACGCTTTTCTTCCTCTGGTTGCGCTTGGGGGGGTGGGGCCCCTCGCGCGGGCACCCCCGCGGCTGGGAGTTCATTCCTCTTCCGGAATTTGAGGGGGGGGGGTAACCCCCGTGCTCGAACCCCATCGCCAGGGTTTTTTTCTTTCCTCCGCGGAAACCGGACCCCCTGGGTTCTTCGGCGCGCCCAATTTTTTTTGTTTTTTCTGGTTGGGCCTCCATGGGTCTTAGGTTGGAGTCACCCGGGTGATCTTAAGGGGAGAAAGAGGATAAGGAGGACGGTTGTGACGATGCTGATGGTGAGGGAGATGGTGATGCTGAAGATGATGCGGCTGCTGCTGATGATAGTGATTATGATAGTGATGCTGATGCTGATGATGATGATGAGGAGGAGGAGGAGGAGGGGGAGTGACGCTAATGACGAGGTCGATGATGATGATGATGATGATGATGATGATGATGATGATGGAGAGGAGGAGGAGGAGGAGGAGGAGGAGGAGGAGGAGGAGGAGGATAATGTGGGAGGGGGAGGAGGCAAAGGAACACAGGTAGCGGGAGGAGGAGGTGGAGGAGGAGGAGGTGAAGGACCAGTGTAAACCTTAGACACATCAACGATGCTGCAATCAACTCTCCCTCCCCCCTTCATAGGTCCCTGCAAGAATTCATGGTCTCTGATGGAAGTGCCCCGCTGGAAGACAAGCATTTGAAAATCGTGAACCGTGCTAAAACACCATGCCTGGGAAGCCGACGCGGCGAATCAACGTGACTGTTGCGCCTTTACAGTCCGGCACCGTGCCAAAACACCGTTTTTGGGACGCAAGCGGTATGAATCCTTGAAACTGTTGCATCATCATCTGACGAATGCGCACGGCGCAAAGGCGAGAGCCACATTTTGAAAAGGAGCCGTCCTCAATCCTTGAAGCTCTTGCAAACGTTGAAGACGATTGTGCTCGGCGCTAAGGTGTGGACCATATTTTGAAAACTCCGCCCTCCATCTTAGAAGCTTTTGCAAAAGTGGAAGACGAATGTGTGCGGCGCTAAAGCGACGGTCACATTTTGAAAACGGCCCGCCATCCATCCGTGAAGTTCCTGCAAAGTTCTGGAAAGTTTCAGGCGAAACGCCCGGCCCGCCCTACCGACGTGCCTCGGGATGCGACAGGGAGGAACTAGTAATAAGGAGCAGGAGGGGAGAAGGATCAGTGTAAGCTCCGAGACGCTTCAACGATGCTGAAACCCTCCCCCCAAGTTCCCTCTTTCATAGGTTTCTGCAAGGATTTAGCTTCACCGCGGGATGTGTGCCGTTGGAAGACAACCTTTCGAACATCCAGAACCGTGCCAAAACACAGGTCCTCGGAGCTTAACGCGGCAATATTGTTGCGACATGACGGTCCTGAATCGTGCCAGAACACCATTATTGGAACTTCAGCACCTCGAGTCAGCATGACCGCTGCGCCATGACAGTCCTACATCGGAAAGAGCGCGCTTGTGGCGCACTTCTCATTCAAAAGGGGGGGGGCCAGCTTCAAGCTACCCCCTCCATCCCTTGGGAAAGGGGGAGGGGGGTTCGGAAGCTCCCCCCCATCCTTGCTGTGGACATTTCAGTGCCAGGGGGGCCCTAGCTACCAAGGGGGGGGGCTCCAAAGCTACCCCCTCTTCTGCCCGAGCCCAAGGTCAGCCGGGGTTTACCTCTTCAAGGGCGTGGTGGTGGCTTCGGAAGCTCCCCCCCTCCTTTTCGCAGCTGAGATTGCCGTGCCAAGAAACGGGGGGGTTCAAAGCTACGCCCCTCCCTCTTTTTCCGGAGCCCAAGATTGACCCGAGTTTCCTTTTCAAAGGGGGGCGGGCTTCGGAAGCTACCCCCCTCCATTTTCGCAGCTGATATTTGTTTGCCGAAGGGGGGGTTCAAAGCTAGTTTTTTTTTTTTTCTGCCGTCCTGTGGTGTTGGGTCCTCGTTTTGCAGAATGGGTGCCCCGCGTCCTCCTCCTCCTCCTCCTCCTCCTCCTCCTTCTCCTTCTCCTCCTCCTCCTCCTCCTCCTCCTCCTCCTCCTCCTCCCCTCATCTTCTCCTATTCCCCCTCCTCCCGTCGCCCGTCACTTTGGCACACCTCTCACGTTTCGTGGCCCCATTGGGGAGCTCCACCCAAAGGCCCCGGTGGCTGCGTTCACATGTCGCCTCCTGTCCATTTTGGCACACCGCTCACACGCTTCGTGGCCCCATAGTGAGCTCCCTCCACGCAAGGCCCCAGCGGCTGCGTTCACATGCGGCCTTCTGTTCACCTCGGCCCACCCTTCACACGCTCCGTGGCCCCATGGGGAGCTCCACCCAAGGCCCCAGCGGCTGCGTTCACATGCCGCCTCGTGTCAGCTTTGGCACACCCCTTTCGCGTTTCGTGGCCTCATAGGGAGCTCTTCCCTCCCAAGGCCCCGGTGGCTTTGGTACACCTCTCACACGTTTCGTGGACCCATAGGGAGCTCCACCGAAGGCCCCCGCGGCTGCATTCGCATGCCACCCCTTCTACTTGGGCACACCCCTCACATGTTCGTGGCCCCATGGGGAGCTCCACCAAAGGCCCCAGTGGCATGCGCATGCGTTTCCCTCACCCAGTACAGCGCTTCGTGGCCCCATAAGGGGGCTCCACCGAAGGCCCTAATGGCGGTGTTCGCATGCCTCTCCACTACTCAGTGCAGCGTTCCGTGGCCTCATAGGGAGTTCCCACCGAAGGCCCTTGTGGCTGTGTCCGCATGCGTTCCCCCCACCGAGTACAACTTGTCGTGGCCAGATAAGGTGCTCCACCGAAGGCTCCAGTGGCAGTGTCTGCATGCGTTTCCCCCACGCAGCACAGCGCTTCGTGGCCCCATAGGGGGCCCCACCGAAGGCTCCAGTGGCTGTGTCCGCATGCGCTTCCCCCACCAAGTACGGCGCTTGGTGGCCCCATAGAGGGCTCCACCGAAGGCCCCATTGGCGGTGTCTGCATGCGTTTCCTCCATGAAGTACAGGGTTTCATGGCTTCATAGGGAGTTCCACCGAAGGCCCTTGTGGCGGTGTCCGCATTCGTTCCCCCCACCGAGTACAACTTTTCGTGGCCAGATAAGGTGCTCCACCGAAGGCCCCAGTGGCGGTGTCTGCGTGCGTTTCCCCCACCCAGCACAGCGCTTTGTGGCCCCATAAGGGGGCCCCACCGAAGGTGCCATGCACATGTTTTGGGCAGACCTCCCGCACCAGAAGTTTCGGTTTCGCGCGGAATGTCTTCCATTCCCGGCTCGGCGCTCTTTGGCGCTAAGAGCCTTGAAGCCATTTTCGCCTTCTCATCTTCCAGCGTCGACTGCTTGGCCTGGACCCAGTATGCCCCAGGCCAGACTGGCATCCCATGTGCCGGCGCCAATGGCAAGCACCAAAGCTTGCGCAGGCCTTTGCCTTCCACCTCAGTCCACCGCTGCTGAGCGTCCTGGCCCTTTTCACGGGGCACCTCGTCTTTTTCTCATGTGATCATCAAGGCGATCTTCACCACCGCCTGAGAATTTTCTTCATTCACGCACTGGTCACGCATTTTCCTTTGCAAGCCTTGCGCAATCTGCCACGTACGCGGGCCCTCTTTCACCTCCTCTGGACACTCGCAGTCCACGATCATGTTGTCCACTGTCTTGTGACCAGCGATCTCCCCCTTCCTCCAGCCGCCCTGGACCACCCTTGGGGATCGCCCAGTCTCCTCCGTGGTTGCCCAGCTGCCTCCTGCCTGGTTCGCTTCCTGGGGTTCGGCACGTCCGCCCACGTCCTCCCAGCTGCCGCAGTCCTTGGCTTTTTGGGCGGCGGGGGCTTCGGCTGCTTGGCACCCTCGGTCTCCTTTTCCAAGAAGGCCCGCAAGGACGAGATCAACCCTCTGATCCCTTTGCCCTTGCTTTTGGCCGAAACCTCCTCGAGCCTCTTTCCAAAGGCCCTCACATCTGCTTCCTCCTTCTCCTCCTCCTCCTCCTCCTCGTCCTCGTCCTCGTCTTCGTCGGCCTCGTCCTCGAGGCAGCTCCTGGCCAGTTTCTCGACCATTTCCGCGAGCTCTTCCAGGGCCTCCTTCTGCTGTTGCCGAGGCTGATGATGTTGATGCTGCTGCGGCTGCGGCTGCTGCTGCTCACGAGGCTGATGATGGTGAATCAGACGTTGTTGATGATGAGGCTGCTGCTGATGATCATGACGATGATGCTGCTGCGGTTGAAGATGACGGCGCTGGTAATGACGAGGTCGAGGATGGCGACTATGCTTCTGCCGATGATGATGGGGATGAGGGTGATAATCATGATGATGATGATGATGATGATGATGCTGATGATGATGATGATGATGCGATGCACTGATGCTGCTGATGATGCTGATTATGATTATGATTGTGATGATAATGGTAATAACGATAATAATGATGATGATAATGATGAGGACAATGATCGTGGCATTGATGATGACGATGATGCTCATGACGACGGTGATTGTGATGAAGATGGTGATGGTGATGGTGATGCTGGTAAGTATGCTGATAATGATGATGATGATGATGCTGCGGTTGAAGATGATGGCGCTGGTAATGACGAAGTCGAGGATGGCGATGCTGTTGCTGCCGATGATGACAGGGGATGAGGGTGACGATCATGACGATGATGGTGATGATGCGATGCTGGTAATGATGATTGTGATGATGATAAGGGTGATGATGATAATGATGATGATGATGACGATGATGAGGATGCGGACAGTGGTCATGGCATTGATGATGACGATTATGCTAATGACGACGATGATGATGAACATGGTGATAGTCATGGTGATGATGGTAAGTATGCTGGTATTGATGAGGAGGATGATGTTCGATGATGGTGATTGTGATGATGTGGACGATGCCGATGACGATGGTGATGATGATGAGGAGGAGGATGAGGAGGATGACGACGATGACGATCAGGATGATGATGATGATGATGATGATGATGATGCTGATGATGATGATGATGATGATGATGATGATGCTGGTGACGAGGATGATGATTATGACAATGATAATGACGATGATGATGGTCGTGGTGGTGATGCTGCTGATGACGATGGTGTTGATGATGACGACGATACTGGTGATTGTGATGGTGACGGTGAGGCTTGTGAGTATGCTAGTGAGTATGCTGGTGATGAGGATGAGGACGAGGATGAGCGATGGTGGTGAATCTGAAGATGAGGACGATGACGATGACGATGGTAATGATGTTTATGATGATGCTGATGCTGATGGCGATGATGATGGCGACGACGATGATGCTGATGATGCTGGTTATGGTGATGGTGAGTATGATGAGGTTAATAATCATACTAATAGTTATTACATTAGTAGAATACATTAGTAATGAGACTGATGCGAATAGTGCAGATGCTGCTGCTGACGAGGATTATGCTGAGGACGATTACAATGATGATGATGATGATGTTGATGCTGATGCTGATGATGATGATCATGCTGCTAATGATGCTGATGATGATGAGGGTGATGATGACGGTGATGGTGATGAGGATGTTGGTGAGGAGGATGTGGCGACGACGAGGAGGAGGAGCAGGCGAAGGGGGAGGAGGAGGAGGAGGAGGAGAAGGACAAGTACCCAGAGGAGCCAATCCTCGAACAGGGAGGCTGTAACTTCCAGAGCGCGGGAGATCGTCCTACATATACATGTCGTGTGCCTCCGTTATCACCAGAATGTGGGCCCTGGTATTCAGACAGGAAAGGCTGCGATGAGGGTTTGGGGCCTGCGGGCGGGGGGGGGGGACACCATGTGGCTGTTCTCGTAGAGAGGGGTGGCGAGGAAGGGGAGGAGGAGGACCAGTCGCCATGCGTGACGGGGCCCTGAGAAAAACGCGTCCCAGAGAAGTCCAGACAGGGATGGGATGAGAGAGGAGGAAGAGGAAGAGGAGGAAACGGAGGAGGAGGAGGAGAGGGAGGGACATGGGAGCAGGGAGGAGGCGGATGATGACGATGATGTTGCTGATGATGATGATGATGATGATGATGATGATGATGATGATGATGATGATGGTGATGATGATGATGATGATGATGATAATAATGATGATGACGATGACGATGATGCTGATGCTGATGCTGATGCTGATGCTGATGCTGCTGATACTGATGATGCTGATGATGCTGGTGATGCTGATGATGCTGATGATGCTGATGCTGATGCTGCTGTTGCAGAGAATGATGATGGATGTGATGGTGGTGGTGATGGTGATGGTGTTGCTGAGGATGAGGATGAGGATAAGGATGAGGACGATCATGATGGTGATGACTTCATGATGATCATGGTGGTGGTGACGATCATGCTGGTGATGATGATTATGATGCTGATGATGGCGATGATTCTTATGATGGTGGTGGTGGTGCTGATGATGCTGGTGGTGCTGGCGGTGGTGACAATGATGATGCGTACGATGCTAATGATGATCATCATGATCATGATTATGGTGACGATGACGATGATGATGATGATTGTGATGACGATGATTAGGATCATGATGGTGATGATGGTGACGACAACGACGACGATAATGATGATGGTGATACCGATGAGGATGATGATGATGCAGACGGTAATGATTTCGTGTATGATGTTGGTCATGGAGATCATGGTGACGATGATGATGATATTATAGTATCATGATGGCCACGGTGCTGATGTTGATGCTGGTGCTGCTGATGCTGATGATGGTGATGAAGATGGACTTGAGGATGTTGATGAGAATCGGGAGGAGGAGGAAGAGGACCAGTGCAAACCCTAATCAAAGATGTTGGAAGACACCCTCCACCAAAGCTCCCTCTTCGTAGGCCCCATACAAGGATTCATTTCCACTGAGGATTCATTTCCACTGAGGGAATTGTCCACTTTGTGTTAAGCGTACCAAACACCATTCTCTGGACTTCAACGCCACGAGTCAGCCTGACTGTCGCGTCTTGACGATCCTGAGTCGTGCCAGAACACAAGTCTTGGGAATTCAACACCGCGAATCCACGTAACCGCTGCGCACTGACAATCTTGAACCTTTGCGAAACACCACTTTTGGTACGTTATCTATGATAACCCGCTTCTGTTTGGAAACTTGTAAAACGAATGTGCGCGGCGCCATGGCGAGAGCCACATTTGGAGAAGATACCGCTCTCAATCTGTGAAGCCCTCACGATTCAAATATGCGCGGCGCAAGGCGGGAGCCACATTTTTGCAAACGACCTGCCCTCAATCCGGGAATGCGCGCGGCGCGAAGGCGAGAGCTACATTTTGAAAACGGCCCGCCCTCAATGCGCGAAGCTCTTGCAAACTTGTAAAACCCCTGTGCGCGGGCGGCGCTCACTCGGGAGCCACATTTTGAAGACGACCCGCCTTAAATTCGTGAAACACTTGCAACTGTTTACAAATCATGCGCACGGCGCTAAGGCGAGAGCCGCATGTTGAAGACTACCCGCCCTCCATCTCTTGCAGCTGCTGCCAGCATTGAAGCTTCATGCGGGTAAGTGGTAAGGAACTCTCAGGTGAAACGCCCAGCCCAGCCCGCCCAGCCCGCCCTTCGGACTGGCCCGCTCAGGTGAAACGCCCAGCCCACCCAGGATATGGAAAGTCGGAGAAGGAGGAGGACGAGGAGGAGGACCAGTGCAAACCCAAGATGCATCAACGATGTTGGAATAAACCCTCCATCCAAGCTCCCTCCTCAGATGCCCCATATAAGGATTCATTTCCACTGAGGGAAGTGCCCCGTTGCGAGACAACCGTTTGAAGATCCTGAAGCCTACCAAAACACCGCTTTCTGGACTCCAACGCCACGCATCGACCTGACTCTTGCGTCCTGACGACCCTGAGTCGCGCCAGAACGCCGTTCTTGTGATTTCAGCAACGCGAGCCGACGTAGCTTTTGCGCCCTGGCAATCCTGAGTTGCTCAAAGAAAACGCCACTTCTGGTATTTTGCCCATGTGAATCTGTAAGATTCTTACGATTTTGAACGAATGCGCGCGGCGCTATGGGGAGAGCCACATTTTGAAAAGGAACCACCTTCAATCGATTAAATTATCTGCAAACTGTTAAGACGAGCGTGCGCGGCGCCAAGGCGGGAGTCACATCTTGAAAAGGAACCGCCCTCAATCCTTGAAGCTCTTGCTAATTGTCAAGACGAGTTTCCGCGGCGCTAAGGCGAGAGCCACATTTTGAAAAGCAGCCGCCCTCAACCCGTGCAATTCTCGCAAATATCAAAAATGAATTTGCGCAGGTCTATGGCGAGAGCCGCGTTTTGAAAATCGCCCGCCTTCCAGCTATGAAGCTGTTCTCAGCTTTTAAGCTTCAGGGTCATAGGTGGTTAGGAAGTCTCGGGCGAAACGCCCGGCCCGTGTTTTCGACCGGCCCCAGGGTGCGACAGGGAGGAGTTAGTGCGAAGGCCGTACGGCCGGTGCCCCCGACCCTGAAGGGAGACGACGACGACGACGACGACAACGGCGGCGACAACGGCAGCGGCGGCGACGCTGACGTGGGCCAAAGTCCTCAGGAATGCTTCTTGGGGTCTCTTCGGAAGGCTCTCGAGGGCCTCTGGGAGGAATTATGAGGCCTCTTGGGAGCCTCTTGGGGGCCTCTTGGGAGCCTCTTGGGGGCCTCTTCGAGTTTCCTGGGACCTCTTGTGAGCCTCTTGGGGACTCTTGGGAACCTCTTGGGGCCTCCTGGGAGGCTCTCGGGGCCGAGGGCTCGAAATGTCCGTTCGGGTCCCCCGTCCAGGCACGCTCTTGGAGCCGTCTTGGGGACCTCCTGGGCCATCTTGGAAGTAATTTTGGCTGTCTTGGGGTCCTCTTGGACTGTTCTGGGGCCCTTTGGGGGGCCTCTGGCGCCGTCTTGGAGCGGCAGAAAGTGGAAAAAGTGAGACCTCCCCAATCTGTAAACAAAAGAATACACAGGCGAAGGGCCTCACCATACATATGCAGTTCAGTTGTGAGTATCGCCGTTGTGGGTATGGCCTTCGGTGGATCTCTTTAAAGGGGCCACGACGCGTGTGAAGGGTGTGCCGAAACAGGGCGGGGACGCACCCCAGCGCAGCCATTGGGGCCTTCGGTAGCGCTCCACATGGGACCACGAAGCGTGTGAGGGGTGTGCCGATATGGGGCGAGTCCGCCATGCGAACGTCGCCACAGGGGCCTTCAGTGGAGCTCCCCATGGGGCCACGAAGCGTGCGAGGGGTGTGCGAAAATGTGTGCGGGACCGCCATGCGAAGTCGAAAACAGGCTGGTAAGCTTAGGTATGTAGTCCGCCTTAGGCGCTCCCATATCCCAGGCTTTGGCTCATATCGCATGAGCAAGAGAGCGAGACGAAGCATGGGATCTGGAGTAAAGAGTAAGATGGGCATCGTCAATGGAAAGGATGTTTTCCGATCTCAGATGCAAGTAGTGCGCCTCAGTGAGGCACAGTCACATATCAGGCCGGGCCCGGCTTGAGCCAGGCACGGCAGCGGTACATGCTCGATTTATACCTCGCCTTTAACCTTCTCCGTTTAAAGTCGGAGGGGGAGGAGACGAGCAGGTACCGCACTTCTATTATGCGGAAAAACAGTGCTAAGCAGCAGCGGCTGCCTACAAGGAAAGGGCGCGCGAGTAGCCTCGCTACCGGCGAGTTTCCTCGCTGCTAAAGCGCACCCGCCCGCGGGTTTCCCCGCTGGCTCGGGAGGCAGGGCCGTCCTGAGACGACCTGCCCGCCCTATACGGCGTATGTTTCTTCAGCTCGTGCTTGAAGGATTGCTGGCCGGCCATTACTTGTAGGAGCAACGCGCGGTCAATGCTACCTTTGGTATGACCATCGGCAGTCATATCCCGCGTGTCACACCATTGGACGCTTTCCACGATTCCACGTTCCATCATCTGGCGAATCCAGCTGATGTGCCCAAGCAGAGTACACTCTGTGGGCTTCTTCAGATCCTTGCTAGACAAAGATTTGAAGACAGACTCGGCATCAATAGTCAGAGTGACTTTGATACATAGACCACCCATTTCCAATATGTTCTTCAACTGTGTGGGGGTCAATGGTCCCGAGTGTAGCTCGTGGAGCGTTACAATGGTCGGGTAGCAGTCTTCCAAGTTGTGGGCTGCTGCCAGTGTTTCCGCAGAGTAGCTCGAACGCACTTGCAGTCGATGAGACTTGCAGTATGCGTCCACCAGGTGCACGACGGGTTTCCCCGCTTGCGTGTGGCCACGCCTCAGCAGGTTAGCCCCGCGGATACCGTAGCCTTTGACTTCGTCGTCTTCATCTCCGTTGAGACGACGATAGCCAGAATCGCTATGCAGGTCGACTTCTCCTGTTGGAGTCATAGCATGATACACGATCTTCTTCGGACCTGCCTGCAATTTTCTGGTAACCGCGTTTAGTCGTCGTACCTGGATGTTTGTCGGTTCTTGGATACGTTGTAGTGAGACAACATAGACCATTAGCCATACCTGCGTGATCAACGCATAGGCTAGAGCGCCACGAAGACTGACGAACATATCAGAAATTGTCTTCGTCGCCTTGCTTTCAGGATCAGCTCCTGTGAGTTCTGGATGTGTGATAGGACGAAGCTGTTTGATGTATTCGTCCTGGTCGAGAGTGACGCTCCCATCATCGGTCTTGTGGTACCGAACAGCACAGTTCGTGTATGTGTGCTTGTTCAGTTTGCACTTCCCAAACGTATCTTCAACACACTTGACATACTTGTCGATAGCCTCTTCCTTCCCAGTCATATTGATGTCATCAACGTGCTTGGCTGTCAAGAGGTTTGGGCTCATCTCGAATTCTTCGTCGTATGAAGTAGGCTGTAGCCCAAAGCTCCTAGTGATGGACCTGAGTTTCAGCGAGAATGCCCTGGGAGCATCCTTCGTGCCCGTCCCCGGTTTCAGACACCGGAGACAATGCTTTGATTCGTCATATGACTCAAAGCCTGGCAGTGTGCGAAGGACAGCTGCTGACCCAGGTGGTAGTGTGAAACACACCACACGTTCTTTCTCGCCCGTTGCCGCGGCGAGCTCGCCATAGGTCAGTCCCTTCAAGAAAGCCATGTTGATGTCCAGGGAAGCGATAATCCAAGCTTTGTTGCATGCAGCAGAACTTGCGAGCAGTCTCTGGCTTGACCTCCTTGCCGTGCCAGAGAAGGTTTCGACATCAAAGGCTTCGAGGTCCATGAAGCCACGGAGTACCAAGCGTAACCGGATCGTCCTTTCCATTTCGCCCTTTTCGTTCTTGACAAACTTCCATTTGTATACGTAGCGTGACGTCATGATGTTAGACGCCTTGCTTAAGTCAGTCATCTGGAAGCATTTGTTGTCAAGCCACGTCTTCAGTTCTGTGTAGAGGGCTTTGGAAACTTTGACCGGATTTGCTTGGATGTCGGCCTTCGTGAGTAGATCGTCTTCCTTGACGACCACGGCACGTTTGGAGGCAGCACTAACGTATACTCGCATAGTTGTGACGCTGCTGTCATCCAACAGTCGGTGTTGCTGCTCGGACAGGACGACTTTGGACATGTCTGCAGTGAAGCAGAGCTCGATGTACTTCCCGTGCTCATCGGAGTCCAGATCATATTTGCTATCCGGATCCGTGGAGCATAAAGGAACGTAGTAAGAAGTGTCCATGTCGTATCCTGGCGGGTGACCCCGCTCCGGCAAGTGGCCTTGCACATCTTCACAGGTCGTAGAGACTAACACACACTGTGTGTCTGTCATGTATGTAGGAACTGTATGCATGACTTCCTCTGTGTCAGCTTCAAGGAGTGTTCTGTCATCCATCAGTTCAGCATACCACGACTTCAAGACAAAAGCATCCAGATCTTCTTCTGTCTCCTCTATGATGGTCGGGAGTCGACCATCGTTGTCCGTAGGAGGCTCCTCAGGAGCAGCTGCTGGAGGTGATTCGCTCGGTGGTGGACCGTCAGCGAGTTCCTCAAACTTAGTGAGGTCTTGGTCAAACCCAGCAGAAGGCTTCCTGGATTTAAGACACTGGATGATGCGTGAGTGTGTGGATCCTGTGATGTCATAGATGTTCAAGGCAGTGCCATCAGCTTCATAGTAATGAAACCCAGGGGTCACATCGTTATCATAGTGCACTAGTGTACAGCTGTCTGCATAGGGTGCGGCAGGCAGCTTCGTCAGGCTCTTGGCGAGTCGTACAGCAACAACGTTTTCAATACGAAAGTAGTTGCGTATGAGGTACTGAAGAGCCAAGTGCACCTTAGGTGAAAGTCGGCTCGCAGCAGTCATCTGCAGCCGACCCTGTTTCGTTGGTAGATATCCGAAAGTCATGGCGGGTTTCCCCGCTGGCAGACCGGCAATAAAGGCCAATACTGTTCGAAGGGCCGTATTGTCCGATCCTATCTCGCGGACCATAAGTGCTTCGATGTACAGTGTGTGTCGTGTGTCAGGATACTGTACTCGTACTTCGCGATTGCCGACCTTCACGATGACCTGGCCTCGGTCAGGTTCGTTGCGGATGACCGGGTATGGACCACTCCATCCACCCCAGTCGTCTTTCGTGGTGGTCGGGCGATGATAGTCCACGAGATCTCCCTCTTTATAGTGAAATTCACCCGTAGCAGTAGTCTTTGTACGGAGAGCCCTGTTCGTCTTGGCAACCGCAGTGGCCTGCGTGATTGCCTCCAGACTAACCCTCCTGATTGTTTCTTCCCTTGAGTGATCTGATGATTCAGTGGGCTGATCATGATCCAAGACAGGGAAATCAGGAAGCATAGCTGGCTGTCTACCATACAGCGCATTGTACGGAGACACTTCATTATAGAAGGTAAATGCGTTGCTGGCAAACAAGGCTTCATGTAAGAGACGAGTGAAATTGAGAGGGATATTTAATCTATTCAATTCTTCTCCCATCACGTGTAGGAGGTGTCGCAGGATGCCGTTCCTAGCTTCGATAGTTGTGGCGTGTTGGCCACGCGCTCGAATACGAAGCTCTGTTCCCTTAGCCTTAAGGATGGCCTTTGCTGTATCATTATTCAGTGCTCCTTCCCCATCGGAGTATAAGATTTTAGCAGGGCCATGCTGCATCCAAGTCGTATGATAGGCATCGAGAACAGTATGCATAGCTTTATCAGGAATCTCTGTGCCAGCTGCCCAGCGAATACAACGGTCGATGATGTGAAAAACAATATGTTCCTGTTTGTAAAAGAAGAGATCACATTCGACTTCCTCGTTGAAACGTCCTGGCAGTGACACAGAAGGCATCACCGTGTTGCCTGGTTTGTCCCAGGCTCGACATTCTCTACACGAGTCACAAATGCCTTTGATCAGACTCAAACGGGTTTCACCCAGACCAACCTTGGTTAGAATCATCCGCATTTTTGGCTCCTTGGCATGAAACCATCTCAGGTGGAGTTTGCGGAGTTCTCGCTGCACTACAGCTGGGTCGAAGCTGCGCAGGTTTTGGAGGCTGAGCTGAACGTCGAAGCGAGTCCAATCAGGGAGCCTTGGCCTTGGCCTCGGCTCTGCTTGAGGCTGCGGCGGTGGTGGAGGATCTCCTCCCTCCATGCGTCCGCGCCTTGCTGCAACTTGTGGCAGTCTACGGTGATCGTCAGAACTGCCAGCACCACTGTTGCCACCAGTAGCCCCGTCAGCTCTGGTGATGTCATGGCTGCTGGCGCCTGCGGTTGGGTCGCCCTCACCAGGCCGTGGCGGCCTAGGCGCGCGTATGCGCGCTCTCGCGGCCGGCGCCGCTTTTGCGGCTGGCGCCGCTTCTGCGGCTGGAGCCGCTTCCGCGGCTGGCGCCGCAGGAGCGGCTTGCCCCGCCGGGCGCGGCTGGCCAAAGTTATCTGGCAGCTTCCATTTTTCGGCGAATCTGCATTGGCCAGATATCTTGGTGTGGTGAGGATTGCTCTTCTGATATTCCTTCTTACAGCTTGGACAGTCCCAGTAATACGGTTCAACATCATACCACCGACACATCTTCGGATCCCTGCTGTGCTTTGGTGATTGCTTGTAGTTGTTGTCCACACAGCCAGGGCACCCAAGACCGCCAGGTGGTGGTCGCCAGATTTCTCCGTTTGGGTGTCTCCGGATTGTTGGGTCGTCCAAGTCGTAGCCAGCACTGTTTGTTACGAACGCATAGCTGCGTTCACGATTCGCGAATGGATCGCGACCGTAAGCAAACAGGTCTTTGGCGATTTGCACCGCATCAACGATCAGTGACTGCATTCTGTAGGTATACTGTGCCGCCCTTGCTAGCTCTTTGTTACAAGCATTGGCGTGCACATGATTTCCTGGACAACGCTTGCCTCTGAAAGGTGCCAACAACTCTTCTTTATTTGCCATTATCTGTGTTGGCTTGCGAATGTATTGTCCAAATGAATCTTTGAGACCAGTCGTGCACTGATCAATGATTGTTTGGCAAGTGACCTTGCGTTGTGCCAGGTCTTTCCATGGTTGGATCTCATCCACCCACGTGCCCATTGGTTGTTCCCTGAGAAAGAAACGTCTTAGGTCGTCTTGCAATAGAGCAACTGTTCCACAGAACGTGATGTGAGGCAGGTCCTCTTTGTGGTGTTTAAGCCACGTATCATGATTGACCTGTGCGTTGAAGTAGGAAGGGAGTCCAGTAGTTCTGCAACTTGGCTGCAGAATCGTGATCTTGACAAAGCAAGTCTTGAGGTAGTGGAGGACTGCTCTTTGTACTTCCGAATTTCCAAGGTCAACCATAGATATCTTGTCAAGGTTCCCGCCTGACGAGAGTCCCCTCTTGAAGGCTAATATGGATATACCACCCTTGCCCCCACATAATTCAAGCATGTCCACCTGATTGTTTCTGCCGTAGCATAACGACTGGACTATCGAGAAGATATCGGCATGTGAGTCAGCGGGTTGCCCCGCCGGTAACATCATGAAGATGTCCTCTGATTCGCTGTCCGAGTCCGAGTCGTCAAGAGGAACGTCGTTGAAATATGTGGAGCAGTCAAGCCCTTTGAGGTCCTCTCCACAGTCGTCGTTACCGTCTTCCACTTTCTTCGGGACTTTCTTCGGTTTGATGCCGGCTTCTTTGTCAGCTTTCTGCTTTTCTTTCTGTTTTATCCTGGCATCAGTGGGCAACGCAGTTTCCGCGGAGAGATCCGCTGCGGAGGAATCCGCTGTAAAATCAGGGAATGGCGGAATTTCAGGAAGGTTGTTGGTGGGTCGCGTTTGGCAACGCTCAATCGAAGGGGGAGGAGATCGATCGTCATCGACGATCGTCACACGCTTTGGGCGTGGCCTTCGCGACTCACCATTGCCATGAAGAACTGGAGCCGGAGGCTCCCAGTAAAGCCGAGTACTGATGTTTGTAACCCCATCAGGTAATGGAGCTACATAATTGTACCCAGTTGGCTGATCCTGGATTCTAATGTCTTGAACGATCTTGTTCGTGTCCAGGTCGGTCGTGACCCTACGAACCACATGGTCCCATTGAGGGCCCTTCTGTGGACATTGAACGTAGTGTCTGACCTTTTTGTCAACGCGTGTACACACACTGAGGTGTACCGCACTCCGCTCATTCCTGATCATGTTGGCTTTATCGAGTTGATCAAGGAAGCGTGCAATAATAATAGCCAAAGTTTTATACCGAAACTCGGCACGTTGCTGATCTTGGCCATACCAATCCAAATCATGCTCCTTGTGTGATCCACAAGTACATTTCCATAAGTTTATCGGTATATGAGGACAAGATGTAGCAACTTGTATATAAGAACCACTGGGATGTTTACTGGATCGGTCAAACTTAATACCGAAATGACAGAGTCTGATTCGTATAACGCTTAGCTTCAAATCTTCGATAACATCTTTGATCGGACCCTGTTTCCAGAAATACCCGGGTGGCCCCAGGATAACAATCTGCATTCTCAGAGCACGCGCTTTGATCAGGAGATTTTGTATACGTTGATAATGTGGTCCCGCCCTCTTTCCTGGAGTACGAACGTACCAATCAGAGGGTGTGGCCACCCACAACATATTGTAGTCTCCTGCCAACAAATTTCCCAAATACTGTGTTCCAGTTGAAGTCATTACCTCATTATGGGTAATCCGGTCGCATATATATCCACGGGTTCGGAGTTCGGCGCAAGCTGTGCGAATATCTTCGATGACGAGGCATTTTGAATGATATTTTTCTTCTCGGGCCTCAGCGCGGCCAACGTATGTCGCGAGGAGGCCGGTATTCGGCTTCTCTTCGCAGGCGAGCGCCGCCGGCGCGCCCGCCTGCCCCCGTCAGAGGGGCATGCTGTTAGCGGATGGCTCCGCAGGAGTCACTGGTGCGGCTACGCTCACAGTCTCCACGCGGGTTGGCCCCGCAGAGTCCGACGAACCTCCGCCCGTGCAGCTTGGTGGTGGTGGCGGTGTCGCGGGTGACCCCGCTTGGTTCTCAGGCGTCCACTTATTCACCGCCTCCTGGACTGCCCAAAATATCTTAGACTTCAGGGCATCCTTCATGTGTGGCCAGGTCCCTTCAGGACACTGTTGGCCTTCCCACCAGCTGTTCAGCGTCCTGTCCACGATCGCACGGGTCGTGTCTTCCAGGAGCTGCTTGTCGAGATACGGCTCGACAATGTAAGCATCAGTCGTAACGGTCAGGGACTGTCCCATTGCGGGTTGCCCCGCTGTGGTCTCGGCGGGTGGCCCCGCACTAACCCCAGCGGGTGACCCCGCATTGACGGAGTCCTCGTCGTTCTCCGTCTCGGTGTAGCCATCACGACTACTGCGGATTGTAAAGGTGTTCGTGACCGTCTGGCTTTTAGCCCCGTCATACAACCCGCATGGAATGGCTAGATGTCCTGAGGGGGTTTTCTTCGCCCTCAGGACCTTGGCGCCCTTCCCCAGCTTAAGAGTATAATCTCCGCTGGGGAAGATAACCTTCTGGAAGCCTGGCTTCAGCACGATGATTGTGTCACGTGCTTCCATGGCGCCCAGGCCCCAGATGGCTGGGAGGTTTGCACCTGAGCCCTCTGCGATGTTGGAAGCATACTCCTCGATGCGGGGGCTTGCCTCATTGGCGTATTGCACCCCGATCTTGAAGTTGCCCATTTTCCGACAGATCGCAGCACCCTCACCTACACCATTGATGTAGAGGGTTTTGCTCAGTGTGCATATGGCCGGTCTGTGATTGTACCTGGCCATACCTCCTGGAAGGTTCGTGCTGTATTAGCTCCGATGATGTTCACGTTGGAGCCAATGTCTAGCATGAACGATATGCAGGGCATTCCGTCTTCGTCGGGGAAGAATGTCCCTGTCCGCGCCGCCAGAGCCATCGTACCATGGTCATCAGTATGGTACGTAATTTGTGAACCGAGCGTGCCTTTCAGTAGGCGTTGTTCCAGCACCCACTGGCTCATTGTTAGCTCGGTGCACCATATTTGCTCATATTGGCGGCGCTCCTCCACGGTAATTGGTTCCTGTTCAAGAACCCAATAATTCGCAGAGAGTGTGGAGGTCCACTCACCTCCTGGCGGAAGCGCATCCGTGACGTCACGTGTGTAGGTCAGCCCTTCCGTGTTGATCATGAAGGTATTGTGGAATTGGGCTGCCTCCGCGCTTTCAGCACTGGCCCGGCTTCTAGCGCTTACCGGGCTCTCTACACGTGAGGTTCTGGATCCGCCTCCGCTCCTGCCACTCCGCCTAATATTGGCCTCCATTGTCCTCAGAAATCCCGGATTCGGAGGTCCATTTGCGGGTGACCCCGCTTTGGCGGCAGGAGTCGCTTCGGCGGGTGGCCCCGCTGCTGGGGGCCCCTGTGCTCGAAGCGTAGACAGGATCGGCATCTGGATGCCTTGCTCTGGCGCTGGCCAGGGGTGTGTCTGTGCAGCTGGGGCACGTGCGGATGGCTCCGCCGAGGCGGCTCGAGCCTCTAGTGCCTCCACTGCTTCCCGCAGCCGACGCAGTTCCCGAGCATCCACCACGTATCTTTCCTGCTGGCGCGCCTGTTCCGACTCAGCGTCGCGCTGTCCAGCATGCGGAAAATGTGCTGTGATTATGCCCGGCCCACGGCATACAGCGCAGGGTGCCTCGTTTGGCGCACCTGGCCGCTGATTGCGGACGTGCTGCTGTGCAACACGATCCCAGCATATATCGTGGAAGAAGTGCCCGCACGCCAGTCTCCACACCGTGGTGCCCATCTCGTAGGGGTCCATACAGATTGGGCACTGTGTGAAATTGTAGTCTGAAATGACTGGAGTAGGCACGTCGGGGCGAGTCCGAGCCTGACGCTCGAAGGTAGTTTCGCCCTCCCGATATGGCGTCGGTGGTGGCGGTCTATCTGTCTGTTCAGCGGGTGGCCCCGCGCCTGCGGGTGTCCCCGCTTGGTTGTCACGCTCAATCCTTCTCTGGATCGCGCGCTGTTGGCGCAGCCTAGCGTTGTCCCGAGCCTGCTGCCTAGATGCCAGTATCGCTTGCTGCGTGTTGTGCACGTCGCGAATATAGTCTGGCATGCTGCCCAGAGCGGCTGGCACCGCGAGACCAGCTGGCTGAACTACGGTCTCGGGGTCCGTCGGCGTAGGCATGTAGGCGTAGTGCGGCATAGACTGCGCATCGACTGCTCGTGTATACTGCAAACGAAACATCTCATTGGCCAGATTCCGAGTGTATTCGTTCGCAGGTGGCCCCGCAATCATAGGAGTGTTATTCATCTGCGCGTAGTACTCCGGGTACATCGGCGCGTCCATGGCCTGTGCCTCTGCTGGTCCATGATTGTCCCATCCATATATTGGGTGTGATGCTATTCCTTGAATAAACACCTGTCGATATGGATTCGTGGGATCAGCATTTGGAGCATCTTCAGAAGTCCAGCTCCAGAGAGGCCGAAAGTCGCCATGATTCGTAACATCTATGTTGCGGTTCCGCAACAGGCTGGGCACTCTATCAGCTTGTTGCTGCAAAAAGGTAGCCTGTGCTCTCAAGTTGGCTGCCCGACGTTCGTAGTCTGAACCTTGCTGTCCGTCAGCGGGTGGCCCCGCATGTGCGAGTGACTCCGCAGGCGTTCGCTCGGAGGGTGTCCCCGCAGCCACTCCTCCTTCACTACCCCTCGGAGTGCCAAAGGGAGTGGTCGCCTGGAGTGCTGCTGCGAGCGCCGGATTTCCGCGAATCGCCTGGAGTCGTTGCCACAGGCTGTTCTCGCTCGTTTCAGACGGCGGTGTCCGAAACGGCGAGCCACCATCTGAGCCGCCCATAGGAGCAAACCTCGCAACTCCAGCTTGCTGTGGAGGGCGTTGTGGTTGTGGTCCTAGGACGCCTGGTGGCCCCGCAGGAGGGCGCAGGTTCCTCTGCTGTGCATCTTGGATACCTGCATGCACCGCCCACGGGTCAGCACGGTATAGCTGATCGGTCAGTCCAGAAACGTCGGCTGATGTCAATTGGCTTTGTTGTTGTGGTGCTGGTCTGTTTGCTTGTTTGTGTTGTGTGTCTAGTTTTGTTGTTTCTTTGCTTGTTGTTTGTTCTATTTGTTTTATATTTTGTTTTTATTGCTTACTTGTCCTTGATTGTTTTTGTTGTTTGTGTTTTTGTGTTTATTTGTTTTGTGTTGAGAGCTTGGACCCAGGACTGCTGGTCCGGCCTCCAAGGAGATGCTACCGTCGCCACCGGTGTGACTACCTGCTGCCATGAACCGTCCGAGGTGCCTACCGCGGGTGTCCCCGCTCCTGCGGGTGGCCCCGCCTCAGGCATGACCTCGTCCTCCTGGGCATTCATCATGAGGACTGTCTGTGTGTCGTACGGTCGTGGAGCAACATCTTGCTCAGTCATGACCAAATTGAATGGGCGACCGTCCGTCTTAGCCCAGCCCTTGAGGTACATGGCATGATCTTCCATTACCGCCACAGTTCTGTCACACATTTTAAGTGGCAGGTAGTCATCAGTGCGAATCCTGTCCGCGGGTTGGCCCCGCCTCCGCGTCTTGTCATAAAACAGCGGATTGGTCCAGGCTTCGCCGACCCGATACTTCGCGATGCTCACTATCTGGAGAATATGATCGGGCGGTATACGTCCATCGTGGCCCCGTGTCATGACTATGTCATTTGCTGATCTCCATAGAGAGAAGCCACTGGACAGCATCTTGTTGATGCTGCAGAATATGAGCACCTCCGAGTCAGGACGGATGCCCGATTGAATCCTCGGGTCGCCCGGGAGGTAGGGGCAGCCATGCACAAATTGGCGCCCCCCCTTCCTCTTCGGGTTGTCCTGTGCGAGGCATGACAGGCTATTAGCAAGGATGTCCTTGACATACTCCCACTGCGTCCCGTGGATGAAATATACTGGGTCGTCTGGTTCTTTCATCCATGTTGTGATCGGCTTGTAGAGCGACTCGGGACAGTGGATGCCTGGACTGCTGTGGCCGTTCGTGGCTCTGATGAAGTACTGTGGCCTGCGTGCCTTTGGTCGAAACATGGGAGGCAGCAGCATGCTGTCCTCAACGCACTTCATCTGGAGCCTGCCCTTCTGCATGCCGTGATGGTCAATCATCTCACAGCAGTTTAGCAGCACCCAATACACGAATGACGTGTGGGGCCTGCCTTTGATCAGCACCTCGTGCATTTCACGATAGTACTTATACTGATCATTTTCAGTCCAGTTTGTCAGCAGATCGTCAACGACAACCCAGCCATCGTATGGATCAAAAGTGCTGACCTTTTCGAAGTATCGGTTATGTTTGTCCTTATAATATGGACTGTGGCGTAGAGCCGTTGAAAACCACATCGACACCTTGGTCATCTGCTCTTTACTCGGCAAGGTTGGATCCATGCCGGTCTGTGTCATGACCTTCAGGAGTGCTTCTTTATGCTGCGCAGCGCGTAGTGGCGGCCTGTCTCGCAGCATGTTTCCCACTTTCTGCTGTTCGCGCTCCCAGTCGTTGTGGCACTTGAAATTACGACGAACCGGACAATTAATGACCTCATATCGGTCCGTGTCGTCTGGAGTGACTCGTGGGTTGATGGGCTGCCTCGGGCCTTTGTCTACAATGCCTTGCCAATACAACTTGCATTCCAAAGGAATGACCCTCAGAACAGACATTATTGGCTGCAAGCTTGCGGGTGACCCCGCTAGTGCAGCCGGCGGCGCTTTGGCGGGTGACCCCGCTAATGCAGCTGGCGCCGCTTTAACGGGTGGCCCTGCAGAACCTGCGGCTGTCGAGGCAGCTCCTGCAGATGACTCCGCGCCAGGGTTCGGGCGGCCTTTGTCAGCAGCTGCATCATCAGTCAGTTTCTGTTGGTCGCCAAACTCTTTGAGGACTCTGAAGCGTTCTTCTCTGGAGAGAGTGCCTTCTGCGGGTGTCCCCGCTGTTACGGCTGGCGCCGCTTTAGCGGGTGGCCCCGCAGAGCCCTTGTCCTCTTTAGCCTTGGCGGCCGCTTCTGCCCGCACCGACCTCATCCCAGCTTCGGGCTTCGGCTGCGCTTTCATTCGTGCCGAACCTGGTCGTGGTGCAAGGCGTGGCTGATGCAGTGTTGGAGTCCAGTCACCTCGGAACGCTGCCTTAGGCTTGTCGCGAGCTTCGTCCTTGACATCGCCTTGGGTCGCCGGCGGCATCGGGGTCGATGGTCCAGCAAAAGCCTTCCTCCTCTCCGTCACGGACAGACCGGGAGGATTCACCGGCTCAGGGTCGTCCGTCTTGGCGATCCCTCTGGCCTTCGCCCGCCCCTGTGTGCCTTCGGGGCTCTTGGACGGGTGCCTTTTTGCCGGAGTCGGTGAAGACGAGGAGTCGGCTTCAGGTCTTGGAGGTGGTCTGCTGCCCTTGCCCGGTTGTGACCAGGAGGGTCTCTAGGAGGGCCTTCTGGCTGGCCATGATCATGGATGACCTGCCTCATCTGGTCGATGTCGGCAGTACCTTTTATGGCCAGCTTGTACTTGCCATTCTCATGGCGGTAGATTACCCTCGTGCAAAACCACTTCTGCGCCGAAGAACTGCAGTACCAGCAGGCGCTTCCGTCAGGGAATGGATTCTCTGAGCCGTCTTCCGCCGCCCACTCTTCATTTAGCTCGGTGCGGTCAGTGCCGGCGGCGGACCCGGCAGCAGAGACAACGTCTATCCACTCGTCCGCAGATCCAGCGGCTGGTGCTGCTTCTGCGGGTGGCCCCGCTTCCCTGCTGGATTCTGCAGGTGACCCCGCTTCCTTACTGGATTCTGCGGGTGACCCCGCTTCCTTATGGAATCGGCGGTTCCATTCCTTGAGGCGATGGTCATTGGTAAGCTTTGCCCAATTTTCCTTGACGGTGTTGGCCACCTCTTCGGTCATAGGGACGCGATCGGCCTCTGTGATACGCTTTCCTCCTCCAGGAACCTCTTTGTTCGGATCATGGACGTTACCCGCGTCGTCTCCATGAGACCAATTCCACGGGGTCTCTCCATAGTGAGGGCTCCTGGAGGGGCGGTCCATCGGACACCTGCGCATGTGGCCTTTAAAGGGCTCACACTGACATACTTGCTTTCTGTACGTTTTGCGGTCAGTGATGATCTCCTGCTTCTTAGCCCTTTTGTCCCAGGCCTCTGGCGTCTTGGTCTTGCCGCCCTTGGTACGGATTATCGCGCCAGTCTCGTCCCTTTTGGTACAGTATTCCTTAGAATACCAGTGCCGAAGAGTATCCATAGAGTAACCGGGGTACCATTGGATGTACCAATCCGGCACCTGCTGAGCAGATACTCCAACGGAGTGCTCAGTGCTGTATGGATAGCCCGATTCATCATGCGTAGGGCGTCTAGGGGCTGAGCGGCTCCTTCCGCGGGCTGGCCCCGCTGACGCACTACCACGTGTCACTGGCCTTTGATCGTCATGCTCTGAGTCTCGGGGAGGCGACGGTCGCCTGTCCCTCTTGGCGTACCGCATGTCCTCCGAGTCCTCTGAGCTGTCCTGGACCATGAACACGTTTTGATACGGGCTTCGTTTTGATACGGGATTCTGAATGTATTCCGATGTCATTAAAACTTGCTCCATCGAGAGGGCGTTAATGTTCATTTGATCGCAACCCTTTTACTTTTATCTTTTTTTTTTCTTTTTTTTTGTTTTTTATTCTTTGGTTTTGTTTTTTTTTTTTTTTATTGTTTTTTTTTTTTTTTTTTTCTTTTTTTGTATTTTTTGTTTCTTAATCTTTTTTGTTTTTATTTTATTAAGTGTCTTTTTTTTTTTTTTTTTTTTTTTTGTTTTTTTGTTTTCTATCCATTTTTAAGCCTCTTTTTTTTTTTTTTTTCTTTCTTTTTTTCTTTTTTTCTCGAAGACGCATCCATTAGACCAAGCGGGTGGCCCCGCTGGTTGTGTCTAGCATGCGACGGCGGTCACCGCCGCTAGACCGACAGATAGGCCCGCATCTGAGATGCTGACATGTTCGAATCCAAGTATGGACGTAGACGAGCAACTCCTGGGTGCGACAGCAGTTCGTTCATCGTCATCTGCTGCTGTGCTGGCGCACTCAAGAGTCGGATTGCTTCTGAAACCTGCTCTTGGAGCATGTCGTTATAATCTTCTTCGGATTCTTCGGAGTCGGAATACGCGGGATGGCCCAGCATTTCGTCATCGGCGTCTCCCATCTCCGAGCCAGCCCACGACGGATTTGGCAGCAACGGCATGCCAATCACTTGTGGGGCCAGCGCGGCGGTGAGTTCTTCCTCTGTTGCCGGGACAGTCTCGGCTTCGGAGACCTCGTCACCGGCGGGTGGCCCCGCTGGAAGACCGAACCAAGCATTGTACGCAATCTCATCGACCTCGTCCAGCCGTGGAACTCGTCGAAGAGGGTCACTGCGTAGTCTTCCAGGGCCACAGTTGCTTCAGCATAGCGGGCCATCACGTAATACGTGGAGGAGCCCGCAGCGGGAGCCGCTTCTGGATTGACGTAAAACTCGTAGTCAATGTAATCTATGTCGTCCATAAAAGAATTTTGAGCCAAGTGTACGGATCCCTTTCCTTTCCCCTTCGGGCATTGATCGCGCAAATGCTCTGTGCTACCGCATGTATGACACTTCATAGTATTACCAGAAAGCGTCCCTAGGGTTGCCCCTCCGCCCTTTTCCCTTACCGGAGGTCCGCCTGTGACCCCGACCTTTGCCTCCGATAAGAACTTCCTCAAAGACTATATCAGTTAAGGACGTGAGGAAAGCAGTAATACCCCTACCATGCATACGGCGTCTGCGACCCCCTTTACCACGACCCTTTCCAAATTGTTTGAAATGTCGGCGTACTGCACGTCTCACTTTTCTGACTGGTTTCTTCATAAAGCGCCTCCAACGGCGTTTTGATTTGCGATAAGCCATAAAGGCGGCTTCCGCCCTTTGCTGTTCAGAAAGGTGAGCGTCGTCCGCTGGATAGTCATTACCAGCAGAGACTATTCCATTGTGCTCATCGTCAGATGAAGTATCTGTGTCAGTGCCAGATTCAAACGGTGAGGGTGGCTGAGACCATTGAGCGGATGACTCCGCTTGGCCCCAGAGGGTTGTGCCCGGGGGCGGGCTTGCAGTGTAGGCGGCGCCTGGCGAGTAGTTCGACCAGGCGTTCGCCTCAGCTGCCTCTGCCGATGCCTGGCCGGTCTGCCCTAGAAGGGCAGTGGCCTCGTTGGGCATATCGGCTGGGTCAGCCCAGGGATTTGGCTCGCCAGGACCAGCGGGTGACCCCGCAGTCGTGGCGTAACACCTGCATGTGAGTGGTGCCCTGTGAAGATACCCGCTATGTTACCAGGAGAGCGCTCGGCAACATGTCCGTAGTTCCTCATCCTGGTCAACAGCCTGTCATAGTCTGCTTGTGTTCGGGGCATCTGATGATTGAAGTGCTCAAGCAGGTGTTGGGCTCGTGACGCGCCAACGCCTAACGCTCTGAAGAGAATCAGCGTTAGGATCTGAAAGTTGGGGATGACAAAGCCAACAGAGTTGGCCTCGTCACGGGCCATCTCGAATCGAGCTAATACCGAGTCGATTCGCTCGCCCCTTTCGACGCGGAAGTCGATAAGGGCCGTGCCAGAGTTGAGCTGGCGCTCATCTTCCAGATTTTCAAATTTGGTGCTCAGTAAGTACAGTATGTAGGTTACTGCATCCGTTGGCTGTCCATTGACAGTTGCACCATAATTGATGATCTGGGAGGGGGCCTGCATGGCGATACGACGAGCTAGACCTTGAAGGCCTCGTTGTAGTGCTGCAGCTTGTTGTGGCGGTGTCATATTGCCGCTCGTTACGTTTAACCATGCATGTACTTCGCGAACGTATTCGCGGAAAGGCGTAGTACCGGCAGGGTCCCATGAAGGGCCAGTAGTACGCGTGTCGTCCATCCCCTGCCGCATGTATCCCACAGCACATCCCATTATCACCCATAGAATGCCGAAGAGAGTTATCTTGATCCAATGCATATGCATTTCGGCTTCGGTGATTGGTTTAGGCTGTGGTTTGTCAGGCTCTGGCGTGGTAGCCGTGAGGCGCCTGACCGGCACGGGATGCAGGTGGCCCCGCTGCGGGTAGCCCCGCAGGGTGACCACGTTCTCGATCGAGTTGCCGATTGGCATCTGGTGGAAGTCGGGAGTGAAGTAGCGCAGTGAGGTAGGAGAGAGCGTCTCGAGTTCGCGGGTTGCCCCGCTAGCTCGATCGCGGACTGGCTCCGCTCCTCGCAGAGCCGGCGCAACATGGTATTCCACCGTGGTAGTAGTCCACCAAGTTGTGCCGTGGATTACTGGAATCAGAGCGAGAGCCAGCCACACGAGAGTGTAGCCAGCTCCGCTACCAAGTCGAAAACAGGCTGGTAAGCTTAGGTATGTGTTACGCCTTAGGCGTTGCCATATCCCAGGCTTTGGCTCATATCGCATGAGCAAGAGAGCGAGACGAAGCATGGGATCTGGAGTATAGAGTAAGATGGGCATCGTCAATGGAAAGGATGTTTTCCGATCTCAAATGCAAGTAGTGCGCCTCGGTGAGGCACAGTCACATATCAGGCCGGGCCCGGCTTGAGCCAGGCACGGCAGCGGTACATGCTCGATTTATACCTCGCCTTTAACCTTCTCCGTTTAAAGTCCGCCGGCTCCTTCCAGGAGGCCGGCCGGCGGGGCGTGAGGAGGCGGCCCGGGAGCCGGATGCTCGACCGGGTAAGGAAGGCCACCGCCGGCTCCTGCGGGGAGGCCGGCCGACGGGGCAGAGAGAGAACGCCGAGGATCGGAAGGCTCACCTGGCGTGCTGGACCGTCCCATCGTGCGCTAGCGAAGAAGTACCAGAAGCTGAGCAACACGACCGGCTTGAGCCCCAACGATTACGGAATGACGCCGAACAAAACCGAAGAATCCATGTCAAACACGTCATTATTGAATTGACGATATGGTGCACGACCGACCCCGCGGAAATGATACAGTCCACCAGCGGGGGCGCACACATGGGAAAGCGGACATTAGGAGACACGACCCTTCAAGTGACATCAGCGAGGCACGGACGCAAGGTCACCCCGGTTACGGCGGGAACCGTATACATGCACGGACTATTTCATGGATCCGTTGTGCACGATTGCGGAAGGCCATCTGATATCGCCATCCCCTGCTCCAAATTCGCCGACCCAGCGGGCCAGAGGCGTACGCAGAAGCGCCCGGGGAGCTGTGTGGCCCCTGCCTCTCCGGCACCCAAGATGGCCCAGGGTTGCCTGAAAGACGGCCCAACGAGGGCCCAAGATGGCTCCCGTAGTTCGCCGAATATGTCTCCGATATACCCTAGGATAGACTCAGGACTCACCGGGACGACCTCGACATGGCCGAAGACTTACGGCACCGGGCCCCCAAGATCTGCGCCTCCCCACGGGGCCTGCGTGCACCACAGCAGCCTGCGTGCATCACAACGCCTGTGTACGCCACAGCGCCTGCGTGCACCGCAACAGACGCGTACAACACAGCGCCGGTTGCATGTGCACACCACAGCGCCTGCGTGCACCACAGCGCCTGGGTACACCACGGTGCCTTTGTACACCACAGCAGCCGTGTGCATCACAGCCGAGGTGTGCACCACAATGCCTGCGTGCACCACAACGCCTGCGGACACTTCGGCGCCAGTGCACAAGCAGCCATAGAAAAAACGCACGAACACCTAAATCTTCCTCTTCCTCCACCCTCCTCCCCCCATGTCCGCCTCTGTTCTTGTTGGAACAGCAGCACGAAGGACGTTGAATGTCTTGGAGCCAATTAAAACCTTACACACGTCGAATACATGTCTCGGAAACGATTTTTGTTTCCCCCAGGGGGCGGGCCCAAGAAGGAGAAATGTCAACGAACCGAATATGATTGCAAAGAAAAACAATACATTTCGAACACTCGTTGCGCATGTGAGTGCACGCGCCGAACGTCCAGCGACTGGAAAGCCACGCGCCAGGTTTATCCCAGCTTCGGCTGGCAGCCGTGAAAATCCACGAGCTTTCTTTTTTCCCTAAGGTCTATAATTCGTGGAAGGCGGCTCGACTCGTCGTCCGCGCGCGGCCGTTCAGCGGCTACGTCGGTGCATCGATGATGATGATGATGATGGTGGTAATGAGGATGATGATTATGATGATGATGATGATGATGATGATGATGATGATGATGATGATGATGACGCGCACACGACCGCCCCAAGACGGTTCCAAGTGGCCAAGGAGCCTCCCGACAGGGGTGTAAATATTATCCCAGGACTCCGGGCTACATGGACCCCATGTGTGTCTGGAGTCTGTCAGAGCTCCTTTTTTGGCCAAAGGTGGTTCCAAGAGGGCCTTAGAGAGGCCACGATGGCATCCAATATCGCTCAAGTTGCCAAGGCGCCTCCCGACAGGGGTGTAAATATTATCCCAGGACTCCGGGCTACATGGACCCCTTGTGTGTCTTGAGTCTGTCAGAGCTCCTTTTTTGGCCAAAGGTGGTTCCAAGAGGGCCTTAGAGAGGCCCACATGCCTCCAAATGTTGAAAGTGGCCAGGAAAGCCTCCCGACAAAATAAAACAAAAAAAAAAAAAAAAAACGCAAAAAACAAACAAAGGGGTGAAAAAATATTATCCCAGAACTCCGGGCTACATGGACCCCTTGTGTGTCTTGAGTCTGTCAGAGCTCCTTTTTTGGCCAAAGGTGGTTCCAAGAGGGCATTAGAGAGGCCACGATGGCCTCCAAGATCGCTCAAGTGGCCAAGGAGACCTCCCGACAGGGGTGTAAATATTATCCCAGGACTCCGGGCTACATGGACCCCTGGTGTGTCTTGAGTCTGTCAGAGCTCCTTGTTTGGCCAAAGGTGGTTCGAAGAGGGCCTTAGAGAGGCCACGATGGCCTCCAAGATCGTTGAAGTGGCCAAGGAGCCTCCCGACAGGGGTGTAAATATTATCCCAGGACTCCGGGCTACATGGACCCCATGTGTGTCTGGAGTCTGTCAGAGCTCCTTTTTTGGCCAAAGGTGGTTCAGGAGGGCCTTAGAGAGGCCACGATGGCATCCAATATCGTTCAAGTTGCCAAGGCGCCTCCCGACAGGGGTGTAAATATTATCCCAGGACTCCGGGCTACATGGACCCCTTGTGTGTCTTGAGTCTGTCATAGCTCCTTTTTTGGCCAAAGGTGGTTCCAAGAGGGCCTTAGAGAGGCCACGATGGCCTCCAAGATTGTTCAAGTGGCCAAGGAGCCTCCCGACAGGGGTGTAAAACAAATATTTCCCAGAACTCCGGCTCCATGGACCCCATGTGTGTCTGGAGTCTGTCAGCTCCTTTTTTGTTGGCCAAGTGGTTCCAATAGGGCCTTAGAGAGGGCCACATGGCAATCCCATATCGTTCAAAAGTTGCCAAGGCCGCTCCTCCCGACAGGGGTGTAAATATTATCCCAGAACTCCGGGCTACATGGACCCCTTGTGTGTCTTGAGTCTGTCAGAGCTCCTTTTTTGGCCAAAGGTGGTTCCAAGAGGGCATTAGAGAGGCCACGATGGCCTCCAAGATTGTTCAGTGCCAAGGAGGCTCCCGAACAGGGGGTAATAGTATCCCAGACTCGGGCTACATGGAACCCTTGTGTGTCTTGAGATCTGTCAGAAGCTCCTTTTTTGGCCAAAGGTGGTTCCAAGAGGGCATTAGAGAGGCCGCGATGGCCTCCAAGATCGTTCAAGTGGCCAAGGAGACCTCCCGACAGGGGTGTAAATATTATCCCAGGACTCCGGGCTACATGGACCCCTGGTGTGTCTTGAGACTGTCAGAGCTCCTTTTTTGGCCAAAGGTGGTTCGAAGAGGGCCTTAGAAAGGCCCACGATGGCCCCAAGATCGTTTGAAAGTGGCCAAGGACGCCTCCCGACCTGGGTGGTAAATATTACCCAGGACTCCGGGCTACATGGACTCCCTTGTGGTGTTCCTTGATTCTGTCAGAGCCCTTTTTTTGGCCAAGTTGGTTCCAGAGGGCCCTTAAGAGAAGTTCACGATGGCCTCCAATATCGGTTCAAGTGGCCAAATACCTCCCGACAGGGGTGTAAAGTATTAATCCCAGGACTCCGGCTACATGGACCCCTTGTGTGGTCTGAGTCTGTCCAGAGCTCCTTTTTTGGCCAAATGGTGGTTCCAAGAGGGCCCTCAGGGAAGCGGCCTCAGTGATGCCACGATGGCCTCCAAGATCGTTCAAGTGGCCAAGGAGCCTCCCGACAGGGGTGTAAATACTATCCCAGGACTCCGGGCTACATGGACCCCATGTGTGTCTGGAGTCTGTCAGAGCTCCTTTTTTGGCCAAAGGTGGTTCCAAGAGGGCCTTAGAGAGGCCGCGACCGCCCCAAGACGGTTCCAAGTGGCCAAGGAGCCTCCCGACAGGGGTGTAAATATTATCCCGGGACTCCGGGCTACATGGACCCCGTGTGTGTCTTGAGTCTCGAAACTTGAGCCAAACTAAAGCTAAAGCGCTCCAAAACCTCCTCCTCCTCCTCCTCCTCCTCCTCCTCCTCCTCCTCCTCCTCTCCTCCTCATCAAACTTTTCCCCGTCCTCTTTCTCGTCGTCGTCGTCGCTGTGGTGCACGCAGGCTGCTGTGGTGTACACAGGCGCTGCGGTGTACACAGGCGCTGTGGTGCACGCAGGCACTGTGGTGTACACAGGCGCTGTGGTGCAGATCGCCACCTTCACGCTGCCCCTACCTGTCCTCGGTCATCCCTAGGCATTCCCAGACGCCGCGGGCGCCGAACGTGACGCTACCGGCCCCCCGCCCCCCCCCCCCGGTAACGCCCGTTATCGCCGGGGAATAAAAAAACGGGTTCTTGGGACGCCGGTGTGCGTCGGGAAAATGAAAAGCGAAAATTCCAAAATCCTTCGAAAAACTTCGGAGAAGCAATGATTCTGCCTCGTCGGGCCTTCTTTGGAGACCTCTTCGGGCGTCCGGGCTGCCCGTTCCAGACTTCTAGAGGCCTCTTGGGGGCCTCTCGAGTCCGATCGCACCACGACGTCATCGTGTGCCCAGATGCCTCCAGACGCCCAGGCACCCGCAAGCTTCAATCCTCGAGCCCCGATGCTGGACCTGTGCTTACTGTCCTCGGGCCGACTGGGAGGAGGAGGAGGAGAAGGAGGAGGAGGAGGAGGAGGGGGAGGAGGAGGGGGAGGAGAGAGAGGAGGAGGAGGGGGAGGGGGAGGAGGCGGAGGAGGGGGAGGAGGAGGCGGAGTAGGGCTTCAGGGCTTGAGGGCTGATGACATCTGGCTCCGTGCACGCGCGGGGACAGAAGCCGATGCGGAGGACGAGACAGTGCGCAGGGAAGTTGCAGTGGACCTGCCACCGCCGACCCTCTTCGAGGCAGCTGGAGCTGCCGCTGCACAACCTTTCGGCCAGAGCAGAACCGTTCGCCCTTTGGCTTGCCTCGGCTGCGACACGTCCCACGACCCTGCCCGGAGTCCAAACGTACCAGTTCTCCAAGCTGCGTCCAGCCGTGGCGACGAGGGGGCCACTCGAAAGTCCCAAAAGCCCCGCCCCGTGCATCGGTTTCAGGGCAATGCCTCGGGCTTCCGGCGGCCGACCGGGACGATTCCGGCACACACAGGACGCAGTTTTTCAGCCCGGATCGATTTTTAAAAATCAACAATTCGGGCCTCCCGGGCCTCTCTTGGGAGGCTTCTTTGGGGCCTCTGGGCCGCAGTTTGGAGGCCTCATGGGGAGCCGGTTTGGGGCCCATTGGGGTCTTTTGGGAGCCTCTTGGGGGCCTCCTTGGGGCTTCTTCGAGGCCTCTTGGGGCCTCTTGGGGCCCTCTGGGGGTCTCCTGGGGCCCTCTCGGGGCGGTAAATTAGATGTTTGAACCTTCGGTCGCCCTCTCGGGCCCCTCTTGGGGCCTTCTCGGGGCCGTGTTGGGATCTCTTGGGCGCCTCTTGGGCTGTCTTGGGGCCCTCCAGAGCTGTCTTGGGGCCGTCTTGGGGCCGTATTGGGGGCGTCCCGGGCCATCTTTGGGCGCTCTTGAGGGCCTCTGGAGCTGTCTTGGAGCGTCGGAAAGCTGGAAGAGCGAGAACGCAAAAAAACATCGAAAAACACACAGAAAATCAACAATTTTGGCTTCCCCGGGCTCTCTTGGTAGGCTTCTTTGGGGCCTCTTGGGGCGTCTTGGGGCCATCTTGTGCTGTCTTGGGGCTGTCTTGGGCGGTCTTGGGGGCCTCTGGCGCAGTCTTGGGGCCACCTTTAGCGTCTTGGAGCCCTCTGGGCCTGTGTTGGAACGCTCTTCGGGCACTCTGGGGCTGTCTTGGCTGCTCCGGGGAGGCTCCAGGCCCCCCCCGTCCTCCCATGGGGGGTCGGGGCACCTGTTTTCAGGCCGCGGGTCAGCCCCGCGGGGATATATATATATTATTATATATATATATAAATTTTTTTAAAATATATAATATATATATACACAATATGTACAAACATGCATGCATGCATGCATGCATGCATGCATACATACATGCATACATACATACATACATACATACATACATACATACATACATACATACATGTATGCATGCATGCATGCATGCATGCATACACACATACATACATACATACATACATATATACACATGCATGCATGCATCCACACATACATATATACATACATACATACATACATACAGACAGACAGGCAGACAGACAGACAGACAGACAGACATACATACATGCATACATATATACATACATACATACATGAAGTCATACAACCTTACAACCATACATACATACATACATACATACATACATACATACACACACATACATACATACATACATACATGCATGCATGCATACATACATACATATACGTATACATATATACATGCATGCATGCATGCACACATACATAC